>BROG01000272.1:297500-825000 GCA_030159075.1 Atrina japonica
ACGTATCTTTCAATAAGTAAGTAAAGTTCATGAATCAAATCAAAGTAATAAATGTGTACAGATACAATCTGTATCTTCCGCTTACAATTTTTTAATTTTTTATAGATTAAATTAACACATGGATCCTGAAGACAGTATTTTTAACAACATACTATTTTTATCGAAACATGTTTTGTTTTAAAGATTACGTTATAAAAATGGCAAATAATTAGACACGCTGGAACGTTTTCTAAATCGACCATGAAATTAAAATTTTCTAAAGAAATATCAACCAGCATGTATCTTTAAGGTAGGAATTAGATAAAAGATTTGGAAATGTATAACAAACGGGTGGAAATAAAAAAATATATATATAAATATATATCAATAACGTCTCTGTAGAAAGTATTTGAGTTTAAATGTTGATGTCACAGTAGGGATAGTTAGCTAGCTAGCTAGCTAGCTAGATATTGCTTAGTATGGCTACAGTTTATTTAATTTACAAATCTGTATGAATGAATGGATGTTAAAAAAAGTAATTCAATAATAGATTGATGAATTGAAATAGAAATGCTGAATATGTAGAATACAAATCAAGGTATAAGCCAATATCAGAGATGCGGTATTCGTGTCTTTCCATACTGCCCTGCAATTATACAATTAATAATTCAAAGGTCAGATAAAAATCAATATTTGAATACATATGAAACAATGATTGACTAAAATAAATAAATTAAAATAAATGATTCGCAGATTACATGCCTAAACTTGTATATGTGTATTAAATAAGGCACTTTTACAAAATTAGCAGCCTACATTCCACCCCTTGAATATGCAACTGTGGATGCCATATTACTGTAGAGAGGTAAAATGTTTACAATATAGTTATTTTAACTTTAAAGAGAGAGGAAGGATAAAGAGAGAAAGAAGAGAATGGAATTCCACAAACAAATCCATATGATAATTCAATTAAATTGCAACGTCTTTCTATATGTTTGATAAAATCTACACGTTTTTCAGAGAGTGCTGTAGAGTGGATTTCAACAGACATCAGCATGTGATATTTGCATTTTATCTTTGAAATTGACTCCTTGCTTTTTTACATTTTAAGGTGTATGTTTATGTAACTGTTAATACTATTTATGTGTCGCTTCTTTCTCTCACTGAATCATTCAGCTGCAAGAAAAGTATATTGCTGCTTCCCTGTGATTCAAATCAGAGTATTAATAGATACAGCAGAACATACAATTTAGAGATGCAAGATATTCTAATATATATTTAACGCAAAACATCACATTAATAAGTTAAACCCAGTTTTTCTCAGTAAAATCTAGGTTTCCTTCAGTTAGACTTAGCATTTATCTATGGCACGCCAGAATTACATTAATAAGTTAAACCTAGGGAATCCCAGTTAATGTATAAAAAGTGAAACTGAACACATAAATGAGTATGAAATTGATTTTGGCACAGTTAACCTATTTTGTAAACTTATTTTGTTCAAATAAATTCAAATTGCTATGCAAAAACCAAATCAATTTGTTAAACATAATATAAACGTTTAAACCTTTTTGTGAGAGAATGTAGCATTAACGGGAGAAACAATCTTGTTAAACCTGGAGAAAAATCAGGTTTAACTCATTAATGTGATTTTGGCCCGTCATATTACACCAAGTTAAACCTACTTGTAGTTTCTGTATGGAATTGGATTCCAATCGAACGAGATATTTGTGGACCGTTTCAGTCCCCAAGGGCATACATAAACCTAGTACCTGGTATTTCGGTACCAGCTCATAATCTGATACTAAAGCAATATTTCGCACACCATTTTAATTCTAAATTATTCAAAAGCGTAGACAATCATCTTTTTACAGTGGTTACTTTTAGCCGGATTTTGTTATGCATTTAGATTTATTTTTTGGCCTTGTGTGATACCACTTTCTCTCTAGAAAATAATATTTTAAATTTGAGCCCAACCAATGAAGTCTTCTTGACAGAAACGATTGTCTTGAAGGTGTAACAATTTCAACTATAACCCAATCAGGAATGTTATGTGTTCATATATGATACCGATCTACTGTATTGAAGCATATATTATCCATTGAATTAGTTAAAACACAAAATAAACTGAACCAGTAGTTTTATTTTTTATACTTTATGCGCAAAAACCTACATAAGTTCATCACATTTGTAACACATACTGCCCTCAATACCCAATACTATCGATATGTTTTACTGTTCTTTGTGTCGATTTTGAATCTGAAGCCTCCATCAAGGTGAGCAAGACTTTTTGACTGACTTCAGAAAATATATTTAACAACGATGTATCAATTCTGTCAAATCATTTAACTTCGGTTGTTGTTTCTCTCGGTTCCAGTCTGCATCAAATGTCTGTTTCATAACTCATGTAGAGGGGACACCTAATTACCATATAGCCTACTAGATAAACGAATAACCGTAAGCGCTATCATTTCATATACAATGTATATATATATATATATATATATATATATATATATATATATATATATATATATATATATATATATATATATATATATATATATATATATATATATATATATATATATATATATATTTATAAGAATATATAATGTTCAACTTTGCACATTTTTATTTCATATCATAAACATAGTGTCACACGTATAGTTAATGTAGATGAGCCCAAATAAATGCTCGAGCCATTCGTTTCTGTCAATAAAACTTCAAAAGTTGAGCTCGGATGTAGAATAGATACAGAAAATGGTATTAAACATAAAATGTACATAAATCCGATTTAAAACTAAACGATGTGCATAACAGGATACATAATTTTGATTCCTGCCGATGACTTCAAATATAATATATTGTCATTAGACGATTGGAATTCAAACTTAACAATTGATTAATCTTTACGATTTTATAATTATTGTGCAAACTTGGCAAATGCACTTTGGAGAGGAACAAGATAGTCATAAAATGTCGGTAAATGATATCACACAGGACTGTAAGTTTCATTTTTATTCTATCTATTTTGTATCATTTTGAACGTTGACGATGTACACTCACGTGCCAAATGTGTGTCAATATTTTATCATTTTCACTTGCTTTCTATATTAAGTTCAGATTTTTAAAAATATTTTACCTGACTCCTATATTCAATCAAGTCTTGTAAATCTTGCACATTTGTGTGGAAGACTGTAGACCATTTTTTAAATTGGTTTGGAATGTATCAATTTCTTTTTGTATAAGTACATGTATTTATAAGTGACAAGCGAAATTTGTAGCGCCATTTCTTTCTTTATTTTTAGTTAGTGGTGACAACAAAATACTTATTCCTAAGGAAAAAGTGTTTCAAAAAAATAAAGCGTCAAAAATAAAAATACTTTATTCGAAACGTATGAAATTTTGTATGAATTTATGAAACCAAAGACAGTTATAGGAAAAAAAGTTAATTTATCATAGAAAGATGTGGAAGTTATCATACTAGTTGTTATAATCCAGGATGCTTGTAAATGTTTGAGTTTATGTGTATACAGTATCAAGTAAAGATAGAACGACTTCTTGTCTCTACTTTGGGTTTCAAATTTTGATTTATAACAGTTTCATTTTTTTTGGAAATATGTCAAATATTTTTGACGACTTTAAAGAGGACGATTATTGCTTTAATATTTTTATTTGCTTGATTTATGATTCGTAATTGATTTCATAAGTGTAAAGTATGTGACCTGATGTATTTGTAATTTGAGACCTCGAGTTTAGATGGCTACAATTGTTAAACAAGTTTAACAATTTCAAGGACTGGTAAATGTAAATACACACGCATTCTGATAACAGAATTCAATCATTTTTACTTTCGAGATATCAAAAGGAAATGATCAAGGACAATGTCAAATTGTCATTAGAATAACACCAATATGAATTGTTTCGGGAATGTATAATTTGAATCGAGGAAATTGGAAACAAAGACTGCTTACAATACAAAAAACAATCGATTCTTTGCTTTATTAAAGGCACCTGTATCAAATAATTCAGTAGAATTGATATAGAATTGACAAATTAGATAATAACCGAAGATATTGTATAATTTGACGTTCATTAACCTGAACGATTACTGGAGCAATAAGAGGAATAATGGTTCTGTGCATCCTTCCAGGAGATTGTAATAGCTTATTTGAACAGTGTTTTACAAGGTTGTAAAAGGAAAAAGAAAATTTATTTAAAAAGTAACATTGTTTAAAATTAATTACAGTTACTGTTTGTCTCTTCTAATTTGATATAAAATAAATTATTTATTGCATCAATAAAATATCATCGGAGAGTTTATAGATTTGGTTTAGATATTGATTCAATTGCGAGAAGTAATTGACATTGGATTTGAAGTACTAGTACTTTAACACATATTGAATTTTTAGTATTATTATTATTATTAAGTTGATTTAATTTTTATATATTTGTATCTTTAATCATTATAACAATATTTTGCGATGTGAAATGTAATGCCTATTACTGGACTTACTGTGATAAAGCCTACAACTTGTACATTCGATGCACACTACCATAGCGCTGACTGTGTTATACTATTCAAGACAACGATTAATCAACAAGTCAACGAACAGAATCTCAGACACATTTCAAATTTTGATATTCTAAATAATTCAAAACCTAAATAGATATGTCAACATCTAATTTTGAAATGAAAGTCTGTTGATAATCTAGTAAATTAAGTAAGCTTTTACTTGGTGTAACATTTCCTCTAGTTGATTTATCATATGTTACGTCAATAAATTGATCATGATTCTATCATTGTTGTTATAATTATATACTAAAGGGAAAGAAACGCAGGGTAACATACTGTACGTCAACTCTTTAACTGCTTGACCTAAAATGAACGAGCAACTTGGTCACTGTGCATTAAAATCTGTATCTAACGTCACTCATTCGGAAAATGTATCATACTGCTTAGGGACAAAAAGTTAAAAGCATGTGTAGAATAATGATGTCATATTCACCTACACATTTTGTCTTACAACTTGGTTTCCTGGAGGTATGCACATAGTTTTTTTTAACTATTTACAGTGATTCTGGATTTTTTGCAATGATTGTATGGCTGACGAAAGTTCAGCGAGGTCAGGCTAATCCTGGTCAAAGGCAATAATAGAGGGCGAAGCCCTCATATATGTAGAGAAGCTCACATTTTTAATTTCTACTACATCCGGGGACCCGTACTACAAATGGTAAAAAATTTGCTCACATCGGGAATTTGCGCGTGACATAAACAAAATGTCGGAAATGCAAAGTCATTACTTAAAAGCGAATTGCAAACGAAGTAATAAACTGCCACACTAAGAAACGTTTTGTAGACCGAGACTAAGCCTACGACTAGGGTTGTACATCGAACACGATCCCGAAGCGCCTCCATTATTCTGGTAATGTGAACTGCACGAAATGATGGGTACGCTGGGATACAGAAAAATATATAGTATAAAAACATGTTTGTGCATTTAATTCATGACTAATAAATACCACATAGACTGTATTTAAATTTTAGCACCAAGGAAACAGTCAGCCACTCAATGATCAATGATTTATTTCAAACAATGAGTGAATGAACGGGACATTTACGTGATAAAAACACTGAATGTTAATCCCTTTGGCGATTCCGTCGTGTTGCCCCCGGCAGGGGGCAATAAGAAGGAATCCCCAAAGAGATTAACTGAACATGTAAAACTGTTGATGAAAGCCTTCGCCCTCTCCATAGGTTTACCTATGTATTATTTATAGATTGTTATATAGACAAGATACTGACGAGGCCGTCTATTTACCTTTTTCACATTAGGGTAACTAGATTGTTGATTTAAATGGTTTTCTGTCATAACGCGTGCTGTTATACCACTCTCAAGCGGTGGTATAAACAAAGCTTCAGTTAGTTAACATTTATAAACAACTAACATGGCTGTTTAAGTGACATCACAAACACTAAATGACGTCATAGTCAACCTTCAAGTGAATGAAGAGATTGAAGTGATGTACACGTTACGTTTGACGTGATCATGAGAGTCCATATCCGATAGTGTATAGACATGATGTAAGCTAATCAGCGCTTTTCATTCATGATAGAAACAGATTCAAAAATTAGTGTACGTTGATTATCATGTTTATCTAACTCTCGTTAGTTATTTTCAAAATGTTAAAAGACACTCAGTAAAGCTCGTGTCATTCAAATTTTGAAAATTAACTAACTCGAGTTTGATAAACATGATAATCAATTTACACGAATTGTTTAATCTCTCTCTCTCTCTCTCTCTCTCTCTCTCTCTCTCTCTCTCTCTCTCTCTCTCTCTCTCTCTCTCTCTCTCTATATATATATATGTATGTATATATAAATATATAAAACAATAATGGAAACACGGAAAGTGTTGTTTTTTTATGTTTACATACAAGAAACCATCAAATTATCATTATTGCTATTTTATTCAAAGAAAGTCATAGTAGAAATCAATATGTCAGTCATATATGGAGGAGACCATCAAGACCTAGTTAAACCATTTATGATTTTCGGACCTTGATTAGCGGTAATGGCAGTAGCCATTGTTGTTGCGGATTGTCATTTTGTCTATTATCTATTATCAGGATTTATATATCTCATCACTCGTAAGTCGGCATAGACACTGGATTGAAAATACTTCCGAAACACTCCCTGCATGTGAATGGACTCTTCCATTCACTTGAACACTAGAACGTTGTTTGTAAACGTCTGGTTTAATTTCTAAGAAAGATAATGAATGAAATTTAGGGATTTGCGATTATTTAAGGTTTACTGTATGTTGAAATGTAATCAACAGGGGTTATGACTCTGTTTTTATGTAATGACTGTATGAATGATGCTCCCACATAACGACATTTTTAGGAAATATTTACAAAAAAATAAAATAAATAGAAACTTTTCAAAGTCGCATGGACACACAGTAGTTGATATGACATATTCATGATATTTTTACGACCTACCAAGACAACATTCTGCTTTCATACAAATGATACTATAAGTTGTGTTGCTTTGTCTAAGTATGAATTAATTACGAAATTCCGAAAGAACTGTAAACCCTATTGTCACTTGTATTTGCAAAATTTTACATGCTCACAATTATAACATAGTTTATATGAATAAACACTTTAAACAGAAAAGTTAATCACAATAGGGTTATACTGACTTAACTAGACATTCTTACTCAGTTATCTTATATATGTGTGTCATCCTAAGTAATAACAGTTGCTAAATGTATGACATATAGAGGAACAAACGGATATGTTTTATTGGATTGGATTTGTCACTAACACTTGTAAACAGAAAGCCAATGGTCTTGCTGACATATACGGGCATGACTGCCACTTATTGGTACGACATATTTCACATTTTACTGCAAGTTTACGTGTCTGGTCATAACTAATTGCGTGGTTGAGAGAATTTCCTGATATATAAACGGGACTACCTGACACTTCTCTTTATGTCTCAGTTCTTTTTACAGTCCAATTAGAGGAGAATTCTGTAAATTGTATCTCCCGTTGAGAAAATGCACGATTTGTTAAGCTTATAATACTATGGGAAGTATATAATGAGTCAGTGGTCGAATAAAGTAACAACATACCCACAAAACAACAACATAAACAATACAACAACAACAAAAATAATAAAACAGCAACAAAAGCAAATTGAAATATTGATGATTATACTACTACTACTACTACTACTACTACTACTACTACTACTACTACTACTACTACTACTGCTGCTGCTTCTGCTGCTGTTGCTGTTGCTGCTGTTGCTGTTGCTGCTGCTGCCGCTGCTGATGATGATGATGAAAAGACAAGAAAGAAGAAGAATATAAAATAATGATTGCACCAAAATTGCAATATATTTATTACCATTTAATTTTGACAACATATTTTTGTTTTTATTAGGAATTTCGACCTTTAATTTCACATGATATTCCTGTCGGGAAAACATTATTTTGAAACATGCTCGCACTTCGCTGGCACTTGTTCCCATGTCCCGGATTACCGGAGGTCTGTATTTGGCCATTATTACAATTGTTTTCGCGTTTTTCGTTGATAACCAAAAATGTTTTGAAATAAAATTTTCCAGATTTGATTATTATGTGAAATCAATAAAAGATACACGAATCGCCACGAAAGATACAGCTACCAAAGTGTTCAAGATAGATAATTTGTATATTTGTTCCAAAAACTACAGTGTTAAATTTCTTCCTGCACATTATCTGTAATGCAAGTGCAGTAGCAAGAAGGATGCAGATGTTTTGCGTTATGCCAATGTTCAGATTCCAATTTCTTTTACCTCAATAAATTAAATTCTTTGGCACGTTTTAGATGTCAATATGAAGAAAACGTGAATTAACAAATTTTGTCAGAAATTTTTACTCTTAAAGAATGCAGTTTATATCTGAATGCAAACGAACTTGTCAACTCACTCTCTTTCATTTTTGTTCGTCAAAACGAGAAGAGGTCTTCGGTGACAACCGACCTTACATGATTGCAGTTTAATGCATTATCTGTACCTTTAATTCCTTTAGAATGAATAGTTTCAATTTGTTGGTCCGAGTATCATGGTCTCCATTTCGCATGTTTAAAAGCTTTCTATATTCACTTAGGTATTACAATAAATACTGTGTTACGGCAAAAAATAATATGACGCAAATTCCACGTGCATTTGTCAACTGGGAATTTAGATATTACTATATAAATTTCTAAATTGTTTTAACTTATATATATATATATATATATATATATATATATATATATATATATATATATATATATATATATACTATATATATACTTTTTAGATATCTATACTTTTATCATATTTTTGTGTATATGATATGAGAGAGAGAGAGAGAGAGAGAGAGAGAGAGAGAGAGAGAGAGAGAGAGAGAGAGAGAGAGAGCTAGGTTGATACTTTTCATGCCTGCATCAACGTAATATATGTGCCCAAGCAGCAGGCGTTCTCCAGCGCATTGGTTCATACTTTTTACTCCAACGAGTTATCACCGTATACCAGCACACGTGGGAGTATCTTTTCAACGTTCCTCGTTTGAGACAATGTGTGCATGCATACACCATGGCCAGCCATTCACCCAATCACAATTGCAAACATGTCCACAATGCATACATTGAGTCAATCAAGCATGGGTCACGTAGATAAGAGGTTAATATTTGAAATAAAAAAAAATCAGTTTTTATACGTAATGGCGAAGTTTGAAAATGAGACCTGTTAAGTCTAAACTTTACTTTATGGAGAGAGGCTGACAAAGTATTCAGTAATTTGAAGAATAGGTTATGGAGTCAGTCACTAACTTATTAGACACTTTTGAGGCCCTTGTTTAACCCAAAATATAGTAAAATATGTACAATTGTATACTTGGTGTAAAATAAAATCTGCTTATACCTGTGGAAAATGAAATAGAAATAATAATGATGATAAATATAAAACATCTCAGATACCAAGGTATAAATCTTTAGGATGTCCAGGCTATAGATACAAATCTGGTGATAACTGACAAACGCAGACGTCTGGAAACCAATAAATGGTATCAGATGTCATGGAAGAGTAAGCATTCCCTCTCGCCGTGAGTCCACAGTCAAATCCAAATAAAATACGTGAGGAACGAATCCCCGTCCCATTTGGTACAGACATCTCAACAACCGCCACTTTCACTCAGTGAAACAGAATAATCGCAAACAAGTCCATTATATCGACCGTAATATTTCCAAAACGTTGACATTAAACATGGTTTTCGATATCCCTGTGTCAATAATTTGTCAGTGACTAGTTTACATCTCTATATGAAATGTTGATATGTTGATCACGTCCTGACATATCGGATCATTTGTGAGATATAAACTCCATATGCGGGTGGTTATGGGATATTACTACTTAAATGTGAAAATTTTGCGATATGAAAGCCTAAATCGTTGCGTTTGTCGTAAAGTTTTATTGCCAATTTCCCGTTTGTGTATATAGTAATTAAAATATCTAAGTATGAAGAGTATGTGTTTGATTCTGTTGTATCTTTAATTTCTAGTTCGTTGGGATATATCGCATTGCCATATGTTTGAAAAATGTTATTAATTGACAAAACGTCATCCATATATCTAAATGTCAAATTAAAGGTCACCGCAAGCTTTTATTTCTTTTGTTTCAGCAGTTTCAGAATGAAGTCTTGTCGAATGAATAAAGGAACAGATCAGCAAATAAGGGGTACAATTGGTCATGGCAAAATTATTTGAAAATAAATAAAGATGAATCGAATATATGGAACTTCATGTGATATTACAAATATTTTGAAATCCATGTACACAATGGATAACCTAACCTATATCTGCTAGATAATGTTAAATAAGTTTAAAGATAAGAGATTAGGGAACACATTTTTGTGACATTAAGTCGGTGTCTTAAATAAGTCGTCCTGTGAAAAGTTAAATGTTGCTGTTACTTCTACAAAACATATCTTACGCAATTCCTTCATTGGTACGCCTACATTGACGATTTGATTGTGAGTAGCTCGAAGGAGCGACACTTTTGATAGACTGGCCAGCACTAGTCATTTATCAGCTCAGAAATGTTATTTGAAAAGATAATGACATAATGAAGAAACCGTTAAAACAACAGACGAATCATAGACTATTAACGACAGTCTCCACATGTTATGTTTACCGCTTCAGTTATAATTTCAATAGTAAGTAATGATACTCTTAAGACCAGTACAATCTCTTTAAAAAGTATGCAAAAACGCTTGACAGTGACGTATGCATTTCTTCATTTCAATTTGATAGTGTGTGTGTGTGTGTGTGTGTGTGTGTGTTTGTGTGTGTGTGTTTTTATGTGTGTGTGTGTATGTGTGTTTGTGTGTGTGTGTGTGTGTATGTGTGTGTGTGTGTGTGTGTGTGTGATGAAGGGATGTTAACTCCTCCATAGCACCTGCTCAAACCTCTAAGTCGAAAGTCTATGTCTGTCCAATGTTCGTTATTGTAACGTCTCCTAAACACTGTGGAGATTACTATTGTAACCATGTTTAGTGTACATATATGTGCTCTAAGATCCGCAGTGATGAAATATTTACACTTTTACATTGTTCACTTCTTTCATCAACGTGGAGATATTAACAATACTGCATAACATATATAATGTCATTTTAATCTATTTGGTGTAAAATTTATTTTATTTTCTACAGAATCGAAAATTGTTGATAATTCAATATTAAATGATTGCAATTTCAAATTCATTACATGTATATATCTCCCAGATATAAAATACAAACAACTCCTGCTGGATATAACAAACCAAGTGACACGTACTAATTGTTGTATAAACAAGCATCTAAGGATGGACTGTCGGTCAATTTGACGGTTATGTCTTTTTCTTAATAATTATATTATAAAAAACAATATACGCGTTGTTTTTAAATAATATCCGAGTAACCGAGTACTGATTCTAGTAATCGATAATCGGACCATCCGACGAGTACTCGGTTAACATATTACTCGTTGACAACCCTTATATCTATCTATCTATCTATCTCTCTCTCTCTCTCTCTCTCTCTCTCTCTCTCTCTCTCTCTCTCTCTCTCTCTCTATATATATATATATATATATATATATATATATATAGATATATATATATAGAGAGAGAGAGAGAGAGAGAGAGAGAGAATTAATCGATTGAAAGGAGGAAAATTTTAATGACGCAGGTTATCATAAAAACTCATTTGACAAAATATGATCTTGTTTACTTTCCTCAGGCGAACAATTAGAAAATATTTTTGAGATACATAGTATGGAGCAAAAGCTGTTTATGTAGTAAATGTATTGCCAGTGGCTTATATTATGATTTACAATACTTTACTACAAAGCTTCAAATGGCATAACTCGTCATGACAGTTTCAGACTGAATTGTGTTTTAGCTAATAACTGTTATATATCAAACATAAACGTCATGATTAAAAATTATTTAGTTGAATCTAAAATGCCTCAACTCTTTTATGTTATAAATACATATATTCCTGTTTGAATATTCTGAATAAAATTTATAATACTGAAGTTGTAGTTCTACAAAAGAGGTAAAATATGCATACGGCGATCGTTTATGTCAATAAGACTAAATGGTATATTAAATTATTTCATGGTTAAGAAATTTATCTCACTGCCTTATACGTAGAGGTTACATTACTTATGACCATTTGTACATTGCATTTTTAAAACAAATTCATTACCCTCATACGTATTAATGTGAGTTTGGTGCAAATAAACATCTTTGCAGATCAATTTTTTTTCGAGTAAATTCAAATTAACACTTAATAACAACAAAATCACAATGATTAGTGAAACCTACAAATACTAGAGAAAAACAAGGTTTGACTGGAAAAACTAGGGGTGACTTTGAGAAACTATGGTTTTCTTTTTAATGACAATATATATATATATATATATATATATATATATATATATATATATATATATATATATATATATATATATATACCTCAAAGTCGACCACATATATCTAGACCCCAAATAGCTTGAAATTAAGTGTCTTCGATGTAAATCATGCTGAAATCACGTGTCATGACGTGAGCTTTGGTTGAAAAGTTCCACCAATAACGTCAACTTCTTGAAAACATATAAGCATTGTGTTTAATTTCGATGTGGATATGGATTTGAACCCAAAACCTTACAGACACTTGAAATTGACTTACAAATTCGATTCGAATGTACACTAGCAAGATTTTTCTATGATAATGTAAAATAGTTGATGCATTTTAATTTCATACCAACACTTGTCTTTTGACAACAGACATTAATAGTGTTTCAATATTGAGTGATATGAAATAATACAATTTGCTTCACTGTATTACAAATACACTAAGTTCAAACTGACTTACATCGATTAAATGTATTGTTTTTTAACGAAACGCCCCAAGATACAATGATTCCGCATACCATTTCCGTTTATATGAATTCAACGATCGATTCATTAAGTTGTCATTCATTTGTCCTGGTGCATTGTAACGTAAGGCCTAATTTAATTTAGAATATGCAAATTTTCCAAGTAAATACGCAATTCTATTTCCAAATATTGTATTGCTGTAGGCTAACCTCGTGATTTGCGACATTTTGCCGCGATATGCACAACGAATTGTTATCTTGGTAATGCCACCTTTATCGTGTTACTTCAATTTCCAATACTTTCTATGGGCAGTGTCCTTGTATGACCTTTTATAAATGACTGCGTTATGATCTTATTTTCTTCTCCATTTTTATTACATTGTATAACAGAGAGGGGGATTGAGCACATCCATGGAATTGTAGATTAAATAATCACTTTAATTTGCAGAAAAAGTCAAATGAATAGCACACACATTTTTATGCATCTATCTATCTATCTATCTATCTATCTACCTACCTACCCATCCGTCTATTTATCTATCTATCTAACCTTATATATATATATATATATATATATATATATATATATATATATATATATATATATATATATATATATATATATATATATATATATATATATGTGTGTGTGTGTGTGTGTTTGTATGTGCGTGTGTGTCTGTGTGTGTGTATATGTGAATGTGTGTGTGTGTGTGTGTGTGTGTGTGTTATTAGATATATACATGTATATAAGAAAGTTCAATAGGAATTTAAGAATGTTTATTCCTGTGTTTATATCTTTTATTTTTATTGTATATCAATTTAATTAGTAAAAAGGAAAATTAAAAAAACCCAGCTAATATCCGTTTAAGATGTTTGTTTGTTTATTGTTGTTTAACGTCCCACTCAAGAATATTTCACTCATATGGAGACGTCACCAAATGCCGGTGAAAGGCTTCAAATTTTGGCCTATGCTCGGCACTTACGGCCATTGAGCAGTGAGGATTATTTAACGTGCAGACACCTACTGTGACACGGGACCTCCAGTTCTTACTGTCTCATCCGAAAGACAGGAAACCAACCGGCGGAACTCACGACTTCACGATCTAGAGTCAAGCGCGCTACTTACTGAGCAAGTCCGTTTAAGAAAGCAGAATCATATATCTGGGTGTACTAATTGTGAATGTTTTAGTTATGATCCATTGCAACTGCATATTTGATATTTTGGAATAGAATCGTGACTATTATTAAACAAGTATCATTAAATGTGAGTCTGTATCTAATGCAATGTAACGATCATTGAAAAGATTGATAAAAGTAATATCTTTCAATGACAAAATTATATTGCCTCAAATAATTCCACATTTACATTAGCATTCGTAAATCCAACCATTTGTGTCAATCATAATTAGTAAAAAAATATAAATTATAATTTTATTGTTAGCAAATACATAAACATTTTAAGTATTGAAAACACTACAAATATATCAATATATGAATTTAAAATACAGCCAATATATATACCAATTACCAAGACTCACATTCACGTGTATTCTGTGATTTAATTATCTAACATCATTTAAATTACTGTCGATATCGGTTACCAAAATGTTTCAAGCCGCCTGAAATACGGACGACCATGGTTGATTTTGACTTATATCTTTCATCACCTTTTTGACAAATATTTTCTAAATCTGTGTCCCTATCTGTGTTCTTCTTTGTCCATCTCTGAAAGTTTCGTATGTGTATGTTGATGTTGAATAATAGTAGTGCAGAACATTGTTTTCAAACAGCATGATGTGTATCATGTAGTCAGTTGAAATAAATATTTAAATCCACATCAAGTTGAAAGAATATTTTCGAATGCTTAATGGAAACAGACACTGGGTCTCCGAGGTGATTTTCATTTGCTTTTGCTGCGACCAATTAATCTTCATTTTGTGAATGCATATATGACATAATGTTAGATTAAATTTAATGGAACATTTCTACGTTTTCTCGTTATAGTTTATAGCATATTAAATGGCGCCATTAAGATTGAAATTTCTATTTTTACTTCTCCAAGTTAACAGAATAAACAAGTGCTTCCAGGTATTTATTTTTTTTGTTTCACTTCACTATTTATATACCTGTTCATTCGCCATTATGGGAATTAGTCCGATTTAATTAAGAAAAAGTAAAATTATTTAAATAGTTAACGTCAAAGTATTGTCAACAGTATCGCCTTGATAAAGATTGGTTATACTCTGAAGTGTATATACATAATCGTAATAAGCATCATTATTACAAAAATGCAATATTATACATGACTAACTGTGAAATATAATGAATTCATTTTCATCTTTTCTCACATGAGAATCCATGGCCAAATCCTACCATCAATTCTAAATTTCTTGTAAAGTCTCCGACATAATATACGCTTCATTAGAATCAGTCATTGGAGAATTTATCATCTAATGAGGCAAACCAGACATATTCCAAAACAGCCAATTACCTAATGATGAATGAATGTTCGAAGTCACACCGAAGCCTCACGGAATTTGAAATAGGCAAAGTAATAGGCAGAGAGATAGAGTGATTTATTACAAATTTTCGAAAAGTAATTCGTGCTGAATTTGAAATTAGAGAAATCAATGTTAAATATTTAAAAAAATAAACGTTTTGTACGTTGTCTGAGATAATCTGGAGGCTTGCCGACCGACTTCGACGGGACGTTCGCGCACAATCGCCATGTTACTGCCAATAAACCGCTATTAACATAAAATTCATAGATACCAAAACATTTCTCGTTTGGGGGTTCACGAGTCAAGATACAGATCTGTCCAACATTGGACAAACACTTACTTCTGAAATTCAGACGTGGGATCAGGCGCCGTGGAGTAGTAAGCATCCCCTGTCGATCAATCACTCCCGCCGCGAACCCACAGTCAAATTCAAATGAAATAGAAGAGGAATGAATCGTCGTAACAATCTGTACAGACGATTTGACAATTGCTATCGAACAAGCATTCCAACATTTCTCTAAGTGAAACACTGTCGTTGTTAAAAAGGTCACTATATCAAACGTAAAATTATAGGCAGTCATAATGGCCACATTCATCCGAAAACATATTGATATTTCTCGATGTCATGTATACCGACGTCGTGGTGGAACACTTCACCGACACTTACATTGATCTAGACAGGGATTGGTTTGAGATAGGCTTGGTTACGTTTTTGGGAGGGATATATCAAGGGTTAAATTCACTTTTTATTTTGTCCGTCATAAATTTAAACAAAGTAATATATAAAGATGATTTATTTGCCCAGTTGGAGTTCTTGTGCAATAGCAATACCTATTTTTTCAGCATGATAACGCCAATCTCCATGTAGCCATAATTTGCAAAGATGTTCCCAGAAACCACGACATTATTTCAATTGACTGGCTGCAGTTCAGTCAAGATTTATTGCAATCGAATATCCATGGGATGAACTGTACCGGAAAGCAGGGTGGTGTAGAAATTCAAATGGTACTATTGACCAGCATTTGGCTGCCTTGTTGGAAGAATGGAAAAATATCCCTATAAGAAAAATATATCCCTAAGTATAATGAAGACGACGTTTCTGTCAATGACACTGATGCAATTTGAAAAGAAAAAAGATAGTGGCTGTGATATTAGCCCAAGGTGAAGAGTCAGTAAAAAAATGAGTATTTTCGAATTTAAGTAAGTCGATTTCACAATATGTTGGGGACTCAAACGGTCACCATTAAAGTATAAATTTATCTATCGGTCATAATGCTAAGACGATATCGCGATTTTCATCAGGAGCTCTATAAAGTATATGTATTTTTCTAAAGATAAAGTGGTAAACATATATCTCTAAAAGTGCATCCGTAAGAGTATGTAAAAATATCAGAACAGAATAGTAAGTGTAGAGATGAACAGCTGAGAAATCAAAATGTATGGGGAAAATCCTCACGATCAAACTTTTATTATAAATATTATAAACATACTACCGATGTTATAATGCTCAAGACGATATCGTTTCTGTCAATTAGACTTTATCAGTTGAGCTCCAATTTAAAAGTTATGTGTATTTTCTAATAAGCGATAAAATCACCCTCTTTTCTAATTAGACATCAGTTGAGCAATTTGATAACACCTAAAGATACATTTAATATCGAAGCCGAAATCCGTCTAAGAGTTCTCTAACTTTTACAAATATTACTTTATATAAGATGGGGTATTGTTTTATATGACTCAAACGGTCCACCAGCAGTGATATGTATTTATAAACATATTGTGTAATAAGTCAACTAGCTCCCAGGCGGTTTGAAGGCCAAATTTGTATATTCTAAGATTTACTGTAATGGTAACAAAATTTAAATAGGTTAACAGATTACGTATTAAATACCGTAATACACACCAAACCCTACAACGACTGTGTTAATCAAAACATACAATTATTTGCTCGATTTTTTTAGAAAAATTTGTGATATTACCCAAGGTGTACTTGAAGTAAGTAAAAATAACACATAAGATCTATACACAGGCATAAAATCAAAAGTAAAAAAGGAACTTTGGGGAAAATCCTCACGATTTTTATTTTAAATATTATAAACAATACCGATGTCAGGTCGATAGTTTCTGTCAATTAGGTTTTTTATATACATATAAAAAAAACCTCTGATATCAAAGTATAAATCAATAGAATGTCCAGGACACAGATACAAATCCCAGGCGGTTTGAAGGTAAAAATAATGGTAACAAAAGGTTGATTACGATTAAATAGTAATACACACCAAACCCTACCTGTGTTAATCAAATACAATTATTTCGAGGTGGGATGTAAAATTGATGCCATGGTCAGGAGTAAGCATCCCTCTGTATCGACAATAGAATGGTCACACCCGCCAAACACGTGAGGTTTGATAGTCAAGTCCCCTGTCAATGGTCAACACGTGAGGAAAGTGTGATCCACGTCGTCACAATTGGTACAGACGTCTCAACAACCACCAACGAAAAGGCAACTCAACATTTCACTTAGTGAAACAGAGTAATCGCAAACAGACTGAGGGATATTACTACTTAAATGTGGAAAAGTTACGATGAAAGGCCGACATCGTCGTATAGCTGAGTTGCTAATTTCCCGTCTGTGTTTATATTAAGTAAAATGTCTACGTATGAAGCGTCTGTGCTTGATTCTGACGTCTCTTTTTTCTTGTGGAAGGTCGGTGGTCTTTACCCGGGTAACCGGGGTTTCTCCTCCACCAATAAAAACCGGACGCCATCATATGACTGAAAGATTGTTGAGTATGGCGTAAAACAAAAAATCAAATCAAAATCAAATCAAAAAATGAAAATTGTCATTATTGATTAACAAAACGTCGTCGGTATTTCTAAATGTCAAATTAAAGGACACCGCTGACTTTTTCCCTCTTTTGATTCAGCAGTTTCTGAATGAAGTCTGCTTCGTATGAATAAAGGAACAGGTCGGTCAAAAATGGGACACAATTGGTTCCCATAGATATGCCGACAGTTTGTTGAAAGACTACGTCTCCGAACATTACAAATATATTGTCTATTAGAAATCCCAGCATGTTTTTTATATCAACTTCAGTGTATTTATGTATAGAATCAGAGTGGTGTTTGACGAAATAAGTATCCTGATAGCCAATCACTAGATATTTAAATTTTCGGGTACCACCTTTAGTGAAAAAAACAGTTGATGATGCTAAAAAGTAATTTGCTAAAATGTAATATGTAAATACTGTTTATTCCATTCCGTGTATAGAATAATTACGGAGTTCTTTAAAACAGTGGTAGTGTTTGATTGTTTGCTGACGGGGTGGATTGTCTCATCTTGATACGACTAAGAAAATATCGGAAATAGCAAAATATATTTAAACGCTTTAAAACATATATATGTATTCAAATATGCTTGATATATTTAATTTTATCCATAAATTAATTAACCTTTTTATAAGTATTGCCTCAAAAATATATTTCGAACAAATAACAAATTACACATTTGATACAAAAATAAACAAAAATTACTTCTTTGAATAAATGAAGTTGATATTAATGGGTGTTTTGTTCAAATATTAATTCTGTATCTCTAAGTTAGTTTTCGAGATTGGTAAACAATCATTATTTATTTATTGATCATTTTCAATATTATTGTTGATTTCATATTATTATTATTGTTATTATTATTATTATTATTATATTATTATTGTTAGTAGTAGTAGTAGTAGTAGTAGTAGTAGTAGTAGTAATAGTAGTAGTAGTAGTAGTAGTAGTAGTAGTAGTAGTAGTAGTAGTAGTAGTAGTAGTAGTAGTAGTAGTAGTAGTAGTAGTAGTAGTAGTAGTAGTAGTAGTAGTAGTAGTAGTAGTAGTAGTAGTAGTAGTAGTAGTAGTAGTAGTAGTAATAGTAGTAGTAGTAGTAGTAGTAGTAGTAGTAGTAGTAGTAGTAGTAGTAGTAGTAGTAGTAGTAGTAGTAGTAGTAGTAGTAGTAGTAGTAGTAGTAGTAGTAGTAGTAGTAGTAGTAGTAGTAGTAGTAGTAGTAGTAGTAGTAGTAGTAGTAGTAGTAGTAGTAGTAGTAGTAGTAGTAGTAAAAGTAGTTATAATAGTTTATTAGCTGGTATGTTTTAAGTTGATACCTGTCACTTAAGACAATATCTACTGTATTTGAACAGTGATCGGTCTAATTAAAACGCTTTTTTGTATTTGATATTTAAAAGTACAGCAATTTAACTTTGGACTATTTTCCGAGCTCTGTGCTGACTAGTCATTTCCTGTTTTTCTGATCTGCTTTTTATTTCAAACAGTTAGGTCATTATTTTGAAATCAATGGAGTAATAACGTTGCTGAGATATCAATAAACGTTATCATCGTTGTCGGAATTAATTTCACTGATGTCCATTTATTAACTTTAAGTCCGTGTGTGTGATGACTGTCCGATTTCTCAATCATTTTCTAAGTGCCTATCTCAACACTCCTACTACATGTACATTTCCGATAAAGTGATTTAAAGTGATAACGTGATTTATTGACAGATATTAAGTGCATTGGTGCAATGAAAAGACAAAAAGTAGTAAAATCTAAATTATTCAAGAAGAAAAATATCCATAATCCTCTAACTACAGCTAAAATTTTAAATGTAAGATATATCTTGTATCACATAAAAGCCTATTTCAAATAACAAACAAAAACGGATACACACATATTCACACACATAGATAAATACATTAACCAGCATGACAATCATTATGGGATTGTAAAACATTGAATCATACGCGGTGGTCTGATACCAGAATGTTCGAATAGCAAGTGGTAGGTCGTAGATTCGATTCACAATTATACCAAAGACTTTAAAAGTGGCAGCAGTTGTTAGTTAGCAAAGCTCGGCACACGGAGAAGTGAAAGTCACGCCTCTTTTGGAGTCCCACGTCATGGTAAGCATGTGGCACGTAAAGAATTATACAAGTAAATAACTTGTGTAGTGACATCTACATGTCGTGAAAAATATTGGTGTGTAAACATTTATATATTCTATATAAATATATGTATTAAAGTATCATGGCCTCTGTTATTGAATGGTTAGAGCATCGTACTTCGAACCAAGATATGTATCTCACCTATTGATTTGTTTTAGAAATTTGACTTACAGTTACCACCAAAAGAATGACAACCTATTTGTTATTTCTATTTGATTAAATTCACCACAATTTAAATCTATCTGCAACCGGTAAATTAGAATTATTTAGTGTGGCGTAAACAATAATTAAACAAATCCAAACAAAATGGCATATAAAATGATATTGCATATTCTGTACGTGATGATAATACCGACAAAGATGCCAGAACTTTGGACTTTGACCTCAGGTACCGCTACATGAAGTTATACTCAAATTCCTTTGATACATATATGTCATTTAACTCCATATTCTACATCAATGTTATTGAAGTAACATATGATTTACTTCCTGATATCACCATGTGTAAAATCTGTATTTAGATTAAACATATACAATCATATTTTGGAATATGACATAGGACTTCCAGAACATTTCTCGTCGTCACGTTAATATACAGCTTACGTTCAGAGAGTTATGACACTGCACTCTATGGTTGATTACAAATAGACAGACCATAAATCATAATTATACCCCTGACTAAAGTTGACGAGAAATATGATGAACAATGTAATGTTTTGAACGCAATATCAACGACGGTCTGGTTCCGAGAATTGGTCATATAATGTCTTATATTGATCAGCGGACAGTTTTCTCCGTCTAAAATCATGCATTTTATGAATTTATTATAGGATTAAACATTCTTCGTTGCATCCTGCACGAGATGTATTGAGTGACTTAGAATATTGAGGAAGTTATAGAATTATATCATGCTTAAGGATATCACACTAACAATATGTAGTATATAACTTCTGTAGATTTTAATGGATACTGAAAGACATGACATATGATGTAAAAGGAAGGGCAACGTAGATTTGCTAACTTGAATTATATATATATACTTATATATATATATATATATATATATATATATATATATATATATATATATATATATATATGTGTGTGTGTGTGTGTGTGTGTGTGTGTGTGTGTGTGTGTGTGTGTGATCTGTCACGAGTTTCCATTCATATATTTCTGGCAGGCAAATATGGAAAATCCATAACGAGTATCAAAAATGTGATATGAATTAAAACTTGTGACAGATTCTTTTTATCATATTGTCAAACAAATGCAATATAACCGGCACTCTTTGATGAATGGGGATGGGAATCTATATTGTCCTTTCTGTCGAGTTTACCAAACTGTTCCAAATAGGTAAAATACTTGCGCGAAAATAAGTGCACAAAACATATTATAAATATTGCTCATATTTGAACACATACATTTAACCTATATATTAAATTATTATTGAAATTAGCAAAAGTGCCGAGTTGTTTACAACAAAATCATCAACACATGTTTTATTCGATTGTCACCATCCAAGTTCAAGTGACGTCACAAACATCAAGTTATGTCATCCCCAAACTTCAGATGAATGAAATCTGCATACGTCGTGAAGAATAGTTCACTTTGCTGCACGTTAGGCAATTAAATCGCTGCTATGCTTTATTACAGCTGTTACAAATACAATATTTATGTAATCTGTTATGAAGCTGCATAGCATACAGATCATATAAAAATATCAGATACCAAAATATAAATTTTTAGGGTGTCCAGGTATAAAATATCTGGTCAAAATTAACAAGGACAGACCTTTGGAAACCAAGAGGTGGGATCAGGTGCCATGGAGGAGTAATCATCCCATCTCGACCGTTTATATATGCAATCAAATCCGAATGAAATACGTGAGGAACGAATCCTCATCATAGTTGGTGCAGACGTCTCAACAACCGCCAACGAAAAGGCAACTCAACATTTCACTTAGTGAAACAGAGTAATCGCAAACAAGAATATTATACCGACCGTAAAATTTATGGAACATTGACATCAAACGCGAATTTTTGATATCCCTGTGCCAATAATTTGTCAATGAGTAATTTACATCTGTATATGAAATGTTCATTTGTTGAACACGACCTGGCATAACGGATCATTTGCGAAATTGAGCTCCATATGCGGGTGACTGAGGGATATTACTACTTAAATGTTGAAAATTTACGGTGGGAAAGCCGAAATCAGAGGCCAAAAAACAGTCTTTGCTTGGAATCGAACCTAGGACCCTGAATTACAGATCTGGTGCTCTACCGAATGAACAGAAGAGTAATCCAACTTGCCAAGCCAATAGGAACACCATTTAACCACTGCTACATTATCCCCTCTGTAATGAAGTCTCATTTAAGTAGTAATCGAAGTTTCAATTTCTCAAGGTTTAAATACTTATTCATTCTGGTTGTCAATTCGAACATTCTCAGTACTATCGTCAGACATTGGAAGGGTGCAGATTGAAGTGAGTAGTTATGTCAATTCAGGATGTAATATGTCCGAAAATACCTCATGTTGAGTTTTTAGTTTTGTTATATGTTCAAAGTGAGTTGTTCATTCTGTTGTATATTCTGCTATAGTCTGAGCCATGTTTTGTTATGAATTTCAAAATGAATTTGTAAAGCAACCAATGGTCAAAATAAAAATATTTTAACTGATATAATTAAAAAAGACAAACTTTTATCCTATTTCTGTTCTAAATACTTTTTTCTTTGTTTGGTCGCTTCAGTTTTTGAAAACACTCTTTCTACGGGAATCTCTGTGTTATCCATGCGATGTCAAATAATTGGATCATGTGAGTAATGATTAATATTCTTGCGCCTCTCTTGACAAAAGAGTAATATGAAGGGAAATAACTTCCATATAGTATTGTCGTAAGGAATCGGTGATTGAGTGAGCCAGACTAAATCAGTATGACCAATAAACGTTCCCTTTCTTTCACTTCCGCTCTCGAACTTCGAAAGACGACCCACATTATAACATATGTAAAAATCCCACAGATAATTTGAGTATTTATATTTATAGTCTGAGTCAAATATTTTTTGTCCGCTGGTTTTGGCTGATTAAAATAAAATGGTTGATACTACCACTTAAATTTAACGTAGCGGTATCCTATACATACTGATTTAAAAATCCATGTCCAAGAGAGGCGCGAGAATATTAATCATTACTCACATAGCCCAATAATTTGACATCGCATGAATAAAATAGAAATTTCCGTAGAAAGAATGTTTTAAAAAGTGAAGCGACCAAACAAAGAAAAAAGTATGTAGATAAGATGTAGGATTTTTTTTAATTATATCAGTCAAATATTTTTATTTTGACGATTTGTTGCTTAACAAATTCATTTTGAAATTCCTGACCAAATATCACCACAAAAATCAGACTACATTACAAAACGGATTATTTTTTTTTTGTCATGGACATGGATAAATAATTGAGTATGCAAAGGATACCGCTACGTGAAATATAAAAATTTCAGATACCAAAGTATTAATCAATAGAATGTCCAGGACATAGATACAAATCCGGTAAAAATGGACAAACACGGACCTCTGGAAACCAAGAGGTGGAATCAGGTGCCATGGAGGAATAAGCATCCCCTGTCGACCGGTCACACCGCCACAGTCAAGTCCAATGAAACAAGGGAGGAGTGTATCCTCGTCACAATTGGTACAGACGTCTCAACAACCGCCAACGAAAAGGCAACTCAACATTTCACTTAGTGAAACAGAGTAGTCGCAAACAAGACTATTATACCGACCATAAACGTTGACATTAAACGCGGTTTTCGATATCCCTGTGTCAATAATTTGTCAGTGAGTAGTTTACCTCTGTATATGAAATCTTTATATGTTGTGAACGCCCTGGCATATCGGATCGTTTGTGAAATATAAACTCCATATGCGGGTGACTGAGGGATATTACTACTTAAATGTGGAAAATTTACGATGGGAAAGCCGAAATCGTGGCGTTTATCGTATAGCTTAGTTGCTAATTTCCCGTCTGTGTTTATATTAAGTAAAATGTCTAAGTATGAAGCGTGTGTGCTTGATTCTGTTGTATCTTTAATTTCTAGTTCGCTTGGATATATCGCATTGAAGTGTTAGATATTAACCATTTTCTTTAATCAGCCAAAACCAGCGGACAAAAATATTTGGCTCAAATTATTGTTCAGTTAATTACGCCTATTGTTTATTTCACGCTTTTTGAAGTCTCGTTTTCGTTATTTTCAAGTCTTATTCCCTGTTTTGTCGTTATTTCATATCTCTCTTCATAGCAGTGGCCAGATTTCCGTGTTTGTAAGCTGTTTTGAATGTAAAACGAAGGCATTGTTTGAATGGCATAACCGTATTGTGTGTGCATGTGTGTGTGTGTGTGTGTGTGTGTGTGTGTGTGTGTGTGTGTGTGTGTGTGTGTGTGTTGAGCACGTTTATATTCCATTTTCAAGTTATAGTCAAGTTACGTTTAGTTGAACTGTTCAGTTTGCCGAATTTATGATACAGCATGTTATTTCAAGTGAGATGTATAGTTCACGGCTGTTGAAGTGATTCTATATTGTGTTATTGACACCAACGTAGTGTAGCTTAAAGCTGAAGTTGCTAACTAAAAGTGTTAACTGAATTTCCACATTAAAGTTGCTATGAACAAACATAACATGTACCAAATCAAATAGAGGTGTTCAGCATTCTTGTTATGTTTATTTAGTTTTTTAAATGTTATATTATTACTTTTGTGTTATATGAGGTTTTAATCAACACTTGAGACAATTTTTAAAGAATCTTAGAGTTGATATCATCAACATCCCATACCCTCCATTTTGAAAGAGACGTCCCTACTCTTCTTTCGGGGGTAACAATCACTTATTTTGAAATAATTTATTGATAATCGTATTTTATCCAGGAAGAACACAGTTCCCAACGTGGGTGTTAAATGCCACAGAGGCAAAATAAATGTCTCTGTTTGGAATCGAACGTAGAACCCCAGAATTACAAATATACTGCCGTTTCGATTGAGCTAAAAGGGTAGCTAGCCAAGCTAGTACGAACATCATTTAATAACTGGTGAATTATCCACTTCAAATGATAAAGAACTAATGAAACCCCAATGACCAACCATCTAAGTCATATTTTAATCATATTGTTATATCTGTGATATATATGTATATATGTAAAACACACACACATTCACACACGCACACACACACACTCTTTTTTATGTTTCACTAGAGTTATCTTGTTTGAGGAATATCTGAATAAAGAATAAATTTTATTGTTCTAATAACTATCTAACCATGCAGTTTTCGGAGAAATAAGACGACTCATTTATCTGCAGGCATGGGTGTGCAGGCGTCATCAGCTAACGGTGTTAGGAAGTAGTTAATTAAATATCTATAATAGCAAAATGAATCCTGAACTGTGTATGGAATTCTCTCATATTTAATCTTCAATTTCAACTAGGTGTAATTATGATAACGCTACGTTGCGAAACCTTCACACACTGTCACTAGGTCTGGTGTCAGAGAAAATATGCCTGTCGATCAACAATAAGCTAATCGCAATGATATTCCACATAATATTGGACTCTATGTGCAGGTGACTTTTATACACAGGTTCAATTTTGTTAAAGTATGCAGTCAAGGGACTTGAAAAAAACTTGCCTTTATAAACAGGTAATCCTTATAAAACGATGGCCACTATAGCAGGTTTTGCTGTATATATAAAGAAAACCCTTACTTACCAAGTTTATTTTGTCTCTTGTAATTGCACATTTAAAGCACTTAGTAGGCTAAAATCACCTTCAGGCTTCACGACACAACAAACCCGACGTCACACTAGACCTTCTGTATATAACATCCAATCAATCAACAATTATGATCTGTAAATCTAATAAGAGAGTAAAACCCTCGATTCTTCTGATAGCGAGTAAATGTTGACTATTTCATAGATCAACAATACACTTGATTACACCTGTAACAGAGACAATTACTGCCTCTGCTTGGATTCGAACCTAGGAACCCTGGTTTTCTAGTCTGGTGCTCTACCGATCGAGCTAAAGGGGAAACCCACTAGCTCAGGCTAGTAGGAACACCATAAAACTAACTCTGCTACACACCTAACGGCTTCGCTTCATTTTTTCCATTCACCTGAAAATGTTGTTATAAATGCACCAGTTTTTTTTTTAAGTTTATATAATTAGTATTCAAAAGAGCATGACATATTAAATGGATTGCTATTTAAAATTCAGATTTGTTTCTGCTATATATTTCCCCATGTGAATGCACTATTTTCTTAGGGCGAATTTGTTGAAAATAAACTACAATGTAGTTTCGGTTTTGGTTTATGCTTTACAAGTAGTTTGAAAACCGGTTTCTGGATTCCTATGGCTAAACAAATAAATTGTTTAAACTACCAAAATGTGGTAGTAAACAGTCGCTCTTTTATATGCGATGTAAAAATAAAGGAAAAAATAATACCAATTATAGAAATAGTTTTAATCTTAATACTATATTCAAAGCAAAAATCACTCTATGGCAATGTCCATGTTAAATAAAAACGTGAAAATATGGTACACACAATGACAATCGATAGCTGATCAATTTGGAGACTTAATTCATCAACGTACCATTTTAGTCACTCTGTCATGATGAGTACAGTGTTATTGCCCAAAATACATAAAATGTCCGGAAGATACATGGAAGGAGACTGATACTAGTCCTGGTCCATGTTGTCGCCGCCATATTGTTGTAGCAACAAATTTGCCAGGGGGCAGTATGAATGTTTGATAAACTAGTTTGGGAATGAAAAAACCATTTTAGGTCAGAACCGGTTTAAAACTGGTTTATGTAACAAATGGAAAATTACTGAACTGGTTCAATGCTAAAACCAGTTTCTGTTGAACGAATTCGCTCTGTGTAACGGACTGAAGTATTTCAATCAAATATGAAATGGTTTGTTTATGTTTCACGAGTCGAAGATTAGTAGACCTTACAAAACGTCAGGTAACAAAACGTAACTGGAAAACGTAATAAATATACTATTTTCCAATTAACAAAACGTGTATTGCTACACACTCGCGTTGAATGTGTATTATACTATATGTACTTTATTTTACTTTCGGATTCCTTCTGTTGTTCAAATGCAGATCCCCTGAATTATTTGTCGATCTTGAGGGTATGTCCAAATGAAAAAAATATATGGTTGGACAATTAAAAATGAGAGAGAGAGAGAGAGAGAGAGAGAGAGAGAGAGAGAGAGAGAGAGAGAGAGAGAGAGAGAGAGAGAGAGAGAGAGAGAGAGAGACAGACAGACAGACAGACAGACAGACAGAGACAGACAGACAAAGAAATAGAGAGGAGCAAAAACACAGAAACTAACACACATTCACACATAAACCCACAAATACACTAAAATACAAACACACACACACACACACACACACACACACACACACACACACACACACACACACACACACTCATCCCCCCCCACACATTATATTCTTATATGTTCTACACTGTGTGAAAATATAATATTAACGAATATTGTTTATCGAATCTATTTCGTTTATTTTCGTTTTATGATGAATCTTTCCCCATGTTTTTAGATATTAAGATTAACAAATTATATTTGTATGGGAAACGCGACACATAAATATATCATAGATATTTTATGAGTTTTGTCCAGTAAATGGTGATTGAGACGATATTTCATAATGATTCAAGTTTGATTGATACTGTTTTAACTGTATCATACATGATTGCAATATGATTTAATTCAAGATCCAGTTTCGTCATTCATTCAATTTGAATACCAAATGACAGAGCTTTAACTAAATTGTCTTTAAAAGTAACTTCGTCCAATGCATGCACATTTTGAAAATAAAACACTTTTGTAGAAAACATTTGTTCCATAACTGCTTGTTTTTTTTTCTGACGTCCAAATGTACTGGAGACATAATCTTTGAAAATGGATATTATTATTTACTAATATCACAGTCATTGTAACATAGAAGCTCAGCCTTTAGTCTCCTCTAAAACTTGAAAAATTAGTTAAATTTATGTTTGAAATACTTGAACAGATCGAAGATCAAATTCGATTCATCCGGCTAGACATTACACATGCTGTCATAACTAGAGTCACATATACCAAGATATTAATTTCCAGGATATCCAGATGACAATATACAAATCTGGCGAGAATTAGACAAACACGGACCTCTGGAAATTAAAATCTGGGATGGGATGCTATGGAGGAGTGCAACCGTTGACCTGTCATACACACCGCAAACCCACAGCCAAATTCAAATACACATACGTGAAGAAAAAAAATCCTCGTGACAACTGCTAAAAGAGTTTCGTGACGGCATAGTGCAATGTGATAATTAATCCAGTTTACGATGCGATTTCATTTTAAACGGTAGAACACGTGACCGTCTCTAGACAAATGCAGAGCAAAAAAATATATAATAAAGAAAAGTGTTAAATTTAGATATATTTTCAAAGCTTCAGCGAATTATTACTTTGTTGTTTGTATTTGTACATCAAATGGTTGTATGTCTTTCAGGCTCCTGTATATCGAAATCTTGGTGAGACAGTAATGTATTTCTAGAGCTGATGAGATAATAATCGAGAGATTCATATTTTGTAATTCTAATGTTGTATATAATATAATATATATCATACGTTACATAACTAATGTTGTTTCTAATTGAAAGTTACATTGTTATTAGAAACCTGAAATTCAGCCGCCAGTTTGATTAAATAGCTGTGTGTTTAATTTAACTGATATGCAGTACAATTACAATAAAACAAATAAAGTGAGTGATAATCGCATATGTTTTAGGACTTTGTAAATATGAATTCATAGTCGATATAAAAGATTATACTTGTTTATGTTCAAAGAGATGCTTCCTCTTGGTATATTCATCTGTATAATTTATCAAGTTATCAAGAACGAAATGTTGCATCAACGAATCGTAAACTAATTTTCTTGTTATCAGTTTGATGATCAGCAATACCGATATTTATTTACAAGATACTGCCTGCTGATAACAGTTACTATGTTATATACCGAGCTAATAATATAAATTTTACCTCTAATAATGATTTACACCAGTCTTATCCTGATCGGAAAGAAATAGTTTGTTTACTATGCTGTTTACAAAATCTAATGGTTTTTCTTATCAGTGCATGTAACAAACTACCAATAGACAGTATCGAACAAACAAACAAAATGTCCGAACATCTGGCACCATAACAATACCGCCAGTCTAATATGAAACTTTCTTATAAAGATGCGTTAAGATGAAACATCAGCTTACATGTAATGTACATAGCATGTCACCCATTAACTGTCTCCGGTATCGTCCTAATTATGAAATTACTCTATATCCGAGAGTACGACGCTCCCTCGTAGCAGCTTAAACTGCAGTAAATTGTTGTGTAAAGAGGGACAAACTCAGACAATTTATACACCAATTTCTCATTCAGATTTAAGAAAATGTCAGTGTTACAATTTATATTTTTCTTTACCGATTAGGTAATGGTACATTCCTTTCCTGAAGTAATAAAGTAATAATATAGTTGCTGTGTCATCATTGGTATCTGGTTACAATTCAGAGAATAATCTTAATGGAGTCAAAAAAAAACACTGAATGGTGTCATCACGTCTGAGGACACACCAAAAATGAAATAAAAAGAAGACAATAAAAATGAATGTCAAGACGTCGGAGGAATTCAGTCTTACGACTGGTACTTGTACTGATGTTTCAACATAGATAAGAATGTCGAGAGGTCGAAGGAATTCAGTCGTAGGACTGATACTTGTACTGATGTTTCAACATAGATAAGAATGTCGAGAGGTCGAAGGAATTCAGTCGTACGACTGGTACTTGTACTGATGTTTCAACATAGATAAGAATGTCAAGAGGTCGAAGGAATTCAGTCGTAGGACTGATACTTGTACTGATGTTTCAACATAGATAAGAATGTCAAGAGGTCGAAGGAATTCAGTCGTACGACTGGTACTTGAACTGATGTTTCAACATAGATAAGAATGTCAAGAGGTCGAAGGAATTCAGTCTTACGACTGATACTTGCTTGTACTGATGTTTCAACATAGATAAGAATGTCAAGAGGTCGAAGGAATTCAGTCTTACGACTGATACTTGTACTGCCGTTTCAACATAGATAAAACACTCAGTAAAGGTAATGATTATTCCTCCCCATTGTATAATTATTCTTGGTAATTATTAATCAAGTACAAATGGCTTTGATATAGATTCTTAGTAAAGCAAAACTATTAGTGTTTTATAAGCAACAAAGAACTAGTCTATATTATATATTAAAAAAAATAATCTGTTGAGTGAAAATGGAGTATCCCATTATTTCGTATTCGATTGAAGCAAATTACTTATACGAAAATGCGGCATATCAATTGATTCTGAAAGATAAGAGTATTCATATTGGGAATGTAATTCGAATGTGTTGTTGCTGAAAATTCTTCGAATAATCTTTAGCAAGTCTGCGCTATAAAAGTCAATGTTATTGTGGTGTTGATTAATCAGGAATTATCTTTCTTTTGAAATCGAAACACGATACACTCCTTTATTCTACTCTAATGCTGCTTTTATATATTCCCTTTATTTTCGCAGCACCGTGCTGTCAGATGCATACCAATGATCCACTATAAAGAAGATATTTCTGTAGAATACAAGTCTTAACGTCTTTTTGGGAGCCTCTTGAATTCTAATTCATGTAAAACAATATTGATCAATTAAATCCTCAGTTATGAAAATGGTTTAACTTAGCATATTTCTTGTTGAAATATACTATAATTTATTATTATTATTATTATTATTATTATTATTATTATTATTATTAATGTGATGATGATGGTGATGATGATATTGATGATGATGATGATGATGATGATGACGACGACGACGACGACGACGACGAAGATGATAATTATTATTATTATCATTATTATTATTATTATTATTTTTTATTATTATTATTATTATTATTATTATTATTATTATTATTATTATTATTATTATCTTAATCAATATTATGGTTTTTTTTTACGTGTGTCGTGTATATAGTTTAAAGTGGACAAATCATGTGTATATATATATTATAAACACAATACCAAAGTTATAATGGACAATCATCGAGTGTATAGTGGATAAACACTGTGTATATAGTAAACAACCACCGAGTGTATAGTGGACAAACCCTGAGTGTATAGTGAGCAAACACATGTACACCAACAACCACTGAGTGTTCAATCAACAAACATATAAAATGGACAACTCCTGATTATACAATCGACACACACTTATTTCAAATCGACATACGACGCGCAGTTGATAAACACTGACATTAGGAACATAACCCGAATCTGTTGAAAGCACTACACGGTAATAATGAAATCTCTGTGGGAGATAAAAATACAAAAAAATCATATATGTTGGATTCTAGAAACTTACCGAATGCAGGAAATTCATAATCATTAAACGTATAATCGGTGACTTCAATATTATAAACATAATACCAAAGTTATAATGCTCAACACGATCGTCTCTGTCAATTAGACTTCATTAGTTGAATTTAGATTATCGATTGAATTTCAAGAATCAATGCATATCAATATAGTACTTATTTGTAAGTTGTTTTCACTTGGAAATGAGCCATTGCGTTTAAAACAGTATTTCGGAAATTTCACGGGCGTTTTAATGAATACTTTGCGTATATACTTTTTCCAAACTTAGAATATTGAGTTTCCATTGAGTTGTGAAGTCGTCTATACATATTATGACGGGAATTATATCCTTCTCTGTTTGTATCTGAATTGGACTTTGGGCCCATTGGGGTGTGACCAGTCGGGAGGGAAGCTTACTCCACAATGATAACCGATGACTCAGGTCAGTATTTATGCAATGTTCACTAGATTTGAATACTCTGTCTTGTACCTCCTGGTGGTCCTTACACGGCGTATGATTTAACATGTTGATGACCTCATCATAATGTACTAAAATAGATCTACATCATTCATTCTGATAAAACATTTGCTCAAATGGTAAATACGAGATAAAACATTCATTTGAATAAAATTTAATGTGAATTAAATATTGCATAACATGGAACATTTCGATCATAAACATAAATACTCAGTTAAAAACAAATAAAACGTTTTCTTATAAAATGTGATGCCAAGGTCTAGCAATATTATGTCATATAATCTGCATATATAAAATGATATTTGTTAATATTGTACAAAAGAAAAAAATTAAGCATAAATGATCATATATCTGGCGAGTTAGATAACTTAAAATGATTTTCTTTTAGGAATTTGGCTTCATGTCATATCGTCCAACTTAATCAAACATAGATCAACTTCATCCGTTAAAACATGCAATAAATTGTCATTCATTCGTAAGTATATTCCATATATTTCACTCATCTGTTAATACATGCAATGGATTGTCAGTGTCCTGGATTGTTAGAACTGTGTAACTGAAAATAGACAAAAATCATTTTAATCATTGTGTGCAAAGCTTTGAACCGCCACGATTAACTAACTTTTTTCGTTTGTTTATTGTTGTTTAACGTCCCACTCAAGAATATTTCACTCATCCAGAATTGTAATATAGATCTAATTCAGATTATAACACGCAAGAACGTCATTCATGAATTAAACATAGTTTTCTTCGGTTAAATGCAGATTTTCTTTAGTCAATGTGCAGTTAAATCTCGGTTTTTTCTTCTAAATTTAACTTACTAAAAACTACATTATACTCTAAATGTGATAAACAAGACTTAAATGATGTTTGAATTTTGTAGGGTCATATTACTCTAACGTAAATGTTTGATAATATCAAGACTTAAATGATGTTTGCATTTTGTTGGGTCATATCAGACACTAGACGTAAATGATGTTTGCATTTTGTTGGGTCATATCAGACACTAGACTTAAATGATGTTTGCATTTTGTTGGGGCATATCAGACACGACACTTAAATGATGTTTGCATTTTGTTGGGTCATATCAGACACGACACTTAAATGATGTTTACAGTTTGTAAGGTCACTTCAGACACTAGACTTAAATGATGTTTGCATTTTGTAGGGCCATTTCAGACACGACACTTAAATGATGTTTGCATTGTGTTGGGTCATATCAGACACGACACTTAAATGATGTTTACATTTTGTAGGGCCATTTCAGACACTAGACTTAAATGATGTTTGCATTTTGTAGGGTCATATCAGACACGACACTTAAATGATGTTTGCATTTTGTTGGGTCATATCAGACACGACACTTAAATGATGTTTACATTTTGTTGGGTCATATCAGACACTACACTTAAATGATGTTTGCAGTTTGTAAGGTCATATCAGACACGACACTTAAATGATGTTTGCATTTTGTTGGGTCATATCAGACACGACACTTAAATGACATTTTGTAGGGCTTTCACAAGACTTAAATGATGTTTGCAGTTTGAAGGGTCATATCAGACACGACACTTAAATGATTTTTGCATTTTGTTGGGTCATATCAGACACGACACTTAAATGATGTTTGCATTTTGTTGGGTCATATCAGACACGACACTTAAATGATGTTTGCATTTTGTTGGGTCATATCAGACACGAGACTTAAATGATGTTTGCATTTTGTAGGGCCATTTCAGACACTAGACTTAAATGATGTTTGCATTTTGTTGGGTCATTTCAGACACGACACTTAATTGATGTTTGCAATTTGTAGGGCCATTTCAGACACTAGACTTAAATCATGTTTACATTTTGTAGGGCCATTTCAGACACGACACTTAAATGATGTTTGCATTTTGTTAGGTCATATCAGACACGACACTTAAATGATTTTTGCATTTTGTTGGGTCATATCAGACACTAGACTTAAATGATGTTTGCATTTTGTAGGGCCATTTCAGACTCTAGACTTAAATGATGTTTGCATTGTGTTGGGTCATATCAGACACTAGACTTAAATGATGTTTGCATTTTGTTGGGTCATTTCAGACACTAGACTTAAATGATTTTTGCATTGTGTTAGGTCATATCAGACACTAGACTTAAATGATGTTTACATTTTGTAGGGCCATTTCAGACACTAGACTTAAATGATGTTTGCATTTTGTTGGGTTATATCAGACACTAGACTTAAATGATGTTTACATTTTGTTGGGTCATATCAGACACGACACTTAAATGATGTTTACATTTTGTAGGGCCATTTCAGACACTTGTAAATGATGTTTGCATTGTGTTCAGATCAGACACTACACTTAAATGATGTTTGCGTTTTGTTGGGTCATATAGACAAATGATGTTTACATTTTGTAGGGTCATATCAGACACTACACTTAAATGATGTTTGCATTTTGTAGGGTCATATCAGACACTAGACTTAAATGATGTTTGCATTTTGTTGGGTCATATCAGACACTTTACAGACAAGCAAGGTCAATACAATAACCAGTACAAAAGTTTTCCTTTTGTTAAATGAAACCAAAGATACCAAAGGGTCGCATGATCACGGGCACCTGTCATTGTGACAGGGGTCGCGCGATCTTCACTCTTGTCACTTCATTTGCAGATGACCGATGACTATGAAACCGAGGGCATTGCAGCCAGGTTTTGTCCTTATTACTCCAAGTCTGGAACAAGTGTAGGCATGCCGTTAGAGATACTGTGATCTCTGTGGGTCAAATATACTGTGATCTATGTGAGTCAGATATCTTGTTATGTATTCGAGCCAGATATATTGCTATCTATGTGAGTGAGATATCCCGTGATCTATGTGAGTTAGATATAATGTGATATATGTGAATCAGATATAATGTGATCTATGCGAGTCAGATATCCTGTGATCTGTGAGGGTCAGATGTACTGTGATCTATGCAGGTCAGATAGACTGTGATCTATATAGGTCAGATAGACTGTGATCTATATAGGTCAGATAGACTGAGATCTATGTAGGTCAGATAGACTGAGATCTATATAGGTTATATAGACTGTGATCTATATTGGTCAGAATTACTGTGATATATGTAGGTCAGATAGACTGTGATCTATATAGGCTAGATAGACTGTGATCTATATAGGTCAGATAGACTGTGATCTGTGAGGGTCAGATAGACTGTAATCTATATAGGTCAGATATACTGTGATCTATATAGGTCAAGATAGACTATGATCTATATAGGTCAGATAGACTGTGATCTATATAGGTCAGATATACTGTGTTCTAAGCAAAACTGATATGATATAAATATTTCAGTTACCAAAGTATAAATCGATAGAATGTCCAGGACATAGATACAAATCCGGTAAAAATGGACAAACACGGACCTCTGGAAACCAAGAGGTGGGATCAGGTGCCATGGAGGAGTAAGCATCCCCTGTCGACCGGTCACACCCGCTGTGATTTGTTATATGGGTCAGAATTACTGTGATCTAAATGACATCATAATGTCGAATATACATGGGTCAGAAATACTGTAGTATACTTTGGTCAGATAAACTGTTATCTATGTCGGTCAGATAAATTGTGATAAATGTCGGTAAGATATACTGTGATATATGTGAGTTAGATTTACTGTGATCTATGTCGGTCAGACAAACTGTGATCTATGGCGGTCAGATAAACTGTGATCTATGTCGGTCAGATAAACTGTGATATATGTGAGTTAGATTTACTGTGATATATGTGAGTTAGATTTACTGTGATCTATATGAGTTAGATTTACTGTGATCTATGTGAGTTAGATTTACTGTGATCTATGTGAGTTAGATTTACTGTGATCTATGTGAGTTAGATTTACTGTGATCTATATAAGTTAGATTTACTGTGATCTATATGAGTTAGATTTACTGTGATCTATGTGAGTTAGATTTACTGTGATCTATGTGAGTTAGATTTACTGTGATCTATGTGAGTTAGATTTACTGTGATCTATGTGAGTTAGATTTACTGTGATCTATGTGAGTTAGATTTACTGTGATCTATGTGAGTACGATTTACTGTGATATATGTGAGTTAGATTTACTGTGATATATGTGGGTCAGATATACTGTGATTTATGTGGATCAGGAATGTTGTAAATTTTGTGGCCCCTCTTCTGATCTATTGTCACCTTTGAATGCACATATTACATGAAACTTCCTTGAAAGTAATGATGATAGATTAGCCAGGTCAACGACTAGTTACGTATTGCATTATATAAATATTTCAATGTTGATTCCCTAGAAATGAATATTTCCCATTCGGATCTGTCTTTGTAAACTGATCACAAATGGATACCATTATTTTAAACATGTATGACATAATGTGTTGTGGCATTATCATTAGTTCGAAAGGAAATACAGTGTTCTATCGAGACACCGTGCTAGATTACATCTGTTCTGTTATGTATTGGCCTATGATATAGTACAGACTTTGTATATGACAAAAGGTTTTAAAAGTCTCCAATTGAATGGTACACAACAAACAGATAAATAAGCGATTGTTCTTAAAATGTAGACGTTCTTGGATTTTTATAGACTTTCGTACTGTTAATTGAAAATCTGAGATATTTTTGCTATAATAAATGTCTACCTCTTCCAATATGTGCATCATTCTATTTTGAGAGCCATAATAATTTAAAGTATGCTTCATATTGTAGCGATGTAGCTTAATTAAATTCTCAAATTATGTTGTCTAGTATTAGTACAATTGTGTTACTACAATCGTATCGTGGAAATCATGGTAGTTGTTCGTGCACAACGCTTGCATACCTAGTGCATGTGATGAAAGGCACATTTTATACTTCTTTTGTCTCATAACACCCTGCCAGAACTTAAGAGAGATGCGCGTGACCTAAAAAGTATTACCATGAAGAATGTCTTATATTTACTAATTGTTTTTTCGTTTAAGTTTTTGGAACTTTGACTAGTACAAAGATAGCGACATTATTAAGCATTAGCTTTGGTTTTTTCAAATATTGTATAAAAGCAGAGATATACACGGGCATAGAACTTCTTAAATTCCAATATGTTTGGTGAAAATTTATTGAGAAACGCAGTTTGGCAATTATTCACTTCCAATTGATTAATACAGCTTTACTATTTGTATTTGCATACCGCACTGGACCTGACCTTATTTTCACAAAATATTTTGTATTATCAGATCTTTATGCCTGAGTTTAGCTCATATCGGTAATGTACATCGGTAGTAAAATGTGAAAAATAAACATTTTCTGTTGGTAAACATAGCTAATGCCCTTTAATACATACAGTTGAAGCGCTGAGGAGTTATACTTTATATGCTATTTTTTATTTGTGTGTGTATGTGTGTGTGTGTGTGTGTGTGTGTGTGTTCATCGTGACAATTGGAGAGTATATCAGTTTAACTGTTTCAAATTTTGCTTATTTGGTAAAACCTTTTAAATATTTGATATTTTTGTTTTTTTTATTTTAAATGTCATCAGTATGCAAACATGGTAGGTAAAAGCAATTTACAAACTCTTTACAGACAACATTGACCAATGCCTATGGAAATGAGTATTGAAAAGTATTACAGATTTTAGTATCACTTCAGAGAATAATGCAAACAACTACTATGTGGAATTCAATAAAGGGGAAAGCAAACTCTCCAACCATAGTTCGTAGTGGTGTGATATATGCCAATATTAAGCAACAGTCCTTTGTAGTAATTATTATGGTATACCTTTTTCGTCTTCTACGGTAATAGTATCACCCCTCTCTGACCTCTGCACTGTGGCATAATCTACTTCTGTATAACCAACTCTCACAGTATTTACGTTTGAACTGTGTACATGCTCATCAACGTGGTAACCATGATTCATTGAGCTGGTTAGACCAGAATGCCAATGTTCAGTTTTTACTCCATTGGTATTCGTAACAAAGCCTTCACGCCCTCTAGCCACATCCGGTATTTCCTCTAATTCTGTGACAATTGTCACAATTTGTGGATCTGAAGTTGATGTCATATGTCTTCCTCCACCGTCAGAGAAGACTGGTCCTGTCAAATAAAACTCTTCATCCTGAAATGACTGAAATATCAAACAGAAAAGATTTAGATTTAGTTATACCTTGCGGTCTTAACAATATCACTGGATTCTGTTTTCTCGGTATTACAGATCAAAACAAGACATGAACTAATAATTGTATCACAACATCTCAGTTAATCAATAAACAGTGAAAACAAATCTTGGAGATGCATACTTCTCCTTTCATGTCATATCCATTAGTAAGCTAGTTTCTGGTGATGCGTAAACAAATTTAAGGTTGTGTTCGGTGACATTTAATCACTTTCTGTTTTAATTTTCAGATTAAGAAAATAACCTTTCTCGTCATCTCACCCACTTTTAGATTTAAGTGCTTAATTTACAAATATATTTGCCTCAGACTCCTATTATATGTCACGAGATAAAGAAATAAAATCAAAAGTTCTCCGTGTAACAATTGTAGAAACGTTGCATTAAAAATTTATGACATTCACAAACATTTTTATTACAACAAATTGTAATGAAAGGGTTTTATCTCATTATTTTTCATTAAATACGTTGAAAGATGGTAGGAGGTTAGAGAGGGCAGTTTTAGTCAATCCTCTATGATATATGTCAAAGATTATATTTATTGTATTTATAATTGAGGAAAGATACAGAGGCAATTGATATTCATGTTGGTGATTGATTAGATGCTAGATTCATACGTCTTGTGAACTGACAACTTTAGTTCTTGCAACAGTGCCTGAAATGTAGCATTTCTCTTTCGAACTATGAAGTTTGTACCTAAGGATTACTATTGTTGTCATTTACATGATAAACATAATTGGAATAAATAAGATTATCCCGATGTCTCACTAGACAGCCATGTAAATAACGAGTTCTCAAAAATCATGCATACTGTGAAATGCAATGTTTCTTAGACCAATACATTGTATTAAAAGGAGAATTCTAATCACACATTCACTTTAAGGTACTTTCATTCTATAGCCGTTCATGAAATTATACCTTCATCAAAATCAACTTTACTATAAAGAAAAACATCCATAATTAGCCCTGGTGCATGCATGATTTCCGTGTTGATGTCTCTTTTCCTTAAGATACCTTTCTTCGAGGTCACTTTTTGAGACGACGACAGGAGATAGGTTGAAAAAGGTATTTAATCTTCCTGATAAAATTTCTACATAATTATTTACCCCGGGTAGTTTTCCTATGACGGGTCTCTTTCTCACGTTACACCTTCATTGACTCTGCTAATATGTTTAATATGTAAAGATCACAATAGGGTATAAGTTTAATTTCGAGAATATTGCATAATATGATACCGAAATTTGGAATATATGATTTTAATTGAAAACCGTTAAAAAATCTTACCCCTTATATTGAAAATAGAAAACAAAAAATGTTTAATTTAATATGTATATGGAACCCAAATACAGATAAACAACATTTTATAATCTGCAATATCATTGATTCATTTGGAAATAGTGAAGACATACTTTTGGCAACTTTACATCTGTGATATTTTGATATGATTTGCGGATTTTAACGTTATGCGTTGTAAGGAAAAAAGTAATTGAATACATTAAATTATGCTTAAAATTCAAGTTATTTCTTAAAGAACAGATGCGAGTTGGGTAAACAACTGTTTTTCTTCACAAACAGTTTAATAACGGTGTATGCAATATATATATGATTTGCTAAAAGAAGCATTGTAACATCATACAATGCAATAAATTCAAACAAAGCTACAATGCTGATTGTACGTTTGTAGTATTTCATGACATATGATTTGCAAAAAACATCTCAAAAACAATTTGAAATATTGAACATTAATTATTTATATAAAAATTATGAATCTATCTAATCTATTTATATATTTATCTTTTTATCTGTTTATGTATGTATGTATGTATGTATGTATGTATGTATGTATGTATGTATGTATGTATGTATGTATGTATGTATGTATATGTGTATGTATGTGTGTATGTTTATGTATATGTGTGTATGTATGTATGTATGTATGTATGTATGTATGTACATGTATGTGGGTGTGTGTATATATGTATGTATGTATGTATGTATGTGTGCATGTATGTATGTGTGTATGGGTGTGTATGTATGTATGTGTATGTATGTGTGTTATATGTATGTATGTATGTATTTATGTGTGTGCATGTATGTATGTATGTATGGGTATGTTATGTATGTATGTTTATGTATGTATGTGTGTGTGTATGTATGTATGTATGTATGTATGTATGTATGTAAGTATGTATGTATGTATGTGTGTATGTATGTGTATGTATGTATGTGTATGTATGTATGTGTATGTATGTGTATGTATGTATGTATGTGTGTATGTATGTATATGTATGTATTTATGTAGGTAGGTAGGTAGGTAGGTAGGTAGTTAGGTAGGTATGTAGGTAGGACAAGCACAGACCTCTTAAAACCACCTGCGTGTGCATGCGTGTGTGTGTGTGAATGCGTGTGTGTGTTTGTCTGTGTGCATGCGTGAGTGCGTATGTGTGTGTGCATGCGTGTGTGTGTGCATGCGTGTGTGTGTCTGAGTGTGTCCGTATGTGTGTTTTAATTTGACAATAATTTCATAAGGGTGCATATAATTCATATAGTATCAATGTACAGTAAAGCCTGCCCGAGCGACCACCTATGTAAAACGAACACCTGTTGTTTACAATAGTACCGTAAATGTCCAAAATCAAACTTTATATAAAGACTACCTCCCTATAATGGGTGTTTTATATACAAGTTTCACTATAGTATATCACATTAACAAATAAATCTATTAAATATGACTCAAATGAGCAAGGTATTTGGTTTATGTAATCACAAATTTTCAAATAAATATTCATTCGAGTGAACCTTCAATTTTTTATTTACGTGTAAAAATAACTTAAATGCGAGTCTTTCTGGAAACTTGGCCATGTTTTCCATTTGAGGATCTATGCGAGCTGAACAATTCATCTTGTTACGCTTTCTCTGAATGTTTATACTTTTCGAGATATTAGCCAAAACCGTCAAAAGCGAAAATGGAAATCATGTCAAACTGGGAAAGAATTTCCAATGAACAACGACCTAACACTTTTTGACATCTTAAAAAATTGGCAGCTCTATGCATACTGAACATTTTTCTTCCCCACTTTATCTCTATCTATCACTCTATTCTAAATTATCAGCCCAAAACATTTAAACATTCAGTCATTAAATTAAGGAAAAAGTACTTGGAAGGGGTAAGATTTTTATAATTTTAACTCTCCGTTCTGTAGAATTTTACATGACGACCAAGAATACGTCTTTCTCCTCTTTCTTCTTTTTATAATACTCGTGCTCATCTGATCTTTGCAATCATATTTTTGCCGTCTTAAATGTTTTCTATATCTAGCAAACTTTTCGAGATTATAGCAAAAACAACCCGAAAGTTCTATTATAATGACTTTTCATAATTCTTTGTCTGAAAATCTATTTTGCTTCTTACACTTTTAATCAATGTAGTGTATTTTCGCGAAATCGATAAAACGCGAAAGTCCACATCAAAGCATAAAAACAACTTTAAGAAGCCACCGAACAATTTCAACTGTTAACTATTTTATAGTTCTTTGACCTCTGAACGTTTTCTTCTTTTGACTATGTTTTTCAAGATAATAGCTAAAACAACCAAAAAACACGAAAGATTGAATTTAAATGAGAAACACAATTCCTGTAAGGCTTCATGTAACACTTTAGTTTAAAAGTTTAACTTCCACATTCCTCTGATGTTTCATACAAATCCCTTCAGCAGTTTTCCTATTTCTGTTCAAAACATAAAAAATACGAACGACGTGCGACGGACAGCGACGAATGGAAACGGATTGCAACAGATCGCCTGGTCATTTGGATATTGGACCAACTAGAAATGTGTTTGTCATTAAATATATTTTTATTTTTAGATATTTTGAATTTTGTTCTCTTTTATTTTGGCAAATCGACAGTGTATAATGGGAGGGATATCTCTTTATTTTGAGAATTTTCCTTAGGTTCGGAGGCAAAATCTGAGGATTAAAAAGAGCAATGTTGAAATGCATCTGAATCCGGCCTTTTTATCATAGATATAAACTTTAATTGGCATTTGCCATTTTTAATTGCTGGGTATAATTCTGTAAAATCTCTTTAATCTGATGTTGAAAAATTTATTTTTTTTATTCCGAGATTTTATTTCAACATTTGTATGAATGCTTTCTGAAGATTATAGTGGATATGTTTCACAATTTCAAGGCAATTATGACTGCGGTATAACCTTAAGTAAATGATCATTAATGTTGCAACCGGCTAAAAGCAATTTCTGTTAAAACTCATCTGCCCTCCAATAGTGATGTGAAAGTATGGTGATTAGATCCTATAGAGTCTTAACAGTTTATATATATATATATATATATATATATATATATATATATATATATATATATATATATATATATATATATATATATATATATATATATATATATATATATATATATATATATATATATATATGAAGACGGTTACATATAGACCTTTATTTTTCATTACAAATTATTTTGATCTAAAAGTGCAGAGACCTGCTGCCACATCTAACATGTGTTGCTTATTTGTTTCTTACTAGTTGCAATCATCATTATTACGTTAATGCTTATAAATCATTTGATGTAATTTTTCAATATATGAACTAATATTTTATGACCAATCTTCAAAGTACATTTATCTACCATCTTATCGTCTTGACAGCGTGTATTACTAAGTGGTACCAATTTCAACTCAGTTTATTTAATATTGCAGAAATAATTCTATCAGATGGTATCGGTATCTACAAAATCTCGGATTTGTTGATAAAGTGCCAAGGGGAAGTTTAACGCACTGCGTGATACACAAACAATAAAATAACTAACAAAAGAGAGACAACTACAGCATGATTATGTGTTTATAACAAACGAAAATTCTACGGCAGCTTTTTTTGGGAAAATACATGCTTGTGAAATTTAAATAGATGAGTTCATATTTCCATTTTGACAGTTTTATGTCATATTGTTAAGCCTATTCAGATGACTGATTTAATGAACGTGATAAAATTGCCACACGACTAGGATAACGACAAAAACTTAACAGATAAAAGAAACATACCGTCGACGTCACAATGTTTTCTTTATCTTCAGGTACACTGGAATTATAAAGATGTAAATAATATATCTTTCAATTTATTTGATTACAGATTGAATATAAAATATAAAATTCATCGAATTATGTTACCTTTGATTAGCAAATTCTATGAAATACGAACTGAAGTAGGCATAAACCTGACATCAGATTCATCATTAGTATAATCAAGATCTCATTTACTGAAATAACCTCAGTTATGTAGATGAAATAAAGCCATTTACATACGAAGATTCATAGGAAGACTGCATTTACAATAAATTTTAAAGCGAACCTCAAATTGAATGACATGATTTATTAATGGAATGAACATGAAAGTCACATATAGTAATATTCTCAATCGAGAGCCTCCGTATATCAACGAATGTACATTTCTGCAAAACGTTAAGTAAGCACATCTTGTATGTTCAAACTTTTAAGTTATAATCTCGAAATATTGAGTTGTCATCTCTAAATCCCGTGTTATCCAATCAAAACATCTTGAAAGTTAAGTTGTTATCTCCAAAGTTTGATTTAAATTGTAAATCGAGTGATGTTTATTGCTGTCACATGTACAATAAACCTCAAATGTTAAATCTTGAAATCTAGAGTTATCAATCGAAGCATCGATAACTTATCTACACTATTTTAACCCCCTTTCACACATTCACATCATCGTGTACGGACCGTGTATACATCTGGTGACATCCCGGGGACCATCCGGGTTGGTGAAACCAATCCGGGAGAAAAATTGAGCATGCTTCTTGATGTAGGATCCGTGTACATCCATATTACAACTGAGAGGTCCATATAGGTACCAAAGTATCCATCAAATGTCCAGGGTCACCCGTGTACGATTTTTTTTTCTACGAAAGAACACATATGTCTATGGGTTATACACGGATTGTTCCTGGAAGCTACACGGACAGCCATGGTGTGAACACGGAGAAGAATCTACATGGCAAACAACTGACACGGACACCACTGGTATCAACGCGACGTGTTCCCGGAGATGTCGGAATGGCTACGGTTTCTATACGGATGTACACGGTATACATACTGTTATCCCCAGCAGGAGACGATGAACGTGTAGCATTCATTTTGTCTTCACTCCAACTACAGGAGAACACTTTCTGACTTCCCAACCATATCCCGATAAGAAAAAAAAAAACAACAACATCAAGAATGGCAATCTGTCCGCGACATCTTCCGAGGTCAGTTCAGTCATTAGTAATTCATATTGGCCATAGACTGGCCATCTGAGAAGCCAGGGCTTGATTCAATTTTGCTTCCTTGTTCTGGTTATCCTCAGCTTCTTCCGTTATTCTTCCTCCTGCTGCAAATGAACAGATTTTGCAGCCAGTAAATTCAACTCTGTCAAACAGAAGCAAGTGCTCCAGTTCCATATTTATATTTTGTTTGAATACTTGAAGAATGAATTGAATTAAACACCGCATGACCCTTTTATATGATTGCATACAGGGGTTAAAAATCCGTTATAATCCTTGGGCGTCCGTGTAAACAGCGGGCATCTCCCTTAAACAACCGTGTGAAGACTTGCATAAACCGTAAATTACCGTGCACTTCTTGATCACTCCGGCACCGTCCGATGTTTCTCGGGGCCGTCCGGGTAACTACCGCGATTATCCGTAGAGAGACCAATTTTATCAGCACGACCGGCATCACGACGTCACAGAACCCTAGGGTTCCGGATAGTCCCTGATGATCAAAATGTTTAATCCGTGTTGATCCGGCGTCTCATCCGTGAATGTGTGAAAGAGGCTTTAGTCGGTACTTGTTCATTAAACTCTAAATGTTGAATCATTATCTCTATAGTTAAATAGGACTTTAACAGTACTGCGATGGAATTTGGTTAAAGCAAAGATGGAACATACAAGGCCTAATCGTTATTATAGCATGACACTTATATCACGTACTTGTGAATCCCATGGGACAAGATATTCCATAATTTTGGTTAAAACACCATCAACCCAATTTAATTGAATAATTATAATGATGTCCAAATGTGTTCCATCAAATGGTCCACATTGGTTTTGATTTGATTTGATTTTTTGTTTTACGCTATACTCAACAATTTTTCAGTCATATGGTGGCGTCCAGTTTTTATTGGTGGAGGAGAAACCCCGGTTAGGCGGGTAAAGACCACCGACCTTCCGCAAGAAAACTGGCAAACTTTCCCACTTAATTCGAAATAACCCTAGCGGGATTCGAACCAGAGGTGAGAGGCCTTGTGATTTAAAGCGTAATGCTCTAACCACTCGACCACGGATGCCCCATTCCACATTGGTAAACAAATTGCATTAAACATTGGATATTTTAACTGTACTCACTGTTGGTGCTGTGTCTTATCTACAAAGGTGACAGTAACATGATTAGTATGCAGGATTAACTACTGTTAACAACTAAGGATAATATATATATATATATATATATATATATATATATATATATATATATATATATATATATATATATATATATATATATATATATATATATATATATATATATATATATATATATATATATAATAGTATTAGCCGTCACGAAGTGTAAAAGACATAATACAAATATACTGAACAATGAACAATCAAGTGCCTAAAGATTTGAACATTCAACATTTTAATATTCAAATTAATTTTTCAAATTCAATTTCATTTCGAATTACTTTTCGTTAGGTACAGTACAAAGTACTTTTTATTTCATGAAACATTTTAGAGCGAGCCCCAAAACTGTGTTAGGTCAAATGTTCAAAGTTAACAGATGACGATTTTCCCGATATACATAATATCATATAAATGCAATGGAATGCCAGGCATGCTAGAAATGGTACCAGAATTATTTATTTCACAAACATTTTATAGAAATACTTAATATTCTTTACAGGAATTTAATTTGCATATAGTGGCATCGTGTCTTGATAGTTCATTCATTTTACTTACCTTTAGTTTCAACATTATTAGTTGAATTTTTTTTAAGATTTAAATTATACCATTAAATATGTGTAATACCCTTTAGAAATTAAATGTTTTATTTTTCCATACTTTTGCACTCAATATAACATAGCTCGATTCCTACCTCTCCATGTATTTGGTAATTTTGGGCGCATCCTCTGTTGAGCTGCAAGTTGTACCTGTGCATCACCCATAGCTGCCGATTGGTGTGGCGGTCTCTGAGGCTTTAGTATTGGAAGTTTCCTAGGGGATTTTCTAATCCCACGCTTCTCGAAATGTTTTGACACAATGTCACTCCTGTCCGCGTTTCAGAAAAGGAATTAAAATTCAAATGTAATATGGTTCTGAACTGTACATGCAACGCATTATTTCATCGTTTTAATAGGACTTGATTCTTTCCGGCAACCATACAGTATAAGTTAAGTAATTATGAAATCATGAGGTAATTATATCACAACACAAGTATACACACACATATATATATATATATATATATATATATATATATATATATATATATATATATATATATATATATATATATATTAAGTAAAACTCTGACATAGAGAATTTCTGTCAACGTTCTATAAAAGTTCGTTATAAGCGTAATTCGTTATACATTTATAGCAAATTCTTTACATGAATATAACGAATTCATTATAAAATATTTCAAAGGAAGCATGTTCTATTCAATTCATTTTGATATAGTTATTTATATTTATTGTTAAAAATGGATGGTATTGGATCTATCTAATAAAAAATGCCGCCTGCGAGGAATTGAACCCCAATTCCACTGCGCTATCTGATTCTGACCGAGATGTGAACAAAAAGTTAAAATATTTTACATTAATGTGTTAAACCTAACGATATCATTATTCTCTGGATTCTAAAATTATAATGTATCACGTGTACATACGATAAGATAAATGTAAATAACATTGACATTGTTTGTTATTTTGTCTAACCATTAACACCATCAGAAATGTTGTATTTGATGCAGCCATGTAGGTTGTATGACAGGGGAGATCGATTAGATCTTAAAAAATTATAAATAAAAAGTTGATTTTGCATTCTATTTCAAGTCAAGGGGAAGAGGAATGACTTAGTTTTAAGCGTAAATCTATTTGGGAAATCAATTAGCCTTAATTTCGCTAAATCCGTGTTCGTTATATTCGAGTTTTAATATATATGATATATATATATATATATATATATATATATATATATATATATATATATATATATATATATATATATATATATATATATATATATATGCAAAATAATTTTCTAATCAAAATTTAGCCATTTTCAGAAACTATTCAGTCTACCACGCGGCGCCTCATTATATACATGTAATTATACATGGTCCAATCACCGATTTTATTTCTTTAAATTAAATATGAAACGATAGATAAATGATAATGTTATGTACTTAAGGAACAAATGTTCACTTGCAGACGATCATATCATTTTTATAAGTTAAACATTATATATGAGCTAACTTATCTTACTTTCGTTTAGACGGTCATTAACTGTGTTTACAAAAACAAACAATTTCACTAACAAAAAAGAGTTATAAGCAGGCTTTTAAAATCTATATATTTGTGTATATAACGTCAGGTTAGTGTGGTACGCTTATACAAATAACATGGTTGACTTAATTATTTGAAAATGTATAATTGCCAAACCTGGGTTTCTCAAGTAATTTTCCTCAAAATATATTGGAATTTCAGAATTTTGATGGTATATATCTTTAATTTGTTACTGCATATCAATATAAGTAGTAAAAAGAATAAAAATGACAAAACCAGCAAATGCTCCTTTAACTGCTTGGTATTTATTATACGCACCATACAGCAAAGAAGACAGCTACAAAGATGACAATAACAAGGAGAAATATTGCACATGTTGATGACGCAACTAAGCCAAAAATTTCATACTCATCACACTTCACATCTGAAAAGGATTGAATTTAAAATACATCAATGGACATAAATGGATGAGGGCAATACTTCAACTCTCTCTCTCTCTCTCTCTCTCTCTCTCTCTCTCTCTCTCTCTCTCTCTCTCTCTCTCTCTCTCTCTCTCTCTCTCTCTCTCTCTCTCACACACACACACACACACACACACACATACATACACACGGAGACACAAACACAAAAGTACATATACGTCAGTTTGCAGTTTGTAAGTAATCTTAGAGCGCTACCATTTCTCGAAGTCTTTATTTATATGTGTATTTACATTTTTCATCCCTTAACTTAGTTTTGTTCGGAAGATTGTTACTAAATATGGGATATAAATTTTGAGAAATATTGTAACACATGAAAACTAAGGTGACAGCTATTTGTCAATTGTATCTTATAATTGAAAACTTAGATGATGCGAAAGGAGAAATTTATACCGTCAATAGTTATCATGGAAATCTATATTAAAAATTAGGAACTAACAGACTTAATAGTTATTATAGAATATGTACTCCCTAGTGGTTTACATTATGAAGTAAAATTGAAGAGGTACCAATCAATAATCGAAAACCCAAGTCCATTACAACACGACGAATTAGATGTGCAAATGGTCTCAACGTGAACAAATATGATGTTGATACTTCATTATGACTACTGTTATTTGCCATACTTAGTGTACTAGGACTGAGGGAGTACTAAGATTTCATGGAAAATATATTATATATATATATATATATATATATATATATATATATATATATATATATATATATATATATATATATAGATAGATAGATAGATATATATAACACAAACAGGTATACGCATGCAATATGAATGTTTTCAACTGCATCCATTGTTTTTTTATTTACAAATGATGACTTTGTTAAATAGATTTGCCGTGAAACAGGTTGATGTCAATTATATGTAACAGATTGTAATATCTACCATATTATGTTTTGGTCGATTTTCAGACACTCTGAAAATCAACTCAGTTGAGAAATGAGGCAAAACATGACAGCAAACATCCTATTCGCTAGATTTACAGCCAATTCGTCTAGACACTATTAGTAGTGACAAATGACTCTAAACGACCGTATATATTAATATATGTTTTTTTCTTCACGCTTCCGTGTGGCAAACAATTATTTACACACTAGTGAATACACTCACTATACACTGTGCTCTAATTCTGCATATTGAAATGTTATATATTAAGTCTGTTTTACACACCCAAATATCCTTGTTATGAAAATTAAGAGAAAAGGAGTTTTGTCTAAGTTTGCATCTTATCAAGGATTTTGGGGATGCGTCAGAACCGCTCTTTATAAATGACAATATTGATAAACATTCTATCATTAATATGAGTATTGTGTATTTCCAGTATGAGCACTTATATATACAAGTAAATGTTATATTGAACACGATACATGCAGTATGCTCGAGGCACAAATTATCGCTAAATGTCTTTTTTGTTCAAGAGTTCGCGTAAAAGAACTATCCAGTTATTAATTTCGATTAATAATAATATACATTCTGTAATACAGTTTTCTTTTCCAATTACAATTTGAATTACATCATGTGTGCATTAGTAAGATTAACATTGACAATATTATGATATAAGGATAAAGATATCTAAAATTATTCATACATGAAAATAATAAAACATTAACATAAGAATATTGTAAATACAACAAATCATCTGCCCTTTACGTTAACTTCCGTCTTTTGAATATAACATATGCACAATTGTCCTAATCACTTACTTTGAATGAACCCCAGCACCAAAATCAAATTGACAAGCCACGCTCTGTCATCCATTTTGTTCTCATATTAGGTAATACCAAGACACTACCCACGGTGTAAAAGATATCCCGATTACTCTGTAACTTCTCACATATTACACCCGGTGTCGACTTGAACCATAAAACGAAACTATGGGGAACGATAAAATTTTGTGTATGATCGTAACAAGACACTGCTATTGTCACGCATGGTAGAACAAGCTTGCTTACCTGCGATGACTTTTCATAATAATAACACTGTACCTGTGTAAAGATAGGGACATGAACAGGATGTATTTGTAAGTAAATTATAGTATACTATGAAATGAATCATTGTAACAATCAACAATATTACCAGTTAACATTGACAAATTAACGGACAAAACACCATCCTTAAATAGACACAGTCAATGACCTACATTTTATTTTGTATGGTGTAATTATGTACAGTATAATATTTTACTCTGTGTCTTTATTACATACAACATTTTACAGATCAGGTAATCACATAATATCATTACAATGTCTTGTACAAGGATGTTATGCTTTACGTTTAAGTTTTATGTACAAAATCGCACACACATACACACACACATACACACGCACACACACACACACACACACACACACACACACACACACACACACATATATATATATATATATATATATATATATATATATACACTCACACATTCACATACAAAAATGGACGTACACACAGACATACGCGGCATAATTACAGTCGAAAAATTCTTTTTATTTCATATAAAGTTTAGAGATTGAATGTTAATCGTTTTGTCAGAATAGTATAAACAAATTTATCATTTCATTCTAAACGGACTTGCCTTATCTTGCAATGCTTCTGCTTTTCTTTTTGTTTATGTTTAGTATGTACCAAGAAGAAATATAATTTAAAACAATCTGGCACATGCCTTAATTTCATGAGGTCATGCACTTGTCTTGTTGCACATATTATGTTGAAATGTACCGTGTACAGCCTACGGTTATCCAGTACAGGCGTGCACTTTTCTTGTTTTCCAAAAAAAAAAAAACCCATTACATTCCCTATGATATGTAGACATTAAAAGCACAATATGAATTTACATTTTACTGCATATATTTAGCAAATTATAACATCAATAGCTTGTGTAATAGGATTTATATAAGTTGCCAAACTTGTTTCCGAATCCTATTGTTATTATTACTGTTCACCTGTTACATGTTATATTGATTTGAAGCAATAAAATAAAGTTTAAACTAATAGGATTCTAAAACCTGTAATTGATTCGTTTTGAATACACGTCTTTCAATTTGCTGTTGATTTGTGAAGTCATGATATCATATTTCTACCAGACATGTCGGTCGTTTTCTTGTAATTGTTGAGAAAAACTAAGGATGGTGGAGTAAGTCTCTCTTTATGTAGATGTGCATTTATTTTGCAACAAAATCAAAATCGCAAAAACCATTATTTCCAAAGGAGATTGCATTTTTAAAAAAAATCGTTCAACTGTCGTGTAGGATTATTCAATTTATAACTGACATATATATATATATATATATATATATATATATATATATATATATATATATATATATATATATATATATATATAAAGCACCAAATCCAACAACAAATTATACACTACACAACACACTACCAAACACTATATACCCTAGGGTGTTGGATCTAAGCAAATAGATACGAGACATGAAACGAATTACATAAAACACTAAAAGGACAAACGACAGGAATAAAGTAATTAATTTTGTCCGTTTCGTTATTCATACATATATATATGTGTGTGTGTGTGTGTGTGTGTGTGTGTGTGTGTGTGTGTGTGTGTGTGTGTGTGTGTGTGTGTGTGTGTGTGTGTGTGTGATATAGTAAAGTAAGTCTATATGTTTGTATATGTGAGTGTTCTTTTTTCGGACTCATCTTATATTTAGGTCTAACTCAGAACGTTGATATAACCATATTCACCTATCTAAACGAAATGGCGTATCAAATATCAGTTAATATTACTGTCACTACGCAACACAATGTCATACCTGATTGAATACGTCAACTGGTTATTTAATGATATATTTATAAATCTGCTAATAACCAATGATTTACGATACTTTTGACTTTTATAGTTTGGTTATCTAATGATATCGCTGCTGACAGTTACCGGTCTTTAATGTAAAAACAAAGGTTTCTAAACTGAACCTTCTCGTAAGTAAAGTTATCTGTTTTTATCATAATGAAAGTGTCATTCAATATAGGGAAATATATTTTCAAAAAGCTCATTGTTTTACAATACTAAGGTCAAAGTTGAAGGCTAAAGTTGTAGAACATGAGTTATTATTTGTCTTCTAGCGAAATAGATCAGTGAGATAAACATGGCTTACCTCTATATAACTGACATCTCTGTAGATCTGAACACCGCAAAAAAAAAAAAAAAAAAAAAACATTTATACTTATATCTATCACCTGAAATATTATCGATCAATTACATTCAGATATATATATAATTGATCGATAATATTTCAGGTGATAGATATAAGTATAAATGTTTTTTTTTTGCGGTGTTCAGATCTACAGAGATGTCAGTTATATAGAGGTAAGCCATGTTTATCTCACTGATCTATTTCGCTAGAGGACAAATAATAACTCATGTTTTACAACTTTAGCCTTCAACTTTGACCTTAGTATTGTATTTAAAACAATGAGCTTTTTAAAAATATTTCCCTATATTGAATGACACTTTCATTATGATAAAAACAGATAAACTTTACTTACGAGAAGGTTCAGTTTAGAAACCTTTGTTTTTACATTAAGACCGGTAACTGTCAGCAGCGATATCATTAGATAACCAAACCATAAAAGTCAAAAGTATCGTAAATAATTGGTTATTAGCAGATTTATAAATATATTATTATATATATATATATATATATATATCGTAAAACCCTATTGCCTGTCTATTCCGTATAGCAGTGGATCCATTTATAATAATCGAATAGACAGGGTTGGGGTTGTAGACAATGTTTGGTTAAATATAAAAAAATCTCAGTAATCAAAGTTTAAATCAATAGAATGTCCAGGACATAGATACAAATCTGGTTAAAATAGACAAACACGGACCTTTGGAAACCAAGAGGTGGGATCAGGTACCATGTAGGAGTAAGCATCCCCAGTCGACCGGTTACACCCGCCGTGAGTCCACAGTCAAGTTCAATGAAATATGTGAGGAGTGTATCCTCGTCACAATTGGTACAGACGTCTTAACAACCGCCAACGAAAAGGTAACTCAACATTTCACTCAGTGAAACAGAGTAGTCGCAAAGAAGACTATTATACCAACCGTAAAATTTGATATTTTCACCGAACTCAAGAGCTTTTCATGTAACATTATCGACGGGTTTACCATGCTAGCAGAGGAAGCTGACTCATTACAAACACTTGTCCCATTCGTTTGGGATTCGCAATTTTCTTTCGTATTGAATGTGATTTTATATCTATCTTTTCACAATAGCTTGACCTTTTCATCGGACTTCATAATTCAAAGAACTTAACTGTTGAGATGTGGATGATATGTCCCGATGAAATTGAACAAACATGAATCAAAATCAATATAACAAATTTTTTATTGTGCATTTGAAACCAAAATAAATCAAAATTAAATGGGTTAGTATAAGCGAGTCGACTCGAACTGAACTAGACAAGTTCCCAGCATAACTCATATATAAATGTACAGAAAAAACAACATATAAATAAAAGTTCAGTCAGTGCATTAGTTCTTAGCACTACAAAATCAGAAACCAACAGCTAAAGTTACATAAACACAGTGTATAACAACAATGTTATAACAATCCAGTATAACGGCATATATATCCCTGTCCGAGGGTGAGTTATACAGGCCCGCACGGGTGCGGGCAGTTTTGAGTCACTTGAAATTTTTTAAACAAACGGTTAAGTAATGCTGCATAAAATCATGTTACGGCACCACAATGCATGTTTAGATAATAGTTTTGTAAGTGTATATACAACACAGTCTTCCGGTTTGCAATTATTTTTATGATAAAAACATGCAATAGCAATAGGAATATTCCACCATTTCCACATATGCACGGACTTGAAATTTTCAGTTTATTGGTTCACTCTGTCTGTTACGATTGTTTTAAGACATACGCTTTTCAAATGGGAACCCTGATGTTTTTCTTTAAAATTAGAAGTTTGCTCTGGGGAATATTGTCCTGAACTGACAAGTTCCAGCAAACTAATATTTATTTTTCCCACACCAACATCACCTTCTTCAGTATAGGTGAACAGCCTTCTCTCCAATACATTTTACACGGACTTTTTGTTACCTGTTTTTACCTGTATAAGCGAGGCACGATAAAGGTGTAAACAAGAAAGGCTCAATAAAGGGAATAATAGATATATATGAAATCAAGTTTGTTACATACGTTTCCCCTTAAAGACTTAATTCCCATTCAGGTCCAACCAAACACAACAAACTTGAGTGCATGAATCATTTCCACTTTCATATGTACAACTGATAATCAAAAAGTATCTATATATACATATCAACCCAAACAAACTACACATCAGTCCTAGAACAGTGTTGTCAGCAACAGTATTTGACCTTCCTGGTTTTATAAACCACAGAAAAAATTGAATTTCTGTAAAAAATATGCTCCATCGTAGGAGTCTCTGGTTTGTCTATCTTGGTCCTCTGGAGCCACTGTACGGGTGCGTGGTCAGATTCAACTACAAATTCACTTCCTTCAAGATATACTCGTAATGTCTTAATCGACAAAACAATAGCATAACATTCTTTTTCAATCACAGAGTAGTTTTTCTCTGTTGGAGTAAACTTTTTACTCAAGTAAAACACCGGATGTCTACCATCTGCATATTCCTGCTCTAAAACAGCGCCTGTACCGAAGTCACTAGCATCAGTTCTGAGATAAAACGTTTTTGTGAAATCTGGGCTTCTCAAAACAGGACTGGATACATTCGCATCTTTTAGATCCGTAAATGATTTCTCCAAATGATCATCCCAGTTTACTTTGTTTGGATAACCTTTTTTTTTCGTTTAGATCTGTTAAAGTGTGAAGCCTAACACAGAAAAGTTATGGATGAATTTTCGGTAAAATCCAATAAGACCAATGAATGATCTCACTTTCTTCTTTGTATTTGGACGTGGAACTTTTTTATGGCCTCTATTTTGTCAAGAGTTGGTTTAATTTTACAATTTCCAACAACATGACCCAAGAATGTCAAACTCTGGAATCCAAAGCAGCATTTTAGATGGTTTTAGCCACTTAAATTTTGCATCTCTTAAAGCATTGAATACTGCTTTCAATCATGTTCGAGATGTTCTTCCCCATGAATTACTGCTCTAACACACCTATGTCGTCAATAAAAGTTTCGGTGAATGACTCAAGTCCACCAATGGTACTTGTTCATCAATCGCACAAAAGTCGCCGGTGAGTTTATCATTCCAAATGGCACTACTGTGAAGCGATACTGGCCGAAAGGTGTAACAAATGAACTCTTCTGTTTACTCTCCTCATCAAGAGGCACCTGCCAAAAACCTTTTGTTAGATCAATTTTGCTCAGAAACTTCGCTTTTCCCACTTTGTTGAGAACATGCTCTATCAAAGGCATCGGTCTTGGGTCAAATATCGTAACTTTATTCAGTTCCCTGAAATCTACACATAGTCTGATAGATGCATTACTTTTTTTTCATCAATACTATCGGGGCGGAATAAGGACTATCTGAATCCTCAATGATACCTGCCTCCTTCATTTCCTGCAACTCTTTCTTGACAACATTCTGTAATGCATATGGGATAGGATATGGCTTCTAATGGATAGGAATATCAGAGGTAGTTTTTACTGTATGTTGTATCACATGTGTATGCTTTGGTGTGTTGCTAAACACATTGGCATATTCAGATAACAAATTATCGAGCTGCTCTTTCTGATCTATTGATAAATTGGGGAATATCTCAATGTCATTTACAGAACTCTCGGGTGTTATTTTATTATTACTATTATTATTATTTTAACTGGTAAAGGGAAATCAACTGGCTCAAAATCATCTCCACATTGTGCTTCTTGATCTGTGGATACTAGGTGCCATATATAATATCCAAACATGCTATGATATCATCCTTATTTGATTTCCGTTGTGTGACATCACGTTCATACCACTGCTTTAACATGTTTGTGTGAAATACGGTTTCTCTCCCTTTTGACAACTTGATCTTGTAATCTACAGGACTTACCTTTTTGATTACCTCATAAGGACCCTTCCACTGAGCAAGTAATTTAGAATCACTTGTTGGTAAAAGAACTAAGACCTGTGAGCCTACTTCAAATGATCTATTTCTAGCCTTCTGATCATAGTACTTCTTTTGCTTTTTCTTTGTAAATCTGTACTCATTCAATTTTCATTTACCAGATCTCTCATTGTTTTCATACGCTCTCTTGTTTCTAAAATGTAACTTACCACTGAAGCCTGTTCATCTGTTGGCTCCTCCCAGTGTTCTTTTAATATTGCCAGAGGGCCTCTAACATGACGACCATATAAAAGTTCAAATGGTGAGAAACCTGTGGTCTCATTGGGTACCTCTCTATAGGCAAACAGGACATATGGCAAGTGACAATCCCATTTTGATGGTTGAGAACTGGCATAGAATTTTAACATTTTCTTCAAGGTGTCCATTGACTTTTCTAACTAATTCCATTTGCCTGAGGGTGATATGGGGTTGATGAAAGTTTACTAACATTGAGTAGTTTACAAAGTTCAGTCATCAGTGAGGACATGAAATTAGGTCCTTGGTCAGATAATATCTCTTTAGGTACACCAACCCGAGAAAACAGCTCCATCAGAGCATTAGCTACAGTTTCCGCCTCTTGATTTCTCAAAGCAAACGCCTCTGGATATCGGGTTGCATAGTCCATACAAACCAAAATATACCTATTTTTCTTCTCAGTAAGAGGAAGTGGGCCAACAAAGTCTATAGCTACTCTACTGAATAGGTCTTCCATGGGTGGTATGGGAATAAGTGTGGGCAATATCTAGGTGTTTTTCCTTTAGCAGTGCCCTTTTGACATATGGGACACGACCTACAGTATTCTGAAACATCAGTAAATATCCCTGGCCGAAAGAAACACTGGAGTATCCGTTCTCTGGTCTTCTTGTTCCCCAAATGACCTGCTAAAGGGGTATCATGGGCTAGAGAGAGAACTGTACTTCTGAAACTCGTTGGCACTACAACTTGGTTAATTTTCTCCCCAGCTTCAGTAACAAACACCCTGTACAAAATGCCTGACTTCTCGAGAAAATATGATCTACCCTCCTGATTTTCTACCTTGGATAAATCTCGAATCTTATCTAAGGTTGTATCGTTAGCTTGTGCATCCTTTAAACTCTTTTTTACGGAATATTTGAGGCAACTTCTCATCAGCAAACGACATTGTATTGTTTATTTTCTCTTTGTTCTCAGATTTAGTCTGCGAGCGTGTTTGAACTGCCTGACATGTGTCTACATTTTCACCGTCTTGTGAATCAAAAGTAACATTGTTTTCTACTTCTTTTGGAACCAGAGTGTTAACGTAATTTCCAACAATAATATAACACCACAAATTAAGGTCCTGCAAAAGGACTGTCTGATTTTCTCAAGAACTATAGCTTGTACCTTACCAGCTACTCTACTGAATAGGTCTTATATATATGGTGTTTGAATATCAACCAGAACTTCTTTACATGCTCTAGTTGAAACCATCAGCGAGTGTAATCTCTCTTGATTTTTGCCACAGTTTCATTCTGAAACACTGACTACTAGCCTACTATTTACAAATACTATTGAACACCCTGTATCCCTCAACACTGAAACATCAAGGTTACCAACCTTTCCCTGAACTATATCCCAACCTGGTACAATTTTACAATTTCTCACAGTGCCTGATTCATTTATATTAGACTGTTAATTTTAACAGTAGCAGTTGACACTCACAAAGCTCTTTGTCTGTATTTGATCTCCTCTTTTAATTGTATCTGATCCTTCCGTTTCTCTAAACACAGAGCTAGTTTGTCTCCCCTCTGACCTACCTGTTTTCCTCTGGCATCAATATCACCAGTTCCATCTATCTCTAGACTTCTTAAGTGGACAACCAGAAACGAAATGACCCTTACGATCACACAAGAAACATTTTTTCTGATCACGATTTCCAAATGATTTGTCATCTGAAAATTTACCTGAGTTTTCTTTGGTTTGAAAGGTAACTTGACTTTGTTTCACATTTGGTTTAGTCTGACCAGGTTTAAATGACCTAAACTGTGCAAAAGTAGAATTGTATGCTGTCTGATATGACTCTGCCAAAGTTATAACCTCGTCGATAGACTTAGGACTGTGCTCCCTAACCCATAGTTGTAAATCCTTTGGACAGTGTTGAAGCACTTGTTCCGTAATATCAAGTCATACAAGTTTCCATAATCTGAATCAATATCTTCCCTTTCAATGGTTTAGATAACTTTCTGCTCTAACTGTAAAATCTTTAAATGATTCATCTGCTCGTTGCTTACAGAGTCTAAATTTCTCTCTGTAGGCCTCTGAAGTGAGTTCGTACTTTTTCAATATAGCAGTTTTAATGACATCATATTTATCACTGTCAGTATTTCTCAGTCTAGAGTAAGCCTCAAGCGCCTTACCAGATAACAAAGGAACAAGTCGTATAGCCCATTCTGATTTAGACCACTTGTACAAAACAGCAAGTTTTTCAAACGATCTGAGAAAAACCTCAGGTTCCTGACCCTCAACAAACTTAGGCAGTTTTATATGAGACTTGGCATAAAAATGGAGTAGGGGAAATTTGACCTACTTCTGCCGCTCGGTTAAGTTCTTGTTCTCTAATAGCTAACTCTCTAAGTATAACTTCATGATCTAGGGCTTCTTTCTTAGCATTTCTTTCAGCTATGCGTTCTTCCCTATCAGCTATTAACTTATCTCTTTCTAACTTACGCTCATGTTCCTCTCTCTCAGTTTCCTTTATTTCTTTCCAAAGATCAATACACTCCCTAACACTTGTACCTTTCTCTATCATATCATTTATCCATTTCGACATTTGTTCCATGACTGGTTTTTTGTTTTTTTTGTGACAACCTAGTAACCTACAAATGACTATTCAGACAGAGTGTATGATTCTTGTTTAAACAATTTCTGACATATCCCACCGCTGCCACCATAAATGTTGAGATGTGGATGATATGTCCCGATGAAATTGAACAAACATGAATCAAAATCAATACAACAAATTTTTATTGTGCATTTGAAACCAAAATAAATCAAAATTAACTAGTATAAGCGAGTCGACTCGAACTCATATATAAATGTACAGAAAAAAACAACATATAAATAAAAGTTCAGTCAGTGCATTAGTTCTTAGCACTACAAAATCAGAAACCAACAGCTAAAGTCACATAAAACACAGTGTATAACAACAATGTTATATAACAATCCAGTATACGGCATATATATCCTGTCCAGGTGAGTTATACAGGGCCCGCACACGGGCAGTTTTGAGTCACTTGAAATTTTTTAAACAAACGGTTAAGTAATGCTGCATAAATCATGTTACGGCACACAATGCATGTTTTATAAATAGTTTTGTAAGTGTATATATAACACAGTCTTCCGAGTTTGCATTATTTTTATGAAAACATGCAATAGCAATAGCAATATTCCACCATTTCCACATATGCACGGACTTGAAAATTCAGTTTATTGGTTCACTCTGTCTGTTACGATTGTTTTAAGACATACGGGAACCCTGATGTTTTTCTTTAAAATTAGAAGTTTGCTCTGGGGAATATTGTCCTGAACTGACAAGTTCCAGCAAACTAATATTTATTTTTCCCACACCAACATCACCTTCTTCAGTATAGGTGAACAGCCTTCTCTCCAATAAATTTTACACGGACTTTTTGTTACCTGTTTTTACCTGTATAAGCGAGGCACGATAAAGGTGTAAACAAGGCTCAATAAAGGGAATAATAGATATATATGATATCAAGTTTGTTACATTAACCTTTTCACCAATCTCGACAAGTTTTCCATTGGGCATTTGCGGCGGGTGTTATTATTATTATTACTATTATTATTATTATTACATGAATAACAAAAGGAAGACGAAAATGTAAATAAGAAAGGAATACAGAAATTCTCAGATACCGAAGAATAATTCTTTATGATGTCCAGGATATAGGTACAAATTTGGCAAAATGGGCAAACACGGACCTCTGGAAATCAAGAGGTGGGGTCAGGTGCCATATAGAAGTAAGCATCCCCTATTGGCCGGTCACACATGCCGTGAGTCAACATTCAAGTCCAAATGAATTACTTGAGGAAATAATCCGCGTCACAATTGGTACATACGTCTCAACAACCGCCATCGAACAGGCAACTCAACATTACATTAGTGAAATAGAGTAATCGCAATCAAGACTGTTATACCGACAGTAAAATGTTAGGAACGTTGACATCAAAAGCGATTTTCGATATCCGTGTCAATAATTAACCAGTGGGTAGTTTACAACTGTGTATGAAATGTTCATATTTTGAACACGCCCTGGCATATCGGATCATTTATGCAATATAAACTCCATATGCGGATGATTGAGGGGTATTAGAACGTCAATGTGGAAAATTTACGACAGGAAAGCCGAAATCTTCGCGTTTGTGGTATAGCCTAGTTATTAGTTTCCCGTCTGTATCTGTAGTAAGTAAAATGTTTTCGTATGAAGAACTGATTATTTGTCATGCACGATGTCCACAACACAATTGTTTTAGGTTTTAAATTGAATATGCTCAGCAATAATTGTTAATTAAAGCATATTAAGATAAATTTTGGGTGCATAGCCAACCAAAATTGTACCTAAATCTTCCGTTTTGGAGTTAACAACCGTATGTAGGGACTATGCCGAGTTACCACGTTGATATGTATATGACAGGTCGCATTGTAAATCGTCTTGACATCATTCTATGATTGATTTCAAAATATAATATACATTTTTGTTGTCTTTTTTAAACTGATAAATCAATTAATGACTATAGTCGCTTCGGTTTGATGACAACTATGGAAACAAATTTCAATGGTAACAACAAATTAGCTCAGCCATCGATATTCCCTGATTTAATCTATTTCAAATTTTGCCTGTATATTTTTACAGAACAGTGTAATAAAATCTATTATCGGTCTACCAAATAACAAAATAAGTGAATTCATTTAGGTCGTAATACCCACAATTATTTACTCAATGGCAGGTATCAATTTTATTTATTTACATGACGGAATAGAATGAAAGCAAACATTAGTCTTATCTGACTAATAAGTACTACATCGTCAAAAATGTGTTTTGGGGGGTGTTCTGGGTATAGTTGTAATGTATGTTCATTTTTCGAAATGTGAAAAGAATCAGACGAGTTTAGAGGAAGTTGTTAAAAGTCATAACTCGTTTGTCAGGACACAATAATGACATTTCCTATCTTAATGCTAATAAAGATTGGGGTTTAAAAGGTATTAAATTTTGGATTAATTAAATTGATCAAACTAGACAGTCCGATGAATAGATATAGAAATTTTTGTTACTTAAAAAAGTAAGAACAAAGTTTTTAAAAACTCCAAATTCAAATAAAACGTTAAACACAATGAACAATTTAAATCGTTGTTCTTAATGAATGTTCTTATATAAATTTATTACTATCATTAGTATGGTCAGTAAGTTAAAGATTTATAATCAATCACGTTGAATAATATTATAGAAACGCCTCGGGCAATGTCATGATGTGAAAAATATATATTAAAAAACATGTTATAATGAATATCCCGTGATAGCTCAGTTGGTAGAGCGGAGGACTGTAGTGGATATAAAGATAGCTATCCTTAGGTCGGTGGTTCAAATCCGCCTCGCGGGATTTCTTTTTATGTTGATGAATCTGAAGTATTTATTACATAAATCTATATTCAAGGTAAATGATATAGAGGTGCACTTTTTGATATAATATAACAAGTCGCATACTAGGGAACATTTCTTTATTTTTTAAATTGATATCGTAATTATTTATTGGCAAGGTATCGTATATTGTGCTCAATACATCCTGAAGATTTAGACTTTGGTATCTGTGGTTTGTATAGTGTATCCTGGACATCCTGAAGATTTACACTTTGGTATCTGTGATTTGTATATTGTACCCTGGACATCCTGAAGATTTACACTTTGGTATCTGTGATTTGTATATTGTACCCTGGACATCCTGAAGATTTACACTTTGGTATCTGTGATTTGTATATTATATCCTGGACATCCTGAAGATTTACACTTTGGTATCTGTGATTTGTATATTGTATCTTGAAGGTTTATACTTTTGTATCTGTGATTTTGCAACTAAATTCTGCTTCATCTCAATAAACTGTAGATCAATCAATCACTGGTGTCCAATGACATTCCGGAACATCACCTAAATATTATCTTTATATTCTAGCATCTCTTTGATATCCAATCCAAATAACATTTGTTTAGAACAAAATTGATGCTAGAGAATTAATATGTGTCCATCAGAATATGTCCATGACAAGCTATTTGAAAGTAGGGGAATACTTTTAAAGCTGGGATACATTGGCCGCTAAAAAATGCGATTTCCCTTGTCAATCGTTTAGTTTTTTGACATTTAATGCATCAGGAACGCCTCGGGCAAAGTCATAATGTAAAACATAGATATCAAAGAATACTGAAGATATTTTCATCCCGTGATAGCTCAGTTGGTAGAGCGGAGGACTGTAAATCTTATGTCATGATTTATGTCACAGATACAATCTTATTTTCTGTATATATAATATGTATATATATTTTAATAAAAGATAAAAAAAAAAAGCGGAGGACTGTAGTGGTAGTGCAATTTGTAATCCTTAGGTCGGTGGTTCAAATCCGCCTCGCGGGATTCTCTTTTTTTTTTTTTTTTTTTTTTTTTTATGAATGTAAAGTAACAAGTGAAGCTGATCGTATGGAAATGTCAGACTGGTGATGACTGAACAGTTTATACAATGAACTAGAAAAAAACAAAATACAAAGCCTAGGAGGTAAGACGCACCATCATCACGTTGGTGAGTTAAATATGCAGGTACCAAGATAATAATCTTCGGGATTTTTTTAGACAATTTAAAATTCTGGTAAACATTGGAAAAACACAGGCCCCTTGCTATCAAGAAGTGGGATCAAGGTTACGCAACATATCATTCAGTGAACCAATAATTGCAAACAATGCTGTTTTACAAACCGTAAAATTGGCGGAACGTCGACATAAAACGCAATTGCTGATTTCATTGTGACAACATAGTATCAGTGAATACAGGTCTGACGCGGTCAAGTGGCGCATCCGGGTTCAACAAAAATCCAAAACAATAGGTCTACTTTCCAAATATAGGTTGTACAGGTAAAACATAATGCCTTACACAGAGTCCTTGCATTACATAATATCGAATACTTTTGTGACGACAAGTTGCTTGTCGCCCCTGTTATGATTTGATTTAGACTCGTTGTGTTTGTAAACATATGCCAATTTACCTTGGTAGACTTGTAGTGTGCCTCTGTATATGAAATGTTTATATGTCGAACACGCTCTATAACATCATTTGCGAGATATAAACACCAGACGTAGGTGATAGCGGGATATTACTACTTAAATCTAGAAAACTGAGAATTGGTAAGGCGAAATCATTGTGTTTGTCATGTAGATGGCTGTTTGTTAATTTCTCATTTGTGACAACCGTGGCCCAATGGTTAGTGCATCACGCTTTGAACCATGAAGTCTCTCACGTTCGTTCTGCCCAGGTTCGAGCACCGCTTGAACCTAGGTTGATATTCGTGAGAAATTTGCCAATTTACATGCGGAAGGCCGGTAGTCTCTTCCCGGGTACACTGTAACCTGGGAGCCGGCCTGGCTCAGTCGGTAGCGCACTCGACTCTGGATCATGAGGTCGTGAGTTCGAGTCACACCGGCGGCAGGTTGGTTTCCTGTCTTTCGGATGAGACAGTAAAAACTGAAAGTCCCGTATCACAGTAGGTGTCGGCACGTTAAAGAACCCTCACTGCTCAATGGCCGTAAGTGCCGAGCAAAGGCCCAAGTCTGAAGCCCTTCACCGGAATTTGGTGACGTCTCCATATGAGTGAAACATTCTTGAGTGGGACGTTAAACAACAATAAACAAACAAACAAACAAACTGTAACAGGGTTCTCTCCTCCACCAGTACAATCTGGCCGCCACCATATAACTGAAAAATTTTTGAGTGTGGCGTAAAACAATGTTCAAAATCAAAATTTGAAAAGTAAATAATTATAAACATAATACCAAAGTTATAATGCTCAAGACGATCGTTTCTGTGGATCAGTTGAGCTACAATTTTAACTAGTTTTTCTAAAGAGAGAGTGGTGTTAAACAAGGTCAAATTATATATCTAAACGTATAGATACAATCCGTCTAAGAGTAAAATGTCTATTTAAAAAATCGTGTGTGCTTGATTGCAAAAATATCTATGTTAAAAGCGGGTGTGCTTGATTACATGTAAAATGTCTATGTGTGCTTGATGATGTGGTGCCCTAAATTCCTATTTTTCTAGCATATGTATGAAAATCGTCATTATTATTATTGACAAAAGGTGGCATACCTCTGTGTCAATTGAAAGTTCACAGCTAGCGTTTTACTTTTGGTTTTGATCGGACAATAAAGCGGCAGAATTAGTTTCCATAGACCTTCACGTTCCTAAGTAGTAATATTCTATCTTCTCCTGCCTATGGTGTCTCCATTACACAGAACATGTTGCTCTTACGAATGCATATTCTGAGAGCCAAACGACTCGCCAATAAAATACTTACATGGGATTACGTTGTTGAATGCATGAAATCGTCACAAAGGAAGTTGTATAGTCGATACTATGATCTTGGTATACAATATGAAGTCCCTATCTCAGGATTTTTAGAAAGTATTCATGAGCATGACTGTATAGAGGGATTCTCTTTCGCCATTAATAACGAAAACTAACTGATGACATTTTCAACGAACTCAAGAGGTTTCCATGTAACATGTAACGGGTTTACCATGCTAGCAGAGGAAGCTAACTCATTCCGGACACTTGTCCCATTCCGTTTGGGATTCGCAATTTTCTTTCGTGTTGAATGTGTTTTTATATCTATCACACAAGTTGACCTTTTCATCGGACTTCACAATTCAAAGAACTTAACCTTTTCACCAAACTCGACAAGTTTTCCATTGGGTATTTGCGGTGGGTGTGGCTTGCTGGCAAGAGAAGCTGACCCTTTCCGGATGCCTAGTCCCATCCAGTTTGAGATTCGAAATTCAAATCATTTGTATATCTAATTTGTTGTTTTCTAATTATTATTATTATTATTATTATTATTATTATTATTATTAGTAGTAGTAGTAGTAGTAGTAGTAGTAGTAGTATATGCATAACAAAAGGAAGACGAAAAGGTAAATAAGAAAAAGTCGAAGAAAAAAGAATACAGAAATTCTCAGATACCAAAGAATAATTCTTTATGATGTCAGGATATAGGTACAAATCTGGCAAAATGGGCAAACACGGAGCTCTGGAAATAAAGAGGTGGGATCAGGTGCCATATATAGAAGTAAGCATCCCCTGTTGACCGGTCACACCTGCCGTGAGTCAACATTCAAGTCCAAATGAAATACTTGAGGAAATAATCCGCGTCACAATTGGTGCATACGTCTCAACAACCGCCATCGAACAGGCAACTCAACATTACATTTAGTGAAATAGAGTAATCGCAATCAAGACTGTTATACCGACAGTAAAATGTTAGGAACGTTGACATCAAACGCGATTTTCGATATCCGTGTCAATAATTAACCAGTGGGTAGTTTACCATTATGTATGAAATGTTTATATGTTGAACACGCACTGGCATATTGGATCATTTGTGCAATATAAACTCCATATGCGGGTGATTGAGGGGTATTACTACGTCGATGTGGACAATTTACGACGGGAAAGACGAAATCGCTGCGTTTGTCGTATAGCTTAGTTATTAATTTCCCGTCTGTATCTGTAGTAAGTAAAATGTTTACGTATGAAGAACTGATTATTTGTCATGCACGATGTCCACAACACAATTTTGTTTTAGGTTTTACATTGAATATGCTCAGCATTAATTGTTAATTATAGCATATTAAGATACATTTTGAGTGCATAGCCAATTAAAATTGAACCTAAATCTTCCGTTTTGAGGTTAACAATCGTATGTAGGGACTATGCCAAGTTACCACGTTGATATGTATATAACAGGTCGCATTGTAAATCGTCTTGACATCATTCTATGATTGATTTCAAAATACAATATACATTAATATACATTTTTGTTGTCTTTTTTAAACTGATAAATCAATTAATGACTGTAGTCGCTTTTTAGAACTCCAGTTTGATGACAACTATGGAAAACAGATTTCAACGGTAAGAACAAACTGAATTTGAAGTAAACAATTGCTCAGCCATCGATATTTCCTGATTAAATCTATTTCGAATTTCGCCTGTATATTTTAACAGAACAGTGTATTAAACTCTATTATTAGTCTACCCAATAACAAAATAAGTGAATTCATTTAGGTCGTAATACTCACAATTATTTACTCAATGGCAGGTATCCATTTTATTTATCTACATGACGGAATTGAAAGAAAGCATACATTAATCTTATCTGACTAATAAGTACTACATCGTCAAAAATGTGCTTTTGGGGGTGTTCTGGGTATAGTTGTAATGTATGTTCATTTTTAAAAATGTGGAAAAAAATAAGACGAGTTTAGAGGAAGTTGTTGAAAGTCATAACTCGTTTGTCTGGACACAACAATGACATTTCCTATCTTAATGCTAATAAAGATTGGGGTTTAAAAGGAATTAGATTTTGGATGAATTAAATTGGTCAAACTAGACAGTCCGATGAATAGATATAGAAATTTTTGTTACTTAAAAAAGTAAGAACAAAGTTTTTAAAAACTCCAAATTCAAATAAAACGTTAAACACAATGAACAATTTAAATCGTTGTTCTTAATGAATGTTCATATATAAATTTATTACTATCATTAGTATGGTCAGTAAGTTAAAGATTATTAATACATCACATTGAATAATATCATAGAAACGCTTTGGGCAATGTCATGATGTGAAAAATATATATTGAAAAACATTGTATAAAGAACATCCCGTGATAGCTCAGTTGGTAGAGCGGAGGACTGTAGTGGATATAAAGATAGCTATCCTTAGGTCGGTGGTTCAAATCCGCCTCGCGGGATTTCTTTTTGTGTTGATGAATCTGAAATAAGAAGTCAAGGTGATCATTTGAATTAGACATAATTATTACATACATCTATATTCAAGGTAAATGATATAGAGGTGCACATTTTGATATAATATAAATAATCGCATATATTTCTTTATTTTTTTAAATTGATATCGTCTTTATTAGTAGATTACATATCATGTGCTACAAATACATAAAGACATCAGATTTCTGGAATAATGTTCTACAATTATATCGCATCATAGGTAAATACTAAATGCAAACACATATCTAGAAATGCACTTCTTGTTAGAAAATACAGGTACTCTATAGTCTTTAAAAAGTCAAAGATTGAAATGCTACATATATCTGTATTATATACTAAAGTAATACAAGACAAAGAATAAATATACTGACTCAGTATTGAACGAACACAAATCTCTCGGATAAACACAGAGGCGTGAACCATCTATACGCGCTTGGGGCCTGTTTTTTGTTTTTTGTTTTTTATTATTATTTTTTTGTTTGTTTAATTTTTTTGTCTTTTTGTTTGTTTTGTTTTTGTTTTGTTGTTATTGTTGTTCTTTTGATTTTAGATCACATAAATAAATGATAATTATGAGCAAATAAACCAATTACACATAGTTAAATCTGGGCCCGAAGTCACCAAATTTACTCAATACTCAAGCTCAACTAACTTTTCACGATTTTAAGGTAAAAAAATGCAAACTTTATTCTGTAACTGGACATGTTTGTATATTGTCAGCATACAATTGTAAATAATAATAAAAATTATTGCTCATTTGAAGAAAACTTCAGATATATTAAAAAAATATTTGAGTACGTACTCAAATCTTGAGTACCGTACTCAACGTATTTATTCGTTTTTTACAGGAAAATCGTAAGTGTGACGCAAAAATTTATATGTAAATAATTAAAAATCATAATACATTTCCTAATCACTAAAATCCAAAAATTTTGTAAACAATTTTATAGTCAAAATAATGAAATAAAAGTTGAGTTTGAGTATTGAGTGAATTTGGTGACTTCGGTCCCAGATCACAATAAAAATTATAGATTTACACTGTTTCTCTCAAGCATCCGTTTCGACTGAGTATATAAAATAATCCATGCCCCAATCGCCTATGGGGTGCACAGATCCCAAGAAATAGGCTTAAAAATCAAAACAAATACATATACGCATGTGACATACAATTTAATAATAGTCATTAGTAAAAATGTGATTTTATTTGACATAATATAGCTTTTTATGTAATAAATGCACAATTTTATTTTCATTGTAAAAGTTGATATATAAAAATCATGGATCATTGTAAATTATTAATATCGAGAAAGTACATACATATACACCATACACAAAAACAGTGTAAAACAGCGGAAAATACAGAGGAGAGATAAAGAAATATGGCGAAGAAAACACTCCTTATCGACACTCATATTTAACGTGAGTTGGCAATTGAAATAAGATTCGGTTATAGCGTCTAAGGAAATGAAAGAAATGAACTGAAATGGAGTACAAGTATGGTGGCTGATTTGATTCTATTTCGACTTTTTGACTATTTTTGCCTCGCCAAGCGTAAACTCCCTTTCGACTTTTCGCCTCGCCAAGCGAAAACTCGCTAATTAGCGAATGAATTTTGAGGGCGAAAAGTCGAGATGGTAGAAATAAGCCACCATACACAAGTCCTTATTACAAACGGTTCGGACAATAAGACAAGACAGTAAAACAATAATACAACAATTCAATCAGTGAAATTGGTAAACAAGAACGTTATACCGGACCATAAAACTTTGTGAAATGTATAGACTCCATTCTATTCCTCTTGGCAGCAAGTCAGTATTGATCTCTCCTTTTTGTACATTAAATGAATGGTATTTGTATTACGTACTAGCATATCGGTAATATGGGACACATTTGCAAAAAACAAAAAAAAAACAAAAAAAAACAACAACAACAACAACAACAACAAAAATAAAAAGGCCATGTCGACTTAAATGTCAAATTAAATGTGACGGCTTGTTGTTGTTTTACCTGTTAGTCAAATTGTTCACTAGATTTTGTATAGTTGTATTCTCCAACATCTTGAAGATTTACACTTAGGTATTTGTGATTAGTATAATTGTATCTTGGACACCTCCTGTAGCTTTACACTTTGGTATCTGTGATTTGTATAATTAGTATCCTGGACACCTGAGATTACTACGTGGTATCTGTGATTTGTATAACAACTACGTATATTAAAATATATTAAAATACTAATATAATGAAAAACATAATAAAAATAGATAGGAAACAAAATTATATTATAAAAATGTAATAAAAATTAAACTATAAATATATATTTTAATTAGTAAATGATTTAGATTAATATAAAAAAATACAAAAAAAAAAACATAATTATATAATAATTACAACACTAATTATAATGACTAATATATAAAAATAAAAATATAAATATATCAATAGAATAATTAATAAACTAATATTAAATAATTTTAAAGAATACATAAAATATATAAGATAGACTTTTAATGAGATAAATAATGACAAAATAAATAAAATTATATAAATTATATAAAAATTACTTATTGAGGTAATATTTAACTTTAAGACATAAATTATTAAATTAAGACATAAAAGATATACTATAATAATAATTTTATAATAATTAATTAATAAAAAAATAAAAACAATATTATTAAATATATAGTAGTTATAAATATAATAAGAAAAAAATTTTACATATAATAAAAAATTTATTTAACTAATTATAAAGACAAACATTTTAAAAATGTAAATAAAAAAAAAGTAATATAGATTATCATATATAATATATATATTATATAGAACTAATATAAACTGATATTATATTAAATTATAAATAAATAATAATAATTTATTATATAATATCTTATTTAAATATAATAACACTAAAAATAATATAATTATAATAATAAAATATATTATAAATATAATAAATTTATATAAGTAATAAATAGAAACTATAAAATATTATATTTATAATAAATAAAATTAATTAAATAAAACTTAAATATTAAAAATACAAATATGTATAACGAAATAATATTGGGACTAAAAAATTTTATTAAAATATTAAAAAATAAAATTAAAAGTAAATATATTTAATACAAATATACTATAAAAAAATTTAATAGAAATTTAATTATTATAATTAAAGTATAAATTAATTATAATATTACAAAATATATAAAAATAAAAATAAATATTCTGAAAATTAAAAATACGCAATAAAATAACATATTACAATAAAAATAGAATATAAATAATAAAAAATATATATATATAAAGTTCTATAAAAATAATTAATGTATTATTTAATAAAAATACTAATTGTATAATAAAATATGAATAATAAAAAAATAATAAAATAAAAATTATAGCATATACTAAAAGCATTAATATTATTACACTTTATATAAAAAAGGATTTTGATAAATATTACATAAAATATAATGAAAATAATAGATTAAAAATAATAAGGAATATTATTAAAAAAAATTATAAAAAAAATAAATGTATAAATATAAAAATAAATAATGTATATTATATTTTTTAAAATAAATAATAATATAATCATACACTACAATAAATAATATATATACTAATTAAACACAAATATAAAATAAATATATTATTAAAGAATAAATTTAACATAAAATAATATATAAAAAAATATAAAATAAATATAAATATAAAAAAAAAAAAATAATAAATTATAAATAAATGTATAAGATTAATAGATAAATATGATAATGAATATATTAAGTATAAAAAATATAAATAAAAATAATTAATAAAAATATAATAATAAATAATAAATAAAACTAAATATAATATTATTAACATTATATAATAGCTATAACACGTTAAAAAAAAGTAATATAATATAATACATTATTAAAAAAAAATAAAAATATAATAATATGAATTGAATATTAATTACAAAAAACACATAGAAACTTATAATTATAAATATAAATATAAATTAAATTAAAGTAAAAATAATACTTATATATATATTAAATAAATTAATTATTATACTTTATTATATAATATAAAATTTAAAAAATATAAAATAAAATAAAATAAAAAAATAAATAAATAAAATAGAAATAGCTAGCTAAAAAACTAAAAATATACAGTTGTATAAAAATATAATAAATATAAAGAAATAATAATTATTATTAATTACGAAATAAATAAAAATTAATAAAAAATTTATTATACTTATAATATATATAAAAATAATAGAAATAAAATAATAATAAAAATTTAATTAATTAAAAAGAATTACTTATAAAAAGTAGATTAATAATTTTAATAAATAAAAATATAATAAATAAATATAAGAAAAAAAAAAAAAATATATAATATATTAGTAGAAATATTAGAAAAAATCAATATTTATAAAAATACTAAAATATAGTAACAATAATACCATATAATAAATTAATATTTAAATAAGAATAAAAATACAAAGTTTATATTATATTATAATATATAATAAAATAAAAATTATATAAATAAATAATAATAAAAAATTAAATATTATAAAAAATTAATCCATGATACCATATATAACAAATATGAGTGCAAATGAATATACATATTAAAAAAAATAAAAAATAAAAAAATAATGAATGATATAAAAATTGTATAAAAGAATAATACAAAAAATTGATAAAATAATTCAAATTATAAATTTCATAAAAAATTATACTAAATTATAGGAAAATGATACAAAGTAAAATACCCTATTATAAATATAAAAATATATAATTAATTTATATAACAAAAAAATATTAACTAAAAAAACTAAATTTAATAATAAATATAAAAAAAACATAAAGATATTATAAATATATAAAATGAAGAATATATCGGTAATATGGGACACATTTGCAAAAAACAAAAAAAAAACAAAAAAAAAACAACAACAACAACAACAACAACAAAAATAAAAAGGCATCGTCGACTTTAATGTCAAATTAAATGTGACGGCTTGTTGTTGTTTTACCTGTTTGTCAAATTTTCACTAGATTTGTATATTGTATTCTCAACATCTTGAAGATTTACACTTTGGTATTTGTGATTTGTATATTGTATCTTGGACATCCTGTAGATTTACACTTTGGTATCTGTGATTTGTATATTGTATCCTGGACATCCTGAAGATTTACACTTTGGTATCTGTGATTTGTATATTGTATCCTGGATATCCTGAAGATTAATACTTTGGTATCTGTGATTTGTATATTGTATCCTGGGCATCCTGAAGATTTACACTTTGGTATCTATGATTTGTATTGTGTATCTTGGACATCCTGAAGACTTACACTTTGGTATCTTTGATTTGTATATTGTATCCTGGACATCCTGAAGATTTATACTTTGGTATCTGTGATTTGTATATTGTATCCTGGAGTTCCGGAATATTTATACTTTGGTATCTGTGATTTGTATATTGCATTCTGGACATCCTGAAGATTTATACTTTGGTATCTGTGATTTGTAGTGTGTATTCTGGACATCCCGAAGATTTATATTTTGGTATCTGTGATTTGTATATTGTATCCTGGACATCCTGATGATTTATACTTTGGTATCTGTAATTTCTATATTGTATCTTGGGCATCCTGATGATTTATACTTTGGTATCTGTGACTTGTATATTGCATTCTGGACATCCTGAAGATTTATTCTTTCGTATCTGTAATTTGCATATTGTATCCTGGACATCCCTAAGATTTATATTTTGGTATCTGTGATTTGTATGTTGCATTCTGGACATCCTGAAGATTTATTCTTTCGTATCTGTAATTTGCATATTGTATCCTGGACATCCATAAGATTTATACTTTGGTATCTGTGATTTGTATATTGCATTCTGGACATCCTGAAGATTTATTCTTTCGTATCTGTAATTTGCATATTGTATTCTGGACATCCCGAAGATTTATACTTTGGTATCTGTGATTTGTATATTGCATTCTGGGTATTCCGAAGATTTATATTTTGGTACCTGTGATTTGTATATTGTATCCAGGACATCCTGAAGAGGTACACTTTGGTATCTGTGAATTTTTAAATTTGATAGGTAACTTTGCAACTAAATTCTGCTTCATCTCAATAAACTGTAGATCGACCAATCACTGGTGCCCAATGACATTCCGGAACATAACCTAAATATTATCTTTAGATTCTATTATCTCTTTGATATTCAATTGTTCAGAACAAAATTGATGCTAGAGAATTAATATGTGTCCATCAGAATATGGCCATGACAAAGAAATTGAAAGTCGGGGAACACTTTTAAAGCTGGGATACACTCGCCGCTAAAAATGGTTTCGTTATGTGACATTTAAGGCATCAGAAACGCCTCGGGCAAAGTGTTATAATGTTAAACAAAAATATCAAAGAATACTGATGATATTTTCATCCCGTGATAGCTCAGTTTGTAGATCGGAGGACTGTAGTGGTAGTACAATTAGTAATCCTTAGGTCGGTGGTTCAAATCCGCCTCGCGGGATTCTCTTTTTATTTGTTTTTTTTTTTTTTTGGTTGTTTGTTTGTTTGTTTATGAATATAAAGTAACAAATGAAGCTGATCGTATGGAAATGTCAGACTGGTGATGACTTAACAGTTTATACAATGAACTAATTATAGCGTCTACAATAATTACTACAATTACAGAGCCATATACACTTAGAAAAAAAAAATACAAAGCCTAGTAGGTAAGACACACCAATATCACGTTGGGGAGTTAAATGTGCAGGTACCAAGGTAATAATCTTCAGGATTTTTGAGACAATTTAAAATTCTGGTGAACATTGGAAAAACACAGACCTCTTGCTATCAAGAAGTGGGATCAAGATTACGCAACATATCATTCAGTGAACCAATAATTGCAAACAATGCTGTTTTACAAACCGTACAATTGGCGGAACGTCGACATAAAACGCAATTTCTGATCCCATTGCGACAACATATTATAACTGAGTACAGGTCTACCACAGTCAAGTGGCGCATCTGGGTTCAACAAAAATCCAAAACAAAAGGTCTACTTTCCAAATATAGGTTGTACAGGTAAAACATATTGCCTTGCACAGAGTCCTTCCATTACATAATCTCGCCCCTGTTATGATTTGATTTAGACTCGTTGTGTTTGTAAACATATGCCAATTTACCTTGGTAGACTTGTAGTGTGCCTCTGTATATGAACACGCTCTATAACATCATTTGCGAGATATAAACACCAGGCGCAGGTGATAGCGGGATATTACTATTTAAATGTAGAAAACTGAGAATTGGTAAGGCGAAATCATTGTGTTTGTCTCGTAGATTGCTGTTTGTTAATTTCTCATTTGTGACAACCGTGGCCCAATGGTTAGAGCATCACGCTTTGAACCATGAACTCTCACTTTTGCTCTGCCCAGGTTCGAGCACCGCTGATACCTAGGTTGATATTCGTGAGAAAGTTTGCCAATTTACATGCGGAAGGCCGGTAGTCTCTTCCCGGGTACACTGTAACCAGGGAACCGGCCTGGCCCACATGGTAGCGCGCTCGACTCTGGATCATGAGGTCGTGAGTTCGACTCCCGCAGGCGGCAGGTTGGCTTCCTGTCTTTCGGATGAGACAGTAAAAACTGGAGGTCCCGTGTCACAGTAGGTGTCAGCACCTTAAAGAACCCTCACTGCTCGATGGCCGTAAATGCCGTGCATAGACCAAAATTTGAAACAAACAAACAAACTGTAGTCGGAATCTCTCCTCCACCAGTAAAATCTGGCCGCCACCATATAACTGAAAAATTTTTGAGTGTGGCGTAAAGCAATATTCAAAATCAAAATTTGAAAAGTAAATAAACATTATAAACATAATACCAAAGTTATAATGCTCAAGACGATCGTTTCTGTCAATTAGACTTAATCAGTTGAGCTACAATTTTAACTAGTTATTCTAAAAAGAAAGTGGTGTCAGACATGGCTAAATAATATATCTAAACGTATAGATGAATTCCGTCTAAGAGTAAAATGTCTATTTAAAAAGCGTGTGTGCTTGATTGTAAAAATGGCTATGTGAAGAGCATGGATGCATGATAATAAATAAAATGTCTATGTAAAAAGCGTGTGTTCTTGATTACAAATAAAATGTCTATATAAAACGCGTGTGTGCTTGATGATGTGGTGCCGTAAATTCCTATTTTTCTAGTATATGTATGAAAATCGTCATCATTATTATTGACAAAAGATGACATACCTCTGTGTCAATTGAAAGTTCACAGCTAGCGTTTTACTTTTGGTTTGACCGGACAATAAAGCGGCAGAATTAGTTTCCATAGAAATGACAATGATTTGCTAAAACCCGGTCTCCAAATATTGCATAAACATATATGTATATTGCCTACATGTATTAGAAATTCCTGCATATTTTTATATAAACTTAAATGTGTTGAATCAGAGTAGAAATAAGTAACATGAAAACCAGTGACTTGGTATTTTAATATTAAAATTTGCAGGTAGCACTTTTAATGAAGAAACATTTATTGATGATGCTAGATAGTCTCTCATTTAATTTGTGATGCGGAAATTTTGTATAAAGAGGAAAATATCCTATGTTTTGACACTTTTTTCGAATTTAGAGAAAACCTAGGTTTGCCTACAGAATAACAAGATTTGAATTATTGATAGTAATTTGAATTATATAAATAACGAAGTTACGATGGATATTTGATATTTCAAAGTCCGTTAGAATACAATGAATTAAATATAACACGATGGGAATAGGAAACATGGATGGACTGACAAAAACTAGGTGAAACTAAACCAAAATTACATCAGTTCTCATTTATGTTATTTAGTGCAGTTAAACCTGTCTGAAGGCCTTTTCTCAATTAACCATTATAACTTTGGTATTATGTTTATTATATTTAATCTAGTTTTCATAACGTAAAACTATATTTTACACATTCGCTTGTTGTACTTAGTTTATCTCACTTTTCAGAGTTAAATATTGTCTTGCTGCAGTTAATATTAGTTAATGAGAAAACCGAGGTTTAACTCGTGGAAAAACCATAGGCGTAAGTAAGAAAAATGGATTTAATTGAAAACTTAGGTGTAACTGATATATATGGCACGGAAACATCTATCTAGTGTTTCTCTGGTTAAAGCATGGTTTATCTAAGTTAAACCTAATTTTACAGAATATGTTTGTTTATTTGACATTCAAGATATTATTACGGTATTTAAGTAATATTACGAAACTCCTCGAGCGAAAATAAATATCAACAATATAAAGATATATACATTTCATGATAGCTCAGTTGGTAGAGCGGAGGACTGAAGTGGTACTATAGCTAGAAATACTTAGGTTGGTGGTTCAACTCTCTTTTTGGTGATGAATGTAAAGTACGCTCGTAGGTAAGAAGTAGCAATGGATAATCTATTAGAATACAACAAATTATGTCTATAACTGGTCTCAACATGAAGAACACTTGAGAATCCTAAAGGGTATGAGGCCAAGTGTCCGGAAGTCACCAAATTTGCTCAACTAACTTTTCCTGATTTTAAGGTAAAACACGAAACAATCATTCTGTAACTCAACTTGTTTGTATATTGATGGTATACAACCGTAAATAATAGTGAAAGTGTGTTGTCGGTATAAAAGTCTTGTTTGCGACTAAGTGAAATGTTGAGTTGCCTTTTCGTTGGCGGTTGTTGAGATGTCTGTACCAATTTCACGTGTTTCATTGGACTTGACTGTGGAAGTGACAATGCTTACTTCTGCAGTTGGTTTTCCGTGTTTGTCCATTTTTCGTTGGCGGTTGTTGTATCTGAGATGTCTGTACCAAATTGTGACGAGTGGCGCTGTTGATGACGTCATCAGAATGCTGGCTTCTGATTGGTACAAACCCCTCTGTGACGTGTGCGTTACCGGAAGTGAGGTCATATTCGGAAGACTTACCGGACTGAGGTCATGTTGATGGCAATAAGGAGAAAGAGCCAATCGTTGACGCGTGTCTATGACCGGAAGTGGAACCATCTTGGCTCGAGAGCCTTCGTTTCAAGATGGGGTCACGAGAGGTCGCGAGAGGTCACTTACTTCTCAACATGGCACCTGATCCCACCTCTTGGTTTTCACCGAGGTCCGTGTTTGTCCATTTTTACCGTCGTTGAGAGTTTGTATGTGCGCATGCGCCTAGGGACATTGTATTGATTTATACTTTGGTATCTGAGATTTTTATATTAAAGAAATCTTCAGAAATATTAAAAATTGCTTGAATACATACTAAAATTTGAAGTACCGTACTCAACGAATTTATTCATATTTTACTGGAAATTTATAGGGAGTCTGTATAGACTGTATACATGCACAAATTTTATATAGGGGTGGAAACAAAAGGGGCGAATGATGGGGTGTAAAATAATAACAGTATAGGAAGGGTAGCCATCTTGGGTATACTTATTAACTCAAAGTTAGAAACTTTTATCAAAATGATTATGTAGTTCTCAAAATGAGTGAAATCAAAACGTTTGCAACGTTCTTGAGTATTGACAAAGTAAATTTGCTGATTTCGGGCCCTTAGGTACGTGACACAAGTGACGGAAGTAGAGTCTGCACTTAAATAACAAGTTAAGTAAACACTAGATGACGATATGTAAAGTCACTGATTCTCAAATGTTACTTTTTAAGTTAATCTAACTAATCATATGGAAAGTCACTGATAAGTTAAGTTAATCATATGGAAAGTCACTGATAAGTTAATCATATGGAAAGTCACTGATAAGTTAAGCTAATCATATGGAAAATCACTGATAAGTTAAGCTAATCATATGTCTAAAAAAGTCACTATCGTCATAAGTTGACAAAATCTGTTTTAAGCTAATCATATGGAAAGTCACTGATAAATTAAGTTAATCATATGGAAAGTCACTGATAAGTTAAGCTAATCATAAGTTAACCATATGGAAAGTCAATTGGAGAAACTGATAATCGTTAATACAGAGAAATGCTGATCATTTAAAAATCATTGCTTGAACTACCTAAAAAGAAAAAAACATCATATAAGAAGAGAACCCCACCATTGATTCTAAAACTAAATCTGAAACAGATTCGTGAAGCTAATACAATGAATCAGGCTACTCCTACACGAATACCGTCTCCACCTGTAACCAACAGTCCTGTAGCAGGAACTTCTGCTACTCACTGATAAGTTAAGTTAATCAACATACCTCAGATCATGTATTGATGGAAAGTCACTATTGAGTTTAAAAAGATGATCTTACGGTATGCCCCTGATGATATCAGTTAATTAACAAAACGCCAGAAACAACATAAGAAAACTAGTTCATCCTCAATTGACTGTCCCTCAACGACGTCGAATTCTAACGAATCAACAAGTATTGATCTTAGTAAATCCTTTGCCTCATACACCTGAAGTGCTAATCATAAGTCAAAGAAGTGAGTCTGATGATCAAGATCTTATGACAGCTATTTCATCCAGTGTCACTGCTCCATTAAAACCAAAAGTGATAAGTTCAACCCTCGGGACTTGATAGTTTTGTAAAAGGATTAACAGATCAAATTGTAAAACCAAAGGCTATGAGTAGGAACCTATGACGCTATAAAAGCAATGGTGAAGGATTTCTACCATTAAAAAATCAGCATTTCGAAAGTACCCCATTTCTCTAAATGAAGTCAAACAATTGAAAGAACAAGACACGTATAGTCATAAATTCAAGAGAAAGTTTCCTCGTAACCAAACGAGAGTGACCGATATGGATGAACAATGGCAATTAGATTTAGCGGATGTATCCAACATATACATTATGGTACGAGGGTTTCAAGGAATTATTCAAATTTGGTCAGATTGTTCAAGCTTATAATCAATCGTATCATCGTAGTATCGGTAGAAGTCCCATAGAAGTCAATTGTCTAAAAATGATAGCACTGGACCACGGAACTGTTTCGTTATCTTATGTGTATTACATTGATAAAAGTGAAAAATCTATTCTTATCCATGAGCCCACCGAGCAAACACCCGATAGAGGGTCCGTGTTTGTACATCATGCCTAATCCTAGTATGAAACTACCTTTTTGATTTCCATTCCTAAGGACCAGCTTTGTACGTATATCCTGGACATCCTATAGATTTATACTTTTGGTATAATGTCCCTCCCACCAATGTAATGATACCTTTAGCAAATGATAATATATATCAACCTGGACGATTTTGAATCCTCATGCCGATGATGTCGCCGAGAAAAACTCAGGATTAGCTGAAATTGAAGCGATTTCTACCAACTGATATTACAAATGTATCTAGTGGTACGTAAAGTGAAACCCATTGCAACTTTACTGAATCAGATGAACGAACAGATGAATACCAGTACTGCTAAATTTCCCTTTGTAGAAGTGAAAACGTTTACCATTCCTGCTGGGACACGTTCAAAGATTACAGATTATTTGTATCAAGTCTATAATTGACAGAAACGATCTTTTTAAGCATTAAAGTGGATGTTAGTATCAATAACTTTGACTTTGTACTTGCTATGTTTATGATACTGGGCCCCTTCCGTTTTAGTTCGAATCAAGACAATTAGCAAACCTAGTATTTTAATACTAGTTTCGTATTAGAAGAAACTATTGAAACCACAAAGTTCATCACGAGACCCCTGGGGGAGGCTAGATCAACCAGGGAGAGCATTTAATTCATCAATGATATTTTAGCGTTGCAATTACCTAGAGACATACTAGGTTCAATTGAAAAGGGTAGATTTAACTGCACCATAATCATATTAATGATTTTTTTCTGAAGAAAAAATAGTTTAAATCATTTTGGAGATATTCTCGATAAAAATATAAATAATTTTGGAGTGCGCTTCAGAGAGCGAGAATTTAGAATAAATCAACATCAAAGAACAGCAATCGTTCGATCAACACCTGCACATTTTATAGGGATTTGTGTATCTATATTTTTCTTTACTTCATTACGTCAAAACCTAATCACACATGATCACTACAAGCAACGATGATTTCTATTAAAACATATAACCTTGACATTCATTATCTTATCGACTTGCAAGATGTCAGCCAACACAATGTTACTTTATCTACGTTTTTAAGATGTAACAAAATGGAAATTTCAACATATAAATAAAACGACACACAACCACATTTTCCAGAGGGATAACAGAGTTTGATTTCCAAAGCAATTAAATAAAAGTGAACGGTAGACACAAAGGTAATAATTCATTGAAAAATGTCATTAGATAAAAGTCTAAATATAGTAAGTCATGTGACTAGAGAGAGGTTCAGTTCAGCCTGTTTTTATCCAAAGCTCAGCTATTAGTAGGTTCGTATGCAATCCGGAGCTATCCTAGGACAAGATTATTTTTTTTCATGACTAAAAATAGAATTATCCTATAGATTTATACTTTGGTATATGATACCTTTTAATATATATCGAGCTCGGCCTAAATTGAAGACTCACAGATACTGTTGATGCGCAGTCTATACTATTGACACTGAGACGATCTTTTTAGTTTCGGTTTCTAAAAATAGATTCACTCTTATAACTTCTTTGGTACCTATGTTGCTTCCTTATGATATTTTTAGTTCGAATATTTCAAAACCTCCATGGCGGGCCAGTATCAGAAGCCAGCATTTTTAATACTAGTTTCGAGAAACACAAAGTTCATCTGGGGGAGGCTAGATTTGAGCTTGAGTATTTAAAATTCAGGTATCCGGAAGGAGTCAATGATAGTTTTTAGCGTTAATCATTGCAATCATTACCTAGAGTTAAGCTAACATACTAGGTTCACTGATAAATTAAGTTAATTGAAAAAGTTAAGCTAATCATAAGTTATGGATTTAACTAATCTGTCACCATAATCACTGATAAGTTAATCATATGAAAAGTATTTGATTAGATGAGTCACTTTTTTCTGAAGAAAAATGATAGTTTAAATCATTTGTCCATTTTTACCAGCTTTGTAGTATATTCTCGATATAAATATATAAATAAGCTTTGGACAGAAAACGATCTCTTTTTAAGTGCGCTAGTATTTTTTAATACTAGTTTCAGAGAGCGAGAATTTAGAATAAATCAACATCAAAGAACAGCAATAGAATAAATCAACATCAAAGAACAGCAATCGTTCGATCAACATTCTATATCACTTCATAAGATGACATTTCAACATTAATCACACCACACTCATTGAAAAATTTTCCATATAACTTGACATTCAATTATCTATTATCTTTTTTGACTTAGCTCACGAGAAACACAAACACTGGGGGAGGCTCAATGATATTTTATCTACGACATTAGGTTTTAAGATGTAACAAAAGGGAAATGTCAACATATAAATAAAACGACACACAACCACACAGATAAAGCAATTAAATAAAAGGGAAATGTCAACATATAAATAAAACGACACACAACCACACAGATAAAGCAATTAAATAAAAGTGAACTTAATAATTCATTGAAAAATGCAGTTAAATAGTGACAATTTTTTTAAATAATTGTTACAACTTATCATATTTCACGTTTGTTATTCAATGGGCTGATTATATTGCGTTTTTATAATAATGTCAAGTTTTCTTTTTCTAATTCACTACTTTATATTTACAACCCACCTAGTAAATTTATATATTAAAATATGACACAGCGATTAACATTACAATGATGCCTCAGGCAAATATACGAAAACATAAATATTGTCAAATAACTAATATGCATAATCCCGTGATAGCTCAGTTGGTAGAGCGGAGGACTGTAGTGGTAGTATATCTAGTAATCCTTAGGTCGGTGGTTCAAATCCGCCTCGCGGGAATTTTTTTAATGCATGCGTTGAACCAATGAAAGAGATTATCACATTAGATAATAGGACATTTGGTATGGCATATCATTGTAAATTTAGATTATATTCATTTTAATTAACTATTTTAAATATGAGGTCAGCTAACTTCATGGTTTGTTGTTTTCAGTCAGTAAGAAGATACAATCTTTATCTTAGCTTAGTTCAAAATCTTATTAATAATTCAGAGAGTGTCACAGTTTTTTTTACAAGTATCAATGGGAATAGCATATCTAATCAAATCATTAAATCAATTGTTTATCGGCTCCTGATAAGTGTATTGTTAGTGTCCTGGACGTCCGAAATATTTATACTTTGGTATCCGAAATGTTTTATATTTGAGGTATTTTACTTTTATCATTTGGTACATATTATAGACATAATACCAAAGTTATAATGCTCAAGGCGATCGTTTATGTCAATTAAAAATTAAACTTCAGCAGTTGAGCTCCAATAGACCATTTCACGTTAAGGGCGGTCCTGTGACTTAATGTGGCAAAACGAAAAACATAGACGTCATTTTAGTAACTGATTGTTTCTTGACGTCATTTTCCGGGAATCTGTATCATTTTGTCACTCAAAGTTATGGTGAAAAGGTATATCTAAAATAGATTTTAAAAAGAGAAAGTGGTATTATACAAGGCAAAATAATAAATCTAAATGCATAGCCAAATTCGTCTAAGAATAACCACTGTAAAAAGTTTAAGAATTTAGAATTTAAATGATATGGTGTTGGGATGTATATAACTAAGTAGGAAATTGAAGTAGATTAGTGATAAATGGATGTATACATATGTTCAAACGGTCATCTTAATATAATATCTCAATGAACTGTCCGGCGAGACTATTCATGGTGTAAATCAAATACCACCTTGGTCTCCTGGACATATTCTTTATGCTAGGAAAATGTTTGGTGAAATGAATGTATAATAATGAAACCATTTGACATTGCAGTAATACATCTTTTAATTTGACATTTAGATATATCGACGACGTTTTGTCAATTAATAATGACACTGTCATCGAGATATGTCCCAACAATTTAAATTAAAGACATAACAGAATCAAGCAGAGACGCTTCCTACCTTGATATTTTAATTACTAAAGGTTCAGACAACAAACTAACAAACATGTTATATGACAAACGCGACGATTTTACCCGTCGATCATTTTTTTTCACATTTAAGCACAGGGGCACGTATCATAGAGGATTTTAAGGTAAAATTACTGGCTTGTGTGTTCTAGATAGTATAGTAGGCGGAAAGGGATGAAACAGTTTCGCTACCGCCAATTGTCAAATCGGTATTTTGACCATTTTTATTTCTTTCAACATCGCTACCTTTTGTGTTTCTGTTGTAATTTACCTTAAATTTCATAAATATTCCTACCTTAAGACAAGTTTTGCTCTCGGAAACGTAATAAAGTCGTTTTTTAACCACTTTCCTCAAAACGGACGTATCCTATGACCGGAAGTTTACAGAACCATTCGGAACTTTTCTTGAGGTACCTCAACGGAAGTGGACAAAATCAGGTAAGTTCAGAAAGGTTAATACTCAGCACCAAATAATTCATACAGCGGGAATTACAAACTGAAAAAATTGTAAAAATGGAAAATAGCAATTTTATTGCATCTTGGTGAGAATTTATTCAAGAAATTGATACCAAACACTGAAATAACATTTTAAAATTTTTATTTATCACCAAAAACTTAAAACATAGAAAATGAACACCAGAAAATATATAACTATTTTTCAGATGAAAAAGAAGGGGGGTGTTACAATCAAAATAATAAGAGAAATGAATATTTTCACAGCACCAAACAGTTTTTTCCAAATAACTTATAAGTGAAAATGTTGTCAACCACAAAATGGGTTTGAACTTAAACTTAAACAAATTAAAGTTTCAATGGCTTGAGTTAAATTTGTTAGACTTTTTCTGACAAAGTCAAAGACTTTGAAAGAGGACCTAGAAAAGAGGTGTGCCACCTGCAGTCAAAGACAGGAGATGTTTATGTTGATTTGGATTACCACTGCCAAAAAACTGCACACAAATAGAATTTTCCAAGGAAAGGAGTTAACCCCTATACCCCCTCCACCTCAGCCTTCTGGATCTGCCACTGCTAAAGATAATATTGTGAATAGAAAGAACTGAAAGCAGCTGTTCAATTTTTTTACATTAACCTGTAAAAAATACAAATGATATAAATGTGCTCTGCGTAAAGATGAAATGTGTCATAACCTTTCAATATACTTGTTGTTATGTTGAGGAAAAATATCAAGGTATCAACAATAATAACGGACACAATAAATTATGAATATATAAAGTATGAACTAGCTTCTACATTTTTCATTTATGTAATATTCATTATTTACACCAAATGTGACACTAATATGATTTATATCTAAAGAATAAACAAATTGACCCGCATCTCCTATTTTTTTTTATAAAAAGGGGTAAAAACATACCTATGCATTTACTAAACAATATATTTCAATTTTCTTTGTTGGCCATATCTTCCTTGCAAGACTGACAAAACCATTCATTGTCAAGTTCATCAAGGTCCACCTTCAAACAGTCGCCATGAAACCAGGTATCACACCCATCACACCCCACTGAATCAAAACTAGCATCTTGATGACAAATGCCACATGGCCATTTCACTGGTCCTTTTTGGCGCTTTTCCTTTAGCCCCTTCTTACCCCTTTTTTTACTTGGTCTTTTTGGGGCGACTTCAACCTGAGCCTGATTACTGGTTGTAGCTACAGAATCATCTGTGTTTCTGTCTACAATATCCATTGTTGTCTCACAAACAGGTGACATTGGTTGCACATTTTTGTGTATCATTGAAGATTTCATAATTAGGCATCACAACAGATTCAATAATTATAGGTTTTAGTTTCTCTGCAATATTTTTCTTAGTTGTCAATGATTTGTAGGATTGTAAGTTATAAGCCTCACACAAAAGGAACAATTCAGTTTTTTTAAACTTGGTTTCCAATAAACAATCTCCAGAAAGTAAATCTGATTGCAACCTTTTATGGGAAGCATTTCTGCATTCTGAGCTATCATTCTTAATTGTGTTGATATCAAATATTCTTTTTTTCTTGATCTCAGTTCTCATTTTTATCTGTTTCCTTGTTGCTTCTGTCTTTTCAGCATTCTTTTCCTGTAAATACTCTCTCCTTAGCTGGGCAATGCTCATCATGGTGTATTTCTGTAATACCTTGTCAAAAATGACATCCATGGCAGAGTTTAAATTGTTTTTTTCTGAATTTGGAACCTCAAAACTTTGGAATAAATTAATCCACTTAGCACTTAAATCATGGTCTTCCTTCAGTTGCATTTTCATATATGCTGAGAATGCAGTTCCATATAAATTGAGATTTGTTTCACTTTGTATCAGTCGAACTTTGTAATCAAGCTGAAGAAAAAAATCAAAACAAGGATCACTTACATTTGTTAAACCTCTTCTGATATTTTGACGTCTACAAATCTCATTTAAAGATTCTTTATCCACTGAATGTTCTAATTCTGTCTCATTAGCTTCCAAATGTTCTATCAAATTCTTCTGAAGTATGAGCTGTCGTACAAGGGTAGATTGTTTAGCATTGTATAAATTCATAACTATTCTTGACTTTATCTTTTTCTTCAGCCGACAAATACACCATCCAGCAATATATCTGATTTTTCCTCTTCCTCCCTCGGATTCTAAAAACACTTTTCCCTTCTCTGCTTTTGCTTTTTCTCTCATTTCAATCTTTATTGGTTCAGCCTCAATCTTGATCATTTCCTTTCTCAAACCAGTGGTCAATTTAAAAATAACATTGTGCTGATCAGCTGATGGATTATGGCCAAATAAATATCTTACTCTCATTTTGTAACACTCGTCTAACATAAAGGTATTCACATTTTTGTAAAATTGTGTGACAACTTTATTCTCAAGTTTATCTCCAGCCACAAAATATCTCTCTTTGATCAGACACAGTTCATCCCATACAAACTGAATAAAACATTTGGTTTCTTCCATGTGTTCCTGTAGGTAGTGAATGGCTTCATTTTCGGCCTTCTGTCGTTCTGTGTAAATAGCATCATATTTAAAAGCATTAAGAATGTTCATAATATTGATTTCATTTGGTAATTCAAATTTACTATCAGTATAGGTAGCCTCTTTTTCAAATCTGTCCAAAATTTGCAGAAGTTCTATGTTATCTTCATCTGCATCTACATTTGGATCAGAGTAGGAAGACGTTTCAGATGTAGTGTGGCATACTTCAGAAATATGTGGTACATTGCTAGATGTATCTGAGAAATCAAGTTCTTTATTACAACAGCATCCTCTACTGTCATCAATAGAAAGTGGTGCACTATTTAAAAAGTCAGTCAGGTGTTTTGGAGGTTTTATTAAAACTTTTTTATGGAAATTTTTAACTTGAAGTCCTATTTTATTTGGTACTCTGCTTAATCCCACAGCTAATTGTCCAAACTGGAAGATTCCTTTACATTCAAGAGAAACCCGTTTTATAGTCATCCCTTGCGATTTGTGAATTGTCATTGCAAAAGCCAATTTCAGAGGAATTTGTTTTCTACAACCAATATCTCGTTTCAATTGAGCACTGTACTTAGTGAAGGAAAATGTTGTTATTTTCACTTGTTTCTGAATTGATTCAAACTGCACAACTATGTTATCTTCATTTGCTTCCCTTACAACTCCACTTAAACCATTCACAAGTTCATCTGACAAATTAACAATTAAAATAACAGGACATCCAACTTTCACATGGAGTGCTTCCTCACCTGCACAGCCTCTGGTGTCTCCTTCATCAACAGCATAATAAACATGCTCTTCACCTGAAACAGAAATGTTATGTATGTACTATAAATTTTAAATTAAATAATTATTTACTAATGCACAAAAAAATACCATTACAATTACATTCTGGAAAGTTTTAGAAAGTCTCGTAATAAGGGGGGGGGGGGGTAATGTTGTGATTTAATTTGATAACCCTTTGACTAAAACACAGTAGTTATCATGTTAGTCTTTGCAAATCTGATCTGTGCTCTATCAGATGTATCTTAACCCCAATTCCAAAACAGAAGCTCTGAAGAGCCTTTAACGCTAGAAAATGGCTCCTACACATTTCAACATTTTTTAGCCATGCAGTACACTTTCATTCCAATAGGCCCTGTGGTTTTCACTGGAGAAGAGTTTTGAAAGTAATCTCATTTCATCAAACTATTTCCTTAACTATGTCCCCTACTGGTGGCAATCTTAATCTATAAACTTTTTTATGGGAACCACGCAATGTTTAAGTTGGGTAAATGCTGGCAAAATCTCATCCTGTTTGTCAAGTTAGTCTGCCAGAAAAACGGGCTCATATTAAAGTCATAAAGATATTTTGAGGTATTGTAAGTTACTGCAAAATGGTTTAAAATCTGAAAACTTAATGCTAACCCCACCCCCCACACTCAAACCAAAAAAAAACTTTTCATCAAAAGATAAATTACAGAACAGTAAACGGCTTAAAGAAATCGTTAATATATATAACTGACTGAAATCATATGTAAAAAGCCATATAAATGGTAAATGACTGCTTTCATTATCATTGTTATTTTTTTTCAGGATCTGTTCCAATGTTTCTTTAGCAGACAGTGGAAAGATTCACTCTGATGAACTGTACTCAAAGTATAAAGCTGAATACAAATCAGAAAATGGAAAACCTTTGGTAAAAGCTATGTTTTCAAAAGTTGTTTTACAAATTTTTCCATCAGCAAAACATTCGAAAATCAGAGTTGAAAAAGAAAGAAAACATGTATATACAGGTATCAACTGGAAAGGAAATCTTGAACTTGATAGCACTTTGAAATTGTGTAATATTGAACAAAATCTGGACAGAAGCTGTATCATTTTGTGTAAAACAGATTTTACTGTGAAAATTGGTATTGTCACTAACTGGAAATCAAATGGTAATCAAATATTTAAAGAGGTTAATTTCAATTTTGCCACTAACACTTGGAATCTTAGAGTAAGAGATGTTCTTGTGAATTTGGAAGATTTGGGACTGAAAAAACATTTCAATGGTACTTTAAATAACTTTAAAGACATTCTTTATATAGTTAAACAAATCCGTTTATGTATTGGACTTGAAACTAATGGAAGAAAAAAATTCCCATTTCATATTATTGTTGAAAACATCTGCAATACAGAGGGAGTAAATGATATAAATAAACGCATGCGTTGTGCCTCATGTTTAACAGTACTGACATGGTTGTGCACTGGAGATGCATGTTTCAAATGTAGAAAACTACTGCATTCTGTAAAAAATGAAAATGATGCCAATTTCATAAATTTGGAAGAAACTCAAGAAAAGGACATGAAACAAATTTTAGACTTTATTTTTCCTGGAGCAACACCTGAAATGCAGTCTTTTTTCAAAGTTCAAAGTGATATTTTAAAACAAAATGACACAAGAGCAAGGCGATGGGATAAGAGCATAATTAAGACCTGTCTTACACTGTATTCCAGAAGTCCGCAAACATTTCAAGATTTAAAAGATGCAAACATTTGTGTACTTCCGTCAGGACGCTTATTACAAAAATACAAAAATATAGTTCCACAAAATCCAGGTATTAATATGGAGGTTTTTCACTGGATGCATAATACTGCCAAGAAAATTGGTCTCCCCACTTCAGGATATTTTGGTGGCTTAATTCATGATGAGACTAAAATACAACAAGATCTAGTGATGAATATGAAAGGGAAAGAAAACAGATTGATTGGTTGGATTGAAACGGGGGAAGAAGCAGAGTGTATTCGAATTTTGAAAGAGAAAAGTGTTTCCAGAACACTTGCCTCTGAGGTGCTACAGGTATCGTTTTTGGGCTACACAGGATTTCCGTTTTCCTGTTGCCCATTACCCTACAGCAGGAGTTACTGCCTCAGAACTTTATGTTAATATATGGGACATTGTATCAGGTCTTCAGTCATGGGGATTCACAGTGGATTTTATTCTTCAAGACGGCGGAGAACAAAATCGTGAATTCATAAAAATGCACTTTAAAGATGATCACGATGCTAGAGATAATAATTATATGAGTGAAAATGTTGTTAATCCTACCAGAAAAATTGGGCATTCCCAAGATTTCTCCCACAATGTTAAAAAACTCAGGAATGCTGTCTTCAGCAGTGGCATACACAATCATAATACAAGGAAAATCATGAAGGGAGATAACTGTATTGTATGGGACCACTGGCTGAATGCTGCTAAATGGGATGAGGAAACCAATTCCCGTAAGATCCACTACAAACTAACATATGCTCATCTACACCCGGATTCAGCAGAGAAGATGAGGAATCATTTAGCCGAGGAAGTTTTAGACTCGGATATGTTAAATTTGATGCAGCAATACAAAAATTCCTTGATAAATGGTGATATTTTAAACAGCACTGTTGAATTTCTGCATAACACTAGCAAACTTATATCAATTTTCAGGGATAAACGGCCAATTACATCAGTTAATGACTCTAGAATTACAGCTCTCAAAGCTATTTCACATTGGTTTCAATCTTGGAGAAATGATATTAACTCTTTGCAGATATCCGCCAAAGACAAGGAAAAAATGCTCCCTGCAAAAAAATGTCTAGATGATGTACAAAGTTTAATTTCAACTTTTGTGGAAATTTGTAAAATTCATTTGTCAGAATTTAAGGGAGAAGGTGTTTGTCCTGGAAGATTTAACTCTGACATCATTGAGAATAACTTTTGTCAGGTCAGGGGTTTGCATAATGGTAATTCAACCCATCCAAACTATTACTCCTATGCAAATACAATAAACAGTGTTGTTCTTGGTCAGTCATCAAAGTCAAAAGGTCGCAAGTCTAATGCAGGAATTCCAACAGCAGATCCATACACATTTGATGTAGATTTGCCTAGAAAATGTAAAAAACGGACACCATGTACAGACATAACAAACCTCACTCAATAGAAGGTATACAGCAGTGGTAAGTTTTCTAGCTTTAAAAACCTCAGGGGCTGTTGTATGTTACTACAGAGGTGGCAGAGGAGTAAACTAGTTACCCCTATCCCACTACCAGTACTTACCATCCATTTCTAATAAACATTTGGCATTCCAAACATCAACATCAAAGTTGACAGCATACAATTTTACTGGCCTCTCTCCTGGAGGTAAATTTCTTTGAAGTCTGTTCAATAGTTGCTCTGATGGAGTGCTTATTTCTCCTCTACAAAAAATGTAAAAAGATGTAATTACAGAGAATAATATGTTGTATTGATAATTCAGAACTCTCTATTCCTTGGGGTTATTTTTTTATTATTATTATTGTTTTAGGTATTTGTAACCGATAAGACTTCACCCTACTACATATGTGTCTTGCAAAATCAGGTTATCACAACAATAGGACATGTTATGCTGCAGAACTTACCAAATCAAAAAAGTTATAACTATACCTGTCAAAATCAGAATTTCTGCACCTTATGAAACTTGCATAGTTACCAATTTGACCTATCCTTTAAGTAGGTCCCCCTCTCTTTTTCACCATTCTTTTTCATTTACATGTACATATTACATAATCTAGTTTATCAAAGGTTAATTATTGCAGAAAGTTATAGAAAATTTATAAAACACAGTATTTCAAAGACATGCTTCCTATACTTATTTACTTGGATAAAAACATGTAGAACCATGAGATATTAATGCAATATATTCTTGCATATATTCTGATTGACAGAAAATAAAATATTCAAGTGAATTTTTCTGGTATATATTTTTTGTTTTACGGAGTTATAATACAGATTTTGCTTTCTGTTGGCAGTATGGTGTAATAAAATGCAGAATTAAGGCACCATTTGACTTTTAAGGAATTATAATTACAAATAAACCTCAAAATCAATATTTATGTATGCGTTCTATACATGACAATCACTGTCAATTCAACTGAATATACTTTGAACATAGTTTTAAAGTCTACTGTTAAAAATAAAAAATATATATGATGATCAGTGGAAAGATTTAACACTAGAAATATCGAATGAATAAAGGAGGGTATAAACATAATTCCCTATGAAGGAACAAAGTTCTGTGCCTTTAGGGTGGGGGAAACATGTAATCTAGCTAAAATCACCTAGAAACTTCATGAATAGCCTTTATCATATCTGGTTCATCTTGTCTGTGTACTTCTTTTAGCTCAAGTACATGGAAAACTTCCATTAGGCTGGACTTTATAACTAAATCACCATTATCTCCATATTCTATATTGGCAACAGGTGGAAGCTGGTGCATATCGCCTGAAAGTATAACTTGAATACCTCCAAATGGTTTATTGTTTTTTCGGACATTTCTCAGCAGAAATTCAATTTGTTCAAAAGTTTTCATACTCAGCATGGAAATTTCATCTATAATCAATACATCGGTAGTCTGTATTGCATGCTTTTGTTTACATAGGTCCTCATTATTTAGAATCAGGTTCAAAATTTCCTCGTTTTCATATCTTCCATCCAATATTCCAGAAAAACGGTGGACAGTTATGACTGGAAGCTCCGAGATGGTCATGACTGATTTTAAAACACTTGAGGCCTTCCCAGTACTTGCAGTTACAGCGATATTTCTTTGATTAATTGTCAATACTTCAATAATTCTACATAAAGCGTAAGTCTTGCCAGTTCCGGGACAACCTGTAATGAACAAATTATGCCCATTTTCTGCCAAACGTATGACATCTTGCTGGATCGACATTTTCCCGGACTTTTCTATCGTTCCCGTACTTTTTTTTCGGTTTCTCTCGTGACTAATCTCATTATCTACGTACATTCCGAAGTTTCCGATTGTAAATTATTTGCTGCGAAACTGATACTGTAAACTTCCGGTCATAGGATACGTCCGTTTTGAGGAAAGTGGTTAAAAACGACTTTATTACGTTTCCGAGAGCAAAACTTGTCTTAAGGTAGGAATATTTATGAAATTTAAGGTAAATTACAACAGAAACACAAAAGGTAGCGATGTTGAAAGAAATAAAAATGGTCAAAATACCGATTTGACAATTGGCGGTAGCGAAACTGTTTCATCCCTTTCCGCCTACTATACTATCTAGAACACACAAGCCAGTAATTTTATCTTAAAATCCTCTATGATACGTGCCCCTGTGATTTAAGTAGTGCTATCTCCCAATTAGCTGTATATGGTGTTTATATCTCAAAAATGATCCGCTATACCAGGGCGTGAACAGTATATGAACATTTCATATATAGAAGTAAATTACTTACTGACCAGTTTTTGACACGGGGATATCAATAATCGTGTTTGATATCAATGTTCCGCAATTTTTACAGTTGGTACAATACCCTTGTTTGCGACCTCTCTGCTTCACTAATGAAATGTTGAGTTATCTGTTAGCGGTTGTTGAGTCGTCTGTACAAACTGTGACGAGGATTTGTTCCTCACTTAATCCGTTTGAAGTTGACTGTAGATTCATGGCGGATATGACCGATCGGCAGGGGAGGCTTACTCCTCCATGAAAATTTGAAAGTAGATAATAGAATAATTTCTTTAGTGAAATATATTATACTGCAGTGAAAGTTGCGCGAACTTGATACACTGTAATAGTCGCTATCTTCAGTGGTAAGTACAAATCAGGTTAAATACCAAACAGAATTGACCCATCGACCTGGACGGCGGAGTCTACGTGCCATATGTAATATTGAGTCGAGAAAAAAAAAATACTCCAGTAGATGCTTTTTTATTTCTCTTTGAACCCGATATCATATGGAAGATTACCCCCATGGCAGTTTAACCCCGGAGTTAAAATATCATAGGAATTACCCATGTTAGATTAACCACCTATGATGGATTAAACCCCCTCCAGGTTTCCACCAAATTAACTTCTAAAATCAGTATATACTGTCTCTAACACATGAAGACATTCTGATCTTTCTTTCTTTAATAAAAGTGTCATCAAAAGACTTTTGTGATCTTTAGAGAGAAGGGCGGGGGAGGGGTAATCTACCATAGGCAATCATCCATGGTATTTTACGCCCCCCCCCCCCCCCACCTAATTTTTCAAATACTGAAATATTTTTTTTTTGGCTGATAGTTTGTAGCTATGCTACAATATCCTGTAATATGTGTATAATATCATAATTTTTCAATCTCGAAATTTTGTAGGGGGGTATTCTACCATAGGCTATTTGTCATGTGGTTATAACAACCTACCCCCTCTTAATTTTTCAAGTACTGACATTTCATGAATTGTTTTGCTGATATTTTGTAGTTTGATTTTGTAGATGTGGAGGGGTAATCTACCATAGGCAATCTTCCATGGTACTTTACGCCCCCCCCCCCCTAATTTTTCAAATACTGAATTTTTATGATTTTTTTTTGGCTGATAGTTTGTAGCTATGCTACAATGACCTATAATATGTGTTTAATATCATAATTTTTCAATCTCAAAATGAAGTACGGGGCGGGGAAATCTACCATAGGCAATCTGCAATGGTAGTTTACCCCCCCCCCCTCCTAGTTTTTCAAATACTGAATTTTTATGATTTTTGGACTGATATTTTGTAGTTATGCTACAATGTGCTATAATATGTCTATAATATCATATTTTTAAATCTCAAAATGAAGTATGGGTATTCTACCATAGGCAATCTGCCATGGACATATTATAGGCCATTGGAGCTAAAGGCTAAAAAGATTTCAGTATTTTAAAAATTAGGGGGTAAAATACCATGGCAGATTATCTATGGCAGATTATCCCCCCTACTTCATTCTAAGATTGAAAAATTATGATATTATATACATATTATAGGACATTGAAGCATAGCTATAAAGTGTCAGCCAAACAAGAGGCCCAAGAGGGCCTCAATCGCTCACCTGAGAACCAGAAATTCATAAAAAATATCTAGAAATCAAATTACGGTATTAAAGTAATGGTATTACAGACATATTGTACTTTATGACATTGTAACATAACTACTAAATATCAGCCAAGAAACACATACAAGTTCAATATTGGAAAGATTAGGGGGGTTGGGGTTAAAATACCATGGTAGATTGCCTATGGTAGATTACCCCCCCCCCCCCACTTCATTTTGAGATAGAGTATATGATATTGTAGCATAACTACAAAATATCAACCCCAAAAAGCTCATTTAAGTTCAGTATTTGAAAAGTTGAAAAGTATTAACCAACCAGATCATATTATAATATAATTATATTTTGTTTTTCTATTCCGAATGTATAAATATATATTGTTTTGATTTTTAGGGCCACCTTTTGTGGTATTCATTATGTATATATCTTAGAACATGATGCTGTATGATATTTCGTCGAACTAGGAAATTAACTCATAAAGTTCAACATATGTTTACAATATTAAGTCAGCATACACGTACATGGACAATGCACTGACATTTATTGGCAATTCTCCAGAATAATTCAGTTTAAATCTAAATCAACAACATTTTATTAAAGAAACAAATGTTTGTGTTTATTACAAATATGCATACATGTTTAAGACATATATCTTTTAAAATTTTGAAACACAGAATATATATATATATATATATATATATATATATATATATATATATATATATATATATATATATATATATATATATATATATTACATAGGCGTCGGTACCGGGGGGGGGGGGGGGGGGGGGCTTAGCCAAAGATAGACATAGGTGTTGAAAATTAGGGCATAGCCTCCAGACGTTTCTGGTGTGTGTGTGTTTTAAGTTGGTTTAGCCCCCCCACTTTCAATTTGCATCCGACGCCAATGTATATATATATATATATATATATATATATATATATATATATATATATATATATATATATATATATATATTCCATTAACATAGAAGAGGAAAAAAGACTCTTTGGTATAAAGGTGTATAATTTCACACATGTGAACTTCCCGTGATAGCTCAGTTGGTAGAGCGGAGGACTGTAGTGGTAGTGAAGCTAGTTATCCTTAGGTCGGTGGTTCAAATCCGCCTCGCGGGATTTTTTTTTTTTTTGGATAATATAGTTATTTTAAACTAGCGTTATATGGTGAATATGCATTATTTTTATTTAATTTTTTATGGGTTTCTTTTCAATTGATATGAAAATATATAGAAAACAAAGTATTTATTGACATATTGTGAGAATTGTCTCTTAATAAATAATCGTCGCCAGTCTTGTCACTAGAGTTCGGAATGGCTCCCAAGATATAATTTCCGAAGCAACAAAAAGTGGAATGAACTGCATGAAGCCCAAAACAGTGGACAGTACATCATTCACTAGACATTTCACAGGTGTGAGATTATTTGTTTTATATTTTACCGCTCTAAATAGAATTATACATGTGAAAGTTTTACGAATAAATTGATTTCTATGGGGTTAACGTATATTTACGTTCATACATTGTTCTACCGTCGAACGATATTACCGGTTCAATATGAACATGTAGATTGAAAAGTGCCACATTTGCAAAATGTGGTAATTACCGGCTCACCAAAACCAGTCAAACTATATGTACATGCTTCTAAAACTATAACGAAATCATTAAACCAGACACCCAGTTATAAATCTTGTTACTAATAAATGGTATTCAAACTCGGGAAATAAACGAACAAGAAATTATTATGTAGCATGAACAGACAAAATGTGAAGTGTATAATAGGTACAAAAAATATGTAACGGGAATAAAATTGTCATTTAATAATAAAACATATTGCATTAACCCGTTAAGTTATTTTTTCAATATACTTGATAAAATGTTAAAAATAACTAAAGTTGTTACAAATACATGAAGATTGTTTTAGCGATATAAACAAGATTACCAAACTTTTAAGCATATCTATCAGGTTTATATTCTAACATTCGCTTTATCCTAAAATCACAATATGATATCACATAAATATAATGTAGATACAATGAAAGATTTTCATAGATAATCATTAAAAATCACAGATACCAAAGTATTTATCTTTTAGATCAGGAGACAATATACAAATTTGATGAATACTGGTATTGGACAATATGTATGCCTCAGTGCTTGAACATTTTAAAGTGTTTATTTGTGTGTGTGAGTGTGTGCTAGAATATGTACTAATCGAAAGATAAAGATGAAATCAATGGGAGAGACTAAATACAATTATCTACTTTGAAATAAAATGAGATTATTCAAAGCGGTAATTACTTTGGACATAAAATCAGTCCTTTGCTAAGACTCTCTCGAACAGTGGATTGTGTCGTACCAGTCATGGTTTACAACATAAAAGAAATATACATACAGTCTTTGTATATCAAATTAGTATATACTATATATTCAGTTTTACTATCAATTTGACCAGTTGAATAAACTGTGATTTTGATAATGTGCCTTAGAAAATGGGTTAGTATTTCAAAATGTTAATTAAGTAGGTTATATACATATATTACGATACCCACCAACATGAGACATAACCATTAGAATCGTGTTTTAATCAATTGACACCTGTGTTATTTATTTTTATTTTCTAGTTATAAGATTATACATGCTTTTTATTTTTTAATATCTGTTAACAATATTTTCTTTGTGAATAAGTACCACATACATTCGCTTTCTTGCTTTAATTTAAACTTCTAATTCTCTTTATAAATATATATATTTATTCTTTATTTTGATGCTAAGACCTAATATGGATGGAAAAATATAGAGCATATATTAAGGTTTAACTTGCTAATTATTCTTAAGGGGGCCTTTTACTTAGTTGTCTAGAAATCGACCAATTTATTTATTTCTTACTTTTCATTTTGTTTTCTTTGAATACAATTTTAACCATATATTTATGAAAACTAAGATAAAATCAATTTAAGATATTATACTTAAATCTTTGGGCACGGGGCATTTACATTTGTGTACATCCATACATTAGAGCTTACATTGATTTAATTTTCGAAAACTTTTGTTTATTCAAACACAATGTTATAGAACTAATAATAATCGATCTGGAGCAAATGTCATTTTCTTTAATTCAACACTAAATATCTATACTATGTATAAAGCACTACTGTGTTCGATTAACAGGTGATTAGATTACTCCATCGGCAATTTGGTAAGAGTTATCGTTCCAAAAATGCCTCAATCGATATAAATAGTACAATATTTTCATTGCGAAGCCATATCCCGTGATAGCTCAGTTGGTAGAGCGGAGGACTGTAGTGGTTAAATAATCTAGTAATCCTTAGGTCGGTGGTTCAAATCCGCCTCGCGGGATTTTTTGCTTCAAATAAAACAATGTATGTCTATATTTTTACACACTTTAATTTAAAATACTTATAAATTTATGTAAAGAAGCGCATGAAAAAATGAATTTTTTTAATTTATTTTTGAAACTCGTTGGTACGAAATTTTAATATTTCGTGTTACTCAAATATTTTCATCTTCCTAGTTTTCTGCACTTCATTTCCTCACCATGAAATATTTAGTTACTTTGCCATATTTTCTGATATAACACAACTCACTCCTGATACTACCACAATTACTGTACCTATTTCTGCTGTGACACCTTTAATCACATTGTGTAGCAAACTGGCAGAATGTAAATACATCATCATCTAATTATTTTAATGTACTTTAAAGGGACATTGGCTGTATTTACCTTAAATAATTAATTCGATATTTTCTGCTTTAACTATTTGTACTTGCTGTACAATAACAAAAAAAGATATATACACAAGTATAAAAAATATTGTGTGAAAATAAAGTCAGGTCTAGTGTGGTATTCATATGCAAATTGTAAGGTTAGTCAACTGCAATTGAAAAAAGTGCAAAGTCTGGGTCTCTCAAGGTGAAACAATATTTACAAAATATATTAGAATTTTTGTGCCTGTGGATATATCTTTTGTGTTCTTGTATATCAATCTAAGTGTAGCAAAAACCACAGCTAATGTTCCTTTCATGTTACATATGATTTCTAGATTTTCAGCAAATTTTGTTTATATTCGGTGTAACTGCAAGCTTCAAAGTTTCTGTGTTTGCATTAAAAGTGCAAACCAAGCAAACATATGAATTATTGTACATGGTTTGCTGTAGTTTGTGACATTTTGTCCCGAGAGTGGGGTTATTCCAAGTATGACGACATTTATCAACTCTGTTTCAGACAATGAATCTCACATACACAAAATACACAAATTTCAACTTTCAAGGTAAATTTTATTCAAAATTTACAAAACCATACAAAATATATTGCATCTGATGTATATGATAAATATAGCATTTATGCTAAATAAAGCTATTATGCGTTTTATAATTCAATCTGGATATATGACAACAAAATCATTTTGAAGTTAAACACGGAAATTAAGACAAATAACATAACATCTAGTTAAAGCATTATTCCATTGGAATTTTGAAATGTGTTAAACGCCACATTTTCTGACCTAAGTGATGTGGTACATCAGATCTTTAACCAGAGAGTCGAGTGTTCTTACCTAAGTTATGTTGTACCTCAGATCTTTAACCAGAGAGTCGAGTGCTCTGAAGTGATGTGGCCTTGGTGTTCAATAAGATCCGAGAAAACGGAAAGCATTAGAATTTAAAATGTAATATATTAATTTTGCTCGATTTCTAAAAATGTTAGTAAGGCTAATGAATATTGCATTAAATGTGTTATTGTTAGATTCAATTCATGTCGAAATCTGGTAGTCAATTTTTCCGTCCAGTTTTCGAAAAACTCACAGTGAAACACTGAGTCATACAAAAGACGATTATGCAAAGTGTTAGAAATTTTAAAATGATGAAAGTTCCACGCAAAATCTTTGAGTTTGATTTTCAAATGGTAATACTTAGGCCGTTTTTAAATACTTCATTCATGTAAATATGAGGACACCAACTAAAATGTAGCAATATATATATATATATGTCATACTAGTCACAGCTGTTGGTCGTATTTACATTGCCATTGACATTACAACAATATTATTGAATCCACCAATATGGCAACTATCAGAGTTTATATAGACATATCAAATACAAAAATTGTTACGAATCACTAATCACATTTAACTATTGTACATGTATATGTAGCGAAGTTATATCAAAAGTTTTATATTTTAATAGAGAACTGTTGATTCCTCTCCTCCCGTTCGAGTGTTACTAAAATTAGCCACGGCCTCATCGTCATCATTGTCGTCTTCAAAACCGAAGTTCATCATCCCTACTTGATCATCGTTGTTTTCTGGCAATGGTTCCTTTTTAAGTGTAATTTCTATTTTACCGTCCTGTTGTTCTACTTTTTTAAAGTCCGTTATCTGACTGTTACGGATAGTTACAGGTGCCCCATTTTTTTTCACAGTATCTTCTGTCATAACAATTTCGGTGACAATAACATCTTCGTCTTCATCATAAAACTGCATTTGTGCGACCTATTTTTTAATACAATAAAATAGTTATGATATATTGTAACGAAGCATACCCAAGGACGTTCCATCGGGATTAAAAAACGATATGTCATTTTTTATCATTAAAAACTTTGATATTGTTGATAATATTTATCATTATTAGTCACTAATATCAAACACAATTCTTAAAATACAATTTAAACGATTAAATATTTAATTGTGAAAAAGTAAAAATCAGTTTGTATTACGACAGACTGTAACGTCACTGTACTATCAGTTGACATTCATTTATATTCAACTCCTTACACAAACCACCGCTGGTGGCAGTGACCTAGTGGTAGAGCGTAGGTCCGGGTTCAAATCCCGAGGTCACGTGTCATGGAAGACATAACATATAACACATTGGCTTCAGTCCACTGCAGAGACTAAAATTTGCAGCACTTCATCTATAGCTGGTAACAACTCCATGTAAGTGAAAAAGTACTGATGGGTAATCAAAAGAAACAAACATACAAAATGTACACAAAAATTACCTTCTCGGACTCCCTGGGCGTTGGTCTGCAAATGCAATAAAAATGTATTTAAATGAACTTGTATCAACAGACTTGCATTTTTTCAATTATCTATCAGCATTTTGCAGTAAATCAAACCAAAAGGGAGTTACCAATAATAAAAAAAAAAAACAAAAAACAAAAAACAACAACAACAACAATAAAAAACATTAACAAAAAAAAAACCAAAAAACATTTGTGAGGAAAATTAGGTTGAGTACGTTTTAGTAGTTTTAAACAGAATTCCAGGTTTCTTCATAATTGTTGCAATCACACTTTTTTCTATTTACAAAATGAATAATGTATTGAATTGTTTTAAAACAATAATCCCGATTTAAAATACAAACGGGAAATTTTTATAATGTCTAAAACACTGTGCATTCAGTATATAATTTAAATATATATATATATATATATATATATATATATATATATATATATATATATATATATATATATATATATATATATATATATATATATATATATATATGCAATTTAACTCTGATAGATAATAACCCGGAATACTTAACAGTAAGTTATGAACATGACATTAGTATTATTAATAAATTATGGAAAATATTTTCCACATTACTATTTTCATAATAATACAATCGAGCAATTTGTATCTACTTTTCTTAATAATGAAATAAACCATCAAGGTATTTAGATAACAGTTTATGAAAAATCCATACATACAGAGACACAGGTGTCAAATATAGTTATTAGATATTTGTGACATATGGGTTTAGTAGATGGAACACAGATAGTGTTAACTTCATTTTCATAGGTTTTATTGCACTGAAAAATATGAAAATATCAGAGAGAGAGAGAGAGAGAGAGATAGAGAGAGAGAGATAGAGAGAGATAGAGTGTGTGTGTGTGTGTGTGTGTGTGTGTGTGTGTGTGTGTGTGTGTGTGTGTGATATGGAAACCGAAACCGGAAATATATGTCCACTTTCGCACATCTATTGCTATTGTAAATTGTGGATATGAAATTTTAAATATCAAGCTATAGCATACTCACACTTCCTGAATCCAGGAATCTGAAATATTAAAGCAGACTTGAAAAGATACGAAGCTTTATAATCTGTATTCATTTTCTTCTTTTGTTTGTTTTTCCTAGCTGTTGAAATTGATATGGACGAAATAATATTATCGATAGGACAAAATTTAGAATGCATAGGATTTTATATTTTGACATGAGTATATAATTCAAATCTCTGAACTTAAATACCAATTTACTGCATTCTAGTGGCACATATACATACAACTGTTAATCAGAACTATGTACAAGCACAGTGAATTGTACTTCAATGGTGGCATTTTTCCGTTATGAAAGATAATGAAAGAAAAGTATTCTTAATGAAACTTATCGATATTGCTGTAAAGATAAATAATTTATAGGCATATTGTTTCATGAGATCAAATTAGTTATGAGGGGCCAGCTCAAAACATTTCTGTATCAATATATATATATATATATATATATATATATATATATATATATATATATATATATATATATATATATATATATATATATATATATATATATATATATATCAAAACTCATTACAGTAATAACACATTTGTTGAATGTTTATGTCAATCGGTAATTATGAAATAACTTACCGGTTTTGTCTACATTAGGTTTAATGTTGTACATGTTTGCATCTGTTAGTGTATTTGTCTGTCGAATAGATGGTGGCTGCGAATGACCCTGTGATGCTGGAAGTGAACTCGTCTTTGCTATATCTCCAAAAAATGGTGGATTAACCTTTTTGACTTTTGGAGGTGGTTTTGGTCTAGGCCCCTTCACTTTTCCTCTTTGTCGTTGGTATTTCGGGAGCCAAATATTACTGTTGTTATAATTGAAATGTTTTATATACAAATACAACGTTAGTTCAAATAAATGTTCTGTGAATTAAAACCTCAAAACCTTGAACAGTACGGCATTATTAAAATAAAACTTGAAGCATTATACACCGTTGTGATTTGTAGCGAGATACAAGTTGAAAGAAATATTGTACGTTTGAACAATATGATAAAGTAAAATATTCTATAGAATGGCGGATTTAGATGAACTGTGTTATGAATCTTTGAGGAATACTTACTATGAGCTAACTAGGACAAGCATGAAAATGACTACTGCGAACATGATGAAGGCTACAATACTGGACACGACCATGGCAGTTATGGAGTAGTTATCACATTTGACACCTGAATCAAAATCACAAATATTACATTCACTAACAGTTTATAGCTTACTTATCAATTGCACATACCAATAACAGCAATACTGAAAAGAACGATTTGACTCTATATATCGGCGTCAGATATCATTGAATTATCCACCCTTACTATACACATTGTATACCTTTCAAGGAAATAATATCTGCTAGGGACAAATATGTACATGTTTTTCTTATAACAAGTCACTAAAACTAATGGTGTTTTTAGACCATTGATGTATAGAATGTTTGTAACAGTAATGTTTTACTTTGAGGTATAAAGTTTTGTATCCTGCAATATGTTACTAGTTATATTTTAACTAGTTCCTAACACAACACTCACTGATAGTTCTTAACAGAGCACCCACCGAAAGTTCTTACCACAACACCCACTGAAAGTTCTTACCACAACACCCTCTGGAAGTTCTTAACACAAACCCCTCTGATAGTTCTTAACACAACACTCACTGAGAGGTCTAAACAGAAATACCACTGATTGTTCATAATACAACACCCACTGAGAATTATCACCACAACACCAACTGATAGTTTCTTACACAACACCCAATAATAGTTCCTTACACACCACCCAATAATAGTTCTTAACACAATACCAATTAAATGTTCCTTACCCAACACCAACTACCTGTTATAAGCACAGCCCAACATATAGTTCTTTACATTAACAACCACTGATAGTTCTTAACACACACACACACACACACACACACACACACACACACACACACACACACACACACACACACACACACTAATAGTTCTTGTCACAACACCCAATAAATATTCTTTACACAACTCCCACTAATTGTTCTTGGCACTTCACCTACATACAGTTCCTAACATAACACCCACTAATAGTTCCCAACACAACACCCACTCGTTGTTCCTATCACAACACCCACTGATAGTTCTTAACACACCACCGACTGATAGTTCTTAACACAATACCAACATGATAGTTCCGTACACAACACCCACTTATAATTCTTAACACAAATCCCATTGATAGTTGACAACAAAACACCCAATAATAATTCCTTACACAACATCAAATAATAGTTCCTTACACACCATAAACTGATAGTTCCCAACAGAAGACCCTTTTATTATTCTTTACAAAACACCAAATGATAGTTCTTAACACAAAACCCACTGATAGTTTCCAACACAACACCCAATCCTAGTTGTTTTACATACCTCCCAATAAGAGTTCCTTACACACAATGTACTGATAGATGCCAACACAACACCAACTGATCATTCTAAAAACAATACCTATTGATAGTTCCCAACACAACACCCAATAAAATTTCTTCACAGAACACCCACTGATAGTTCCTTACACAACACCCACAGATAGTTCCCAACACATAACCCTCTAATAGTTTCCAACACCACCCCCAATAATATATTTCTTAAAACAGCAACCAAAGATAGTTCCCATAAATACACGAAACAATAGTTCTTTACATATCTCTCTCTCTCTCTCTCTCTCTCTCTCTCTCTCTCTCTCTCTCTCTCTCTCTCTCTCTCTCTCTCTCTCTCTCATAAATTAGTTATCTTTAATGTATATACACGAGGGACCTCATAAGAGAAAAAAAAGCAGTATAATTCACATTTATATGTACAAACTTATAAAATCCATATATTTGGTACATACTAATAAATTACCCATGAGATGTTAGTTTTCTCAAACTTGCAATCTTGAAAAAATCATGGGGAAGATTTTTCAATCTCAAGTGGGAGAATAAATTTTTAATTAGTAGGAAAATTAAAATTTTTCTTGGGGGCGATGTGCATTTTCATTGAATAAATTATCAAATTTGACATAGAAAACTGGATGTCTCTCTATTTATGGGGGAGACTTGGCAAGTATTTAAATGTTCATGATTAACTGTTCATTTTAGGACTACATTGTATGTTTCAAATGTTTTCCTTAGATGTTCAAGTATTTTTATTTTCTGTTTTATAATTCATTAAAGCTGAACAATGGAAAACTCTGGAATGGCCTTACGTTTGCTGAATATTTTTGCGAGGAAAAGACAAGGATTATAATAAATGTGACCAGTATACATTTGTATCTATATGTAACCAGTAAAATCTGGATCTGGAAGCAGGATTATGCCATTTCAGGCTTCCAAATTCCAGAATATTTTCAGAGTGTCTCAATACCCTCTTATGAATTCTTGCCTCACAGTGTATCCATTCTAACAATTTGAAAAAAAAATGTTTTGTATAACAATTTTAAATACTGCTTTGGGTGTCTAGTGGCAGAGCATTCAACTTGCAAGCAGATGGTCCTAAGTTGGATTACCAGAGACTTTAAAAATAGTAGTGACTTTTCCTTTGCAAAAGGCTCAGCATACATGAACAAAGTGAAAGTGTGACTTTCATAACTTTTTGCGATGAAAACTGAGGTCCCATGTTGCGGAAGGAATGACATGTAAATGAACCCTCACTGCATTAGCATCAGTCCATAGCACAGGTCAAAATTTGTAGAATATTACCTAAACCTGGTGACATCTCCATATAAGTGAAAAGTTATCAACGGATGTAAAACAACAATCAAAGAAACAAACAAAAATTAAGTACTTAGTATTATTTTATCACCCCACCTTATTTCCAAAGATGCCTGGATCCAACAGTGAACTAGTACATACATGTAGCTTGTGTCATGGACAAATATGCATAGATAATCAGATATCATACTTATTTATTTGCTAGAACGAATAAACATATCAATTACAGATCATGAAATTTAAAGAGAATGAATATGATTAAAGGGGCATTAGCTGTGTTTACAAAAAATATATTTCAGTTTTTTTTCTTTTACTACTACTCGCACTTGATGTACAATTATAACAAATAAGAACTATAAACAGTCATAAGAATCCTATATTCCTATACATTCCCAGTATTGTAAACATATCAATTACAGATCATGAAATTCAAAGAGAATGAAAACCCTGTATTGTGAAAATACATGTAAGGTCAGGTCTACTGTTCAGTAGTCATATACAGAAATGGTAAGGGTGAGTTAATCAATTGCATTTGATAAAGTGCCAAACCTGTGTTTCTCAAACAATTTTCAGGAAATGAAAAAAATGAGTGGCAGGGTTTTGAGTCAGTCACGTCACAGCAAACCAACAAATTTCCCATGGATAGCCTTATGTTGTAGAATATATTTCATTGACTTATGGGCATGAAGTAAATCATAGGTGTCCAGAATAAGGAATATGAATTCGAAAACCAGATTGTCGCATTATGTCACCTTCGAACATGCTTGGCGACATACGATGAATAAACCGATTTTACTGAACTTTCAGTGTAATCTACTATCAATTTTGAATTCTCATTTCACTACACTGATATTATGTCTAAAAACTAATTATAAAATCTATTTAACTTGCATTTCAAAGCACAATTGATGTGATTTTTTGCATCATATGCATTGTCCAGTATAAAAATACAGTCTATGATCTGTCTATAACTAATTTGTGCAGATTTTTAAACTCATTTATTTAAAGGGGATATAGACTGACATCTAAATAACGCATATATTAGAAGAATATTTTTTCTGGCAATTTGTTGACGGCATTTGTCTATTTGCCCTAGACTACATGTATATATTCCTTATATGGAATGTGGCATCTTTTAAATAACATTTTAAGCTTTCTTGTGGAATTTAATTTATAACTGCATTATTATGACAATTTCTTAGAAAAAAATTATTTCCTTCTGTTAGGAATGTTTTTCTGAAAACAATGTCACATATTACAATGAGATTTCCAGATTGTGATTTTAAACAGTTGCCATGGTGTGTAAACAGTTGCTATGGTGAGTATAAAAAATGAAGCAAAGCTGAATGAAGTGCACACATTTTATCACGGTTGTCTCACTCTGAGTGTACATTGCTGTGTATAAAATGTTTGCATTATCTTATAATACTTGGTAAGAAGTGATTATGTTATGGTAGCTAGTGTATGTTGCTAAGATGACGAATGGTTGCTAGGGGTGTCTTTTTGATAGAATTTCTTATGGAACATAAATTGTACACATCCCGCTTAAACGCACTTTTGCTTTGGTATAGTTGCTATGGATATTCCTAATGTAGAAAAAAACCCACTACGTTACTATCAAAAATTAAAAGCACAAAGATACATCTTTTTATTGCAATTGGTTTCAAGTCATCTGGTAGTAGAAATGAATGCTAATCATATTCAGTGAATAAGGCCAAATTCACACTTTAAAGCTTTTTAAATACAGAGCCTCATTTGAGTACACACTATAAATGGCATTTTTATGAACCCTAAATTTGATACTTGGAATGTTTTCACTTAAAGGTCAGCTTTCATGGACGCAATTTAATCATAGAATATTCAAGTGGATATTGTAGATATTTAACTTGACAAATATGCATTTATATGGAATAACACCAACTGCAATCCGCTCATTGCTATGGCAACGCTGTTACTCATGAAGTTCAAACTTGCTGATTCTGTTAAACAAGTCAGTCTTTACTAATACAGATTTTTGGTCAAAATCAAAACAACCCATGTTTTGAGATCTGCCTGATCCTTTGGTACACTACTACTTAATTTTAGGGAGTAATATGAACAATTTTTACCTAATTTTTGTGGGAAAATTTATGCATTTTCAAAATTCTATAAATTTGTTGTTTGCGCTTGGCCGAAGAATTCCCATACATCAAAGTGACCGTATAGTATATAAGGTTACTTTGTATAATAAAATTGAAATTTTATGCATCGGGAATAACAGTGGATTTTGAAAAGCATGTAAATATATTTTTTAATATTAAAAAATATGTAAAAGTTGTCTTTCTTTGTTTTGGGGGTATTTTTGAATATCTTAAAGAAATGGAAAGAAGTAGTCATAATCTGTCATATTTTGTGCAAAACATCCCCCGTGTTTAGCTTTGCTTTGCTTATAAAGTATAAAAAAAATTCAGATACCAAAGTATAAACAAATAGAATGTCCAGGATATAGATACAAATCCGGTAAAAATGGACAAACACGGACCTCTGGAATCCAAGAGGTGGGATCAGGTGCCATGGAGGAGTAAGCATCCCCAGTCGACCGGTCACACCCGCCGTGAGTTCACAGTCAATTCCAATGAAACACGTGAGGAGTGTATCCTCGTCACAATTGGTACAGACGTGTCTGTGTTTATATTAAGTAAAATGTCTAAGTATGAAGCGTGTGTAGTATGATTTATTCTTTATTTACTTTTAAAAGAATGAGTATGAGCGTATTAGAATGTAGATGGCGCTGCAATCAATGTGTGACCACGATATAATTTGTAATTAATGCAAAGGCAACAATGTATAATAGCAAACATATTCAAGGTAAAATTAATCAAATTGAACAACATTTCTATTATAGTATTCTGCATGGTTTTCTCATAACACCCACTGATAGTTCCTAACACAACACCAACTGATAGCTCTTAATACAACATCAACTTATAGTTCCTTACACAACGCACACTGATAGGTCTTAACACAAAACCCACAGATAGTTTCAACACAACACTAAATAATACTTCTTTACATAACACCAAAAATTTGTTCCTTACAATCATTCACTTATATATCCCAACATAAGACACGCTGTTAGTTTCTTACACAATATCCACTAATAGTTCTTAACACAAAACTCACTGATAGATTCCAGCACAACACCCACTGATAGTTACTTACAAAACACCCAAAGACAGTTCTTAACACAACAATCACTGATAGTTCTTAACACAACAACAACCGATAGTACTAACACAACACCCACTGAGAGTTCTTTACACAGCACCCACTGATAGATCTTTACACGACACCCACTGGTAGTTTTTAATACAAAAGCCACTGTTAGTTCTTAACACAACACTCTCTGATAGTTCGTAACACAATACCAACTGATAGTTCTTTACACAACATTAACGGATACATCTTACACTGCACCCATTGATAGTTCTTTACACAGTTCTTAACACAATACTCTCTGATAGTTCCTAACACATTAACAACGGATAGCTCCCGACACCAATAAATATAAATAATGTAATATAATATGATTATAAATAATACAAAATCCAGTGATAGTTCTTAACACAACATGCACTGATATTTCCTAACACAATACCCACCGATAATTCTTAACAAAACACCAACTGATAGCAATAACACAAGACCAACTGATAGTTCTTAACACAACACCAACTGATAGTTCTTAACACACGCATACTGATATGTCTTAACACAAAAGCCACCTTCAAACACAACACCCAATAATAGTTCTTTACATACCACCCACTGGTAATTCCCATCATAACACCCAATAATAGTTATTTACACGATACCCCTTGATAGTTCCGAGCACAAAACACACTGATAAATTCCACCACACCACCCACTTATACTTCCTAACACAACACCCACTGATAGGTCTTAACACAACACCCACTGATAGTTCCATACACAACAACTACTGATAGTTCCCAACACAACGCCCACTGATAGTTCCTTACACCACACCCACTGATAGTTCCTTACACAACAACTACTGATAGTTCCCAACACAACGCCCACTGATAGTTCCTTACACCACACCCACTGATAGTTCCTTACACCACACCCACTGGTAGTTCCGATCTCAACACCCACTGATAGGTCTTAACACAACACCCACTGATAGTTCCTTACACCACACCCACTGATAGTTCCGATCTCAACACCCACTGATAGGTCTTAACACAACACCCACTGATAGTTCCTTACACAACACCCACTGATAGTTCCGATCTCAACACCCACTGATAGGTCTTAACACAACACCCACTGATAGTTCCTTACACCACACCCACTGATAGTTCCGATCTCAACACCCACTGATAGGTCTTAACACAACACCCACTGATAGTTCCTTACACAACACCCACTGATAGTTCCTTACACAACACCCACTGATAGTTCCGATCTCAAAACCCACTGATAGGTCTTAACACAACACCCACTGATAGTTCCTTACACAATATACATACTCCGAATATTTAACATGTTATATATTACTCCGGGCGTAGTCACAATGTTTCAAACTGGCAAATAGTTGCACTCTCCATGCTTTATTTGTATATATATTTTATTTAGTCCGTGTGTACAGGTACACCTGTTTGGCTTAAAGTGTTTCTAAAATAAGATTTACAAATGAGTAAGCTGCTTAAAGTATAATCACTTAGTCATCATATACCAATATAAGTGGAACTATGCCTATCGCATATATGGCTGTGTATCTAATCATAAACTATCTAAATATTACATGTACTATTTCGATGTTTTTGCACCGCATACTTTATATGAAGTGGATCAAACATAATACAGGAAGATATTGGGTGTTCAGTCTTTGTAATACAAGTGAATATCGTGACGCTGTCGTCACGTTTCGGGTGTGTGATTTGCTATTCAATATTTATGTGATAAATGCCTGTACTTTAGGTTTTGACAGACTTTAAAGTTCGCTGTCAGGTTTAAATCGCACGCTATATTTAAAACCGGTATGTTAGACATTTGTTTACACGTTCCGGTAAATTTGAGTTTTCGTACAAAACAAATCAAATTGAGCGTAGTGAATAAATTGATTTTTTGTGACTGTTACTCTGGTGTAATATAAAAATTAATGATGTTACATCTAATAACGAAAATACTTTAGAGTTAATTTGTCTTAGCTAAATACACAGTCATTTGATTTATTCACTATAGTTCCTTGTCAATTATAGAGATTCCATACGGTGTATCTTATCACTCTTTTCTAGATTTCAAACAATTGTAATTGCTGCTAAAAACTAATTATTCACAGAGAGAGAGAGAGAGAGAGAGAGAGAGAGAGAGAGAGAGAGAGAGAGAGAGAGAGAGAGAGAGAGAGAGAGAGAGAGAGAGAGAGAGAGAGAGAGAGAGAGAGAGAGAGAGAGAGAGAGAGAGAACAAGACCCCATCTTTATGCAACATAAATAGTGTGATTGAGTTGATATCGAGATATCGGGAGAGGCAAGACAGAAAAATGGATAGATGAATTTATTTTTATTTTCAATGGTCAGTACTGGCTCCCTCGGACTCTGTAATGAAATCATTGTAAATATCGTCGTCTTAAATACATTAGGTATTCAGGATAGATGACAAATTTCCACATACGATGCGAAACATATGACACATTGCCAAATTATATATCTGACAAACCGGAAGAATTGCATTATGTAAATAACACACTATGTCTGAGTGACTCAAATCCTTATAATCCACCGTGACTGTCTACAGACAATTAGTTAAAACATATTTCATGTGCAGGCTATCATACCGGGTAGACTTACATGGCTTATTTTTAACAATACATCCCACTATAAAATACAAAAACATCACTTATTGTCTACCTCCTGTCCTAATCTATTTTGGAAAATAATTACTGGAGTTAACCACGTCCACACCTCATAATAGATCTGGAATCAGTGTATATTTCATACCAATAACAGGATGTACCTACCTGGTAAAAATGAAAGCAGGAGACCCAGCAATGTTATCCGAGAAGCACCAGCCATGATGTTAGAGTGGTGTTGCTTACCAAGAGAACTACAAGAGAGAATAATAAATAATTTCAAACACTTCCTGGCAGTTTGTCCTTGTTGCCACCTATGTTGTACGATCAATTTGTCGATAAATTGGTTCCTTTTTCGTCTTCATATAACAGGTTTTCAATTCATTTATATCCTTTCAGGATTTACCTTTTAAAGACCACAAATGTCTATATTATTTGACTTCTGTTTGTGTCGTCGATGTAATGCATAATAGGGAAAATCTCAAAAGTTCAGTCGAGCATTACATTTTCTTCTCACAATGTTAAATCTGGTTAATATGTATTTATTCTTCAGATATGTAGATTTAAACTCCACGTTAGTAGACGTGAAAATGGGTAGACGTTAAATATAGGCATAGACTTATCTAAGTTCAATAGAGCGAATGTATAGGTTTTTGAGCTGCAAGTAACGTACAAACAATGCTCAACTATACAAAGAAAGAAGACATAAAACTCCTCTGAATTTCGGAGGGGAAGGAAGGATAATTACAAACAACCGTGACGAACATATTGAGTCATTTGCATATCTGTACGAACGAGGTTCTTATCAATCACTAGTTTTGTTGTCATATGGTGCATTTGAATTCCTGTTTGTCAGTTGAACTCACTGGAAAGGGCGATAATGAAGATATTAACAAATAAATCCGGTTATAAAATTAAAATCCATTTATAACAGAAGCAATCATTACAGGCTTTAACACATATTCATTACAGGTTTCTTACATGATTAATGATAAATGATTAATAATTAATTAATTATATATCCGTGCGCCACCTTAATGGTTTAGGCAAATAAAATAGAATTGAATTAGAGTGACCTGAGCTTGATCGTCGGTTTTTACGCTCAAATAAATCTATAAAAACGAAGACCATGCTATACATTATTCGTTTGTCAATGTAAATATTGCGAACATGGGTGTCCAGAATATAGATATAAAAAGTTCTATATTATAAATGTGTTAATTTGCAACTGACACTGGGAATCGCTTGGCAACAACATAAGATAGAAATGAATTCTGATGTCAAATTTTGTATATTTATGATACCAAACACATGCCAATATGGCCGTTATTAAATTACATTGTTCTCATGAAAATATTAAAATGTCAACATTATTATAGACTACACATGTGCAATGGTAGATGTATTCAATGCCAGAAGAAACCTCGGTTTACTCTTTGAAAAAGTACTGTCTCGCTTTTCCCTGTACTTGTGGTAGTAGCTGTGTCGTTATATAAATATATATATATATATATATATATATATATATATATATATATATATATATATATATATATATATATATATATAATATATATATATATATATAAATTAAGTTCTGTTAATGAAATGTTAAATATATATATAAAAAGAATATTCATTTTTCTTATCAATGTTGTTTTGTTTATCATCATATTGAAAATTGTATTTTGTTCATAACTCTAGTACACCTGTGTTTCGAAAATTTCATTTTTGTCCAAATGTTCCACTCGACTATGGTATATTTTAAATCTGATTATTTGTCTTTAACTTTCGATAGTGTCTCATTTTCAATACATTCATCTTCACATTTGCTTATTCTAAAAAATGAAATATTGTTTCATACACATGAACAGATTTTGTAGCAAAACACAATTTATAAAGAATGAAATCGACCTAACTCCTGAATATCTTTATTAGCTTCTATTCCGTTATCACCATCAGCGACAAGTGTACAACTAGAAACTGTCCAAATATGGTCAGGATGAATTAATATAAGCACTGTGCTTGTTTTCATATCCTATTTGCATTATTCATATTTTGTTATATGTTTGATATACAAATAAATAAATATTAAACTAAAATATAGTCATTCAACGTGCAGAACCATTACAATATATTATGATGAAAACTCTGGTACAGATATAATGATGCTTATGTGCTGTTTAGATATTATCAATTTTCTTTCATTAATTAGTTTATCAAAACTTTGTAGTATTTCATGTTAAGCAGTTTTTACAATTAGAGTAGCAACAATTTCTGCTGAAATATTCCCATTGTGCCCAACAATATATTGTAAAGCTACCAAAATGTCTCTTCCTATCATTTAGAGAGTTATTTATATAATGGTTACAACCTCCAGTTCGTTTATCCCTAGATTCTTATCAGTTTTATAGCAATTTTAGTCAGTCTATGTCCAATCAATTTCATATTTTTCAAGGGGAATCAAATCCCAGACAGTTTAATTAACTTGAAACATAATTAGAAGTTTGGTTTTGAAAGTAAAGTAATTCAGTTTTGTCTTTGTTTGTTTAAAGATGGACTTTCTTTATTTCATTTTTACAGACTTTATATATCAAACACTAATTGGTATTTATGTTTATTTCTGTGAAACTATGTGAGTATGTTATTTGTCAATTCAAAGTGTTCAATGTGTTTGAAATGTTTTTATTGTAAATAAATGTTTTAGTCTTTGTTTCTTGTGTCTGTTGTTTCTGAAGCGACGCAAAGGAAAATGGGATGATAGGCATTTAAAGTTTCCGTACGTTCAAGATTCTCATTTTCTCCACAAATCGTAACAATACCCATAAAAATTATCAAATTGGACTTGATTTCATTTCTGACAGTTAATTTTCGTATAAAATACCATCCATTTCAAAATAGTCTGTCAAAAATTGTAAAACACGTCATATATAAATAACTGACCAGGGTTTCACCAGTAATCTACCAATACGCATTACAATAGAAGATGCTGGGATCATTTAGATTGTAAATCATCTAACATTGTTAACGGAATCCAATGTATCTTGTATGGATTGATTAATGTTGTTGACACAAAGGGGGCCTTAAATAAAAGAGTAATTGGTCATCGATTTGGGGTTAATAATGGGGGTAACATTTTAACTATCCTGACCATTCCATTTTGTCTATGAGAGTGAATATAATTGACAAAAATATAACACTGGACCAACATTCCCACCTTGAGTACCCATTCCGTAGACAACGTAAAGAATTTTGGATTAAACAGCTTGGCACTGCATACCCTTATAGATGTAATGATAATATTCAAATTGTAGGTAATCTATGACGACCACTGTAAAGCGGTGTTAATTTGATGGAACTTTTGTTTCTATGCGTAAGCGAAGTCTCAGACATCGTTCATACAGCAGACCCAACATACATGATGTCACTTTTTCATCTCTTTCACCTTACGCTAATTAACAAACAATTGTGTCTTCATCACATTCGCAAAAAAATTTACTCTGTTCCTTTTACACTTCTTAATGAACTTTTTCAGGAAACAAAAATTAACCCCTTTTTGAACTTTTCTGAACAGAAACGTCTTTTCCTCGAATTTAAAGCCATAGACGCATTAAACATTGGCAATATTTCAAATCACAAAAAGTTCAGTTCTGTGTTCCGCCATATCTTAAATCGAAGACCTCGCCTGGCATTTCATATAGCTATACACCTGGCATCGCATCTAAACTTTTTAATTACAAACGGGTTTTGCAGTGCCTAAACATCAACCATCACATACACAGTCACACATTCATGTGCATCATCTCCCTTCAAATTTAATACTATCGGGCAAGTGATCATCCACGACGTTTCTATTGTTGAAAATGGAAACCATAAAAATATTATTTTAAGAGGTCCTAAATGCCGGGAAATTCCTTTAATTGGCGTCAGAATTTCAATTGAGTTATGAATTCTGTCGAAGATTATCGTTCCTCACACATTTCATTTGGATTTGACTGTGGACACACGGCGAGTGTGACCGATCGACGGGGGATGATTACTCCTCCATGGCACCTGATACCACATCTTGGTTTCCAGAGGTCCGTGTTTGTCCATTTTTACCAGATTTGTATCTATATCCTGGAAATCGTAAAGTTTTACACTTTGGTATCTGAATTTTTTTATATTCACACATTGGCCTCTTCACACTTTACAAACTACTATGTGTAAAAATCATGATATGCACTCTGCATTATTCGTTCGTTCATATTATCTGTACTTCCTTTCATATAATTGCACATACATTTTCATCATTTTGCAGCATGTAACTTTCAGCCGGATAACTTATTCGTCGCCTTAATGAATATGCATCATGAATTTGATTATGGTCTATGGTTTTTCCGATAATAATATACCTCATTTATTGTTTTTGTATACATGTACAAGCCAGGTGACAATATAAATATGTTCAAACGTAAATGAGTTGCGTTATTAAACACATTTACCTATATCTGTTTACAGGCATTCAATGAAATACACCATTTTCTTTGTTTATGTAAGAAAATAATAATAACAATCAACAAGGTCTTCTGGAGAACATCATTCGATATGATATGTGCTGTGAAATAAATCGAGTCTTTCCACTTTTAAAGTTTGATAGATATCATTAACTAAATTGCCGAAACATTATGGAAGTCCAGGGAAAAAAACTTTGACCTGTGATGCGAAAAGCTGTAGCAAAATACGATAGTCGGGCAGGTTATGTGCAGTCTTGTCATATAAGATATCTGCGTACATACCTATTTTAATTAAAGTATTAACCAATCACTGGATCATTCTACAATTGTCCATTTCTCTTGTAAGTATCTGTGTACATGTTCATTAAATGTGTTTTAAGTTGTATCACTGGAATGTCTTAACCTGCTTTATATAAGAGATATACTGACTGTGGTGTTTGAATTATTTCCCTTTAGTTGTATCGATAATATCTTTAGAAGTATAAAAGTTCGGGTTATCTTTAGCAATAAATTCCCCCTTTGCAATCATACTTTAATATTTATGTAATTATATTAAACATTCAACCTTTAAAATATCAACCCTGATTTTATCACTCACCACGTCAAAGAGGTGTGTCTTTTTATCGCTGTATCAAAGGCTTAACAGCGATCTGAATATCATTTTACTTCCTTGCGTGCATTTAGAAATGGTGTCTTAATCTGAACGGTATACATTTTCACAAATAGATTAGACTATTTGCTTTAAAGAATAAAAAATGTGTTCTGTCTGTGTGGCCATCGAAGTTTTTAAAGAGTGTACACATATCGGTGGCAGTTGTTTTAATATGTAAAACTCGTTTCCAAATAGCCAATATGCATATCTAACCACAATTTTAGGGGTTGAAAGGGAGTCAATTACGTTATTAAAGATAGGCATATGGCAAAGAGATTTATGTTGGATGAAAGCACAACTTAAATCCAGCGAAATCATTTTTCAGTTCTTACTTTTACTTCTTCTTAGATTATCATTATCATCATTTTTACTGATATAATCATATTAGCATTATCCAACTTAGACCAAAGTTTCTTGATGTGCATGTAGTGTTTTAAAATTTGATCCGAGTGTCCCCTGAAAAATGTAGTTGGCGGCTGAAAAATACGTAGTCACTGTGTATGACTTGTCTCAAATATGATATATATATTTGTGTGTGTGTGTGTGTATGTGTGTGTGTATCACATGTTCCAACATCAATCACACAGAGGCATTTGAAAATTTCACAACTAATTTGATTGTTAAATGTAAATTTCATCTCAAAATGGCTAAAAAGATTTAGAATTTATGTACACACACAAACATATTTTGTTTAACGTTCTAAGATCATCTAGACTGAAACTCAGAGCTCAATTTGTTAATATCAAATCAAAATTAAACAAAAACTCTAAGATATTAATAAATATGTTAGCTGTGAAGATTATAGGAAAGGTGCTGAAGAACAGTCATCAGATCTGAGGTCAAGATCACATTTCGACTAAACTTTTTCCAACATTATACATGTATATGTTAGTGTTGAAGATTTGTACAATCATGCATGCATGCACGATTGCATACATACGCACAAACATATATACATACATGCATGCATGCGAACATACATACATATTACACACAAATACATACATCCATCCATCCATCCCTCCATCCATCCCTCCATTCCTCCATACATACATACATACATACATACATACATACATACATACATACGTATATATATATATATATATATATATATATATATATATATATATATATATATATATATATATATATATATATATATATATATATATATACATATACATCAGCTTCATCATTGTAAGAAGTAATTTTAAGTCATGCAATGAGCTTACATTGACGTCGGTCACTATTCTGTGTCGACTACATGGCGTGTGTGTTGTTCATTATGACTAAAAGAATCTAGTTTCAAACAAGCTATATTTGTACGTTAATTTGAACTTTATAAAGCCATGGAAAATTAACTTCGCGTGTTTTTAAACATATGTAAGAAATTAAGCTTTTTCTATCAGTTTGATAATATATCGCATTACAAATATCTTCAAATGACAAACAAACTATTGTAATGTTATACATAAAACATTTCATATTAGACACTCTAATTCTTATATAAAACATCTCAGATACCAAAGTATAAATCTTTAGGAAATCCAGCACACAGATACAAACCAGGCAAAAATAAACAAACACGAACATCTGGAAACGAAGAGGTGGGTCAGGTGACATGGAGGAGTAAGCATCCCCTGTAGACCGGTCACACCCACCGTGAGTCCACAGTCAAGTTCAAATGAAATACGTGAGGAACGAATTCTAGTCACAATTGTTACAGACTGTGAAACAGAGTAATCTCAAACAAGACTATTATACCGACCGTAAGATTTTCGAAACGTTGACATCAAACGCGGTTTTCGATATTCCTGTGTCAATAATTTGTCTGTGAGTAGTTTACATCTTTATATGAAATGTTCATATGTTGAACACACCCTAAATAAGTACTAAAGAAAGTATCTTATACACATATACCTAAAAAGGAATATAATTGTTTTACAGTGATCTCATTATTGCTTTCATATTTCTATAAAGACTACGACTGTACATCAGTAAAATATCTTGTTGATAAAAAAACTGACGGAGTACATGTTCTTCTGTCGAAGTTAGTATGCTCGAAATTGTAAATTATCCCACAGGTATTTGCAAGTAGAACTGAATCGATCATTGTAATAACGTAATATAATTCAGATGGAAATTCTGGCTGTAATAAATAGTGAGAATTCTATGTGCAAAAATAAAAAGAAATATATATAATCAATAATGGACATGCAAAAATCTATAATAGATATAACGACTGAATGTATCATTATAACGGTATGTGATATAATGACAAGTGTCTTATTTAACAACATGATATAACAGATAAATTGTATCTCGATATAACGATCTTTATACACTCTGTTAAAATTTTGAAATCTGATTACTTGAGATATGTGAAAATGTTCAATGTCATACACTAATTTTACTGAAAACATAATATGGCGACCGAAGACAGAGATGAGCGGGCTTAACCTGATTCATAATTATTTATTGATATCATACATAAAATTGTAGTCATGAAACATGTTGACTTACTTTATAGATAATTATTGGGGTAGATCCAGGGATTTTTAAAGAATTTTGGACTGACCCCTTCCTTCTCACTGCCGTTCTGATTTATTTATTTAGATCTATTTTACCCTTTCAATTGCCAATGAGTTGTCATCTTTGTTCGTTGCTACCCGATGGGAACGTTGATTTATATAGTAGTTTGTGCCTCTCAGTTCTCTGGATTTTTTTCTATAAATGGCTGGACAATTAATAATAAATTTCTCAAAATTCGCTCGGCAATGATATTCTAGACTTGAGGCCCTCCGAGCATGTGGGCTTGTCGTTAGATAATGTCTGGAGGTTTCTGAATTTCCTAATATTTGAGTTTAAAAAGTACGTGTCTCAAATGAATCATTGCTTCACAACTTACCCAACAATTTAAAAACTATGCCGAGGGATATTTATATTGAATAACAGTCTATAAAAAATAGTATAACAGTTTTAGTGTTATTCTCACCATCTGCCTCCTTGAACTTGTTCTCTATCCGTTTCCCAAGGCACTGCCTTGATCAAAAGCACGCCCTTCTTCCTTATCTAAAATTCTGCATCCGTCTATGCATATTTAAACCGGAAACAACCTTGGTGTCCATGTTCTACGGAGTAATTGTTACAACCAGGAATCCATATTGAATCATTAAAAAACGCATTTTCTTGTTTTCTCTTCCTAATCGCAGTAGATTTTGGATATGGTTAAAATGGGATTTGAAATACAAATGTATATAGTTATAACGCCCTCCGTTATAACGCCAAACCCGCATAACGCCGCTATTTCTTGAAGAATGGATTTCCTCCCATATAATAGACCTTTTTTTCTAGTTGTCACATTACGTTCAATTTTGTGGAATATTTCATACTCGGACCGCGTGACGTTAACAGAAATGTGACATAGGTTATTTCCGGTATCGTAATATCTACATTGATGATATTCAATGATATTTTGTTTTAGATCATTTGAGTGGTGGAAGGTAACCTAAATATTCATTCTTGTAAAGTTGACAAGTATCATGCCTTTACTTTAGGCTACTTCTCAAATCTAGCTCTTTTCACTGTACGTAATACATATTTCTGGTCACCTATGCGATAAACTCATTAACCGGAAGTTATGTAAGGCACATTTTTGTTGACGGTGCATAATACTATTATGAATCGTGTCGGAATGGAACAATAAGGAAAAGGTCTATTCCGTTGTTGTAACGCCAAAACCCGATTACTGCCATCCGCCGCCGATTCTCCGGTTCAAATGGTCATTTATACATGTTAAAACCCTCGGACATATTGTCAGACTAGCTGAAAATCAGGTGTGAGTAAAAGCGTTGGTCAACGGTAGCTTGTTTACTTCATATTTCGACTGTAAAGGGAGATATCTCGAATATCGAGTGTCATAACCTGGCATCCGTTTGTATGAACGCAAATTCAGTTAGGGACCATCTTACGCGTGAAACAATTTTAAATATCACTTCCTTGGCAGTTGGGATAAAATCGACGCATCATGTGTTTATACAGCAATTATCACACGTCAAGAAATTATTATGAGTAAATGAGATATATAAACTTATAGCTTTTGTATTTCCAGTCTGTCAAAGAGTTATTTTCAACAAAAAACGACAAAAGATAACATTAGAAATGTTTCTGGGTTAATATATATTATAAACATAATACCACAGTTATTGTTTGAAACAGATCTAGATTTGGCGGTCGTCGAACATATAGGCCTACTACTACATATATTGGATAGATTCATTTTGGCCATTTTAATAGGGTGGCCAAATTGTCCGAACTAAAATAATAGACAAAATATCACAATTTACGATAGTGAGTTTTCCACATTTAAGTAGTAATATCCCACAATCACCCGCATATGGAGTTTATATTTCACAAAAGATCTGATATGTTCAACATATGAATATTCCATACAGTAGTAAACTACTCACTGACAAATTATTGATGCAGCGATATCAAAAACCGTTTTTGCTGTCAACGTTCCGCAAATTTTACGGTCGGTATAATAGTCTTGTGTGCGATTACCCTTTTTCACTAAGTGAAATGTGGAGTTGCCTTTTCTTTTCGTTGGCAGTTGTTTAGACGTCTGTAGTAATTTTACTAACTTTGGATTCACGGCGGATGTGACCGGTCGACAGGTCCGTGTTTGTCCATTTTAACACATCTATATCCTGGCATCCTGAAGATTTATACTTTGGTATATGATATTTTTATATACAACAGGGATTAAAGACATGTCATGATGAACAAACCACAACTCGAAAATTGTAAGCCAAAATTCAGGAAAACAAAAGGTAACAGTAAATCTGGGGTGAACTGTATATATATATATATATATATATATATATATATATATATATATATATATACGAGATACTTATGTCGTTATTACAACTTGATTATCTCGTAATTACGAAATACTCTTGTCGTTATGACGAGAAACGATCTCGTAATTACGAGAAAAGATCTCGTAATTACGACATAATTATGTCGTTATTACGAGAAAAGATCTCATTATTACGAGATAGTTTTATCGTAATAACTGTTAAAGATCTCGTAATTACGAGATAGTTAGGGATAGGAAATTATAGAGACTCAGTCTTTTTCGGTCCGGCCGGATGCATTTTGATTATTACTACAGCGGTCATAATTCTACGGAAGAGTAATGCTGCCATGTGTAAAAATATATAATCCCCAAATTTTCGAGTTAATATCTCTTAATATCGAGCTGATATATAAAATTTTCTAGTTATCTTCTTTGATTTTTTTAGTTATTAATGATTAGTAAATTAGTTAACTGACGTTATCTTTAAACAGTCTATCGCAAAATAGATTCAGTACATCTTGATTATATTAAAAGGGAATAGAAATATATATAGTTAAAACACATAATTAATATCAGTAGAAATATTATTGTTACAAATGATGGAAATAATTAATTGCCTAGGCTCTATCGCCACAGTCCACATTTGTTTTCTTTTTACATATTTTCTTATTCTTGTCAAATGCTTTTCCATTTCTACATTTGGCCTCTACTGGTTTGCCTCCTTGACATTTGAAGAATTTAGAGCAGTAACAGTTGTTTGCTCTTTGTACGCCATTTGTACAAGTAGTGGGCCGCCCTGAAATGTTACAAATATACACAGAGATTAGATGATTTAGATAAAAAATAATAATAATGTTTTTGAAACATCTCCAGTGTTACACTTCTATTGGCAGCCATATTTGTTCAATTTTCCGAATAGAAACACAAACGGCGAGTTTGCTAAATCAGTCGTCATTGTCTAACTACAGTCGCATAGAACAAACGTGTGAAGTAATGACGTTTGAGTATAACCCATCTGCATGTCGAAAATAAATATCGATATCAGCAAATTTCTTTGACTCTATCTGAACATTTCGCCGGCTAATATACAGTTCACAAGCATCTAATTAATCAGTTTAAACATGAGAATATCAAACATAATTCTACATTCCCCATGAGAAAATCGTAAATTTATAACCAAACGGGAGCTCAGACCACCTGTTATGATATGAATGTCCTCACTTCCGTAATAACGAATCAAAGACAAGTCAGTCCAAGGTTAACTCGGAAAAATATAATCGAACATTCGGATCGTTTTACAGTACCAACTGAGCATCCATTTCTAATTATTTGATAGCAATGTTTCACAGCTATGTCTCTTTTTTATGTCATCTTTGTAAAATATGAGAAGGCGTACCTTGTCTTTAGTCAAATGTTGTGCGACCCGACTGCTCTAATAACCGAGTTCACCAGAATGTGTGACGCTATATAAATAACGTAACGGAAGGGTGCAAATTACTGGTAGGATTTTATTTATATTTACGTTCAAAGTGAATATTATCTTACGGATACTAAAATAATGAATTTCAAACTGATTATAAAATCTATTTATTACGTATCTTTATTGTAGTCTTTGATGTAAAAATTAATGCGGATTGTTTATGATTTTTATGACGCGTAAGGCATACACGAGTGTGAGTTTCAATTACATAAAGACAGCAAGCTCGCAGAACAAACTCGCTGCGAAACCAGTTTCTTACAGTTTTTGGATGAATGTGGTGATAAGGATTGTCTATCGTATAGATAGCAGTTTCAATGGCATTTACGTGGCAATTACGCAGCTGAGTAAGACAAAAAGCCCAGTTTTGACGTGTGGTCATTACGCGCGAATATCACTGACGCGATCGGTCGGCAACCCTTCCAGTTTTCTCAGATGAGGAGTAAAATGTTCTATGTTGGAGGCATTTACACCGAACGGCATAGCAACATCTTGATACTTATGACCATGCGTTAGCAACTGAATAACTTGACCCTGAGTATCAAGTGGTATGACAAGACGTGTTGACGAACGTGTGCATTCTGCGTGTGATTTTCATCGTTTAATGCATTCTCTATTTCATTAGATACACATCACGGTTGAGCAACCCTAGATCACCTATTTTAGCCCATGAACCAGGAAACTCGTCTGAGCGGATATCATACGATTCTGAGCCACGCAATAATATAATTTGCACATAAATCAACTACACTTAAAACGATACCGTATATAATCAGTTAAAATGAAAAACAAATGTAAAATGATAGATTACCACATTTTCCGTCTGACGAATCCTTAGTACTCTTTGATTTTTCTGCGTAAAGAGCTTTAACTTTACGTTTATAGTCACAGTTATTCAGTTTGTAGTTAAACAATGTTCCTGCTGGACACGTAAATTGATATGCTCTTCCATGACTGCAGAGATAATACACAGCCCATTTGCAAGCATCAGCGTGGAATCCATTATTACATGGTTTTGGCGCTATATACCGAATAAAATAATGGGATCAGATTATTTCAGAATATTCCCAAAATTAAGAATGGTAATGAATAACTGTTAATTTTCGTAGTTAAAATCACACGATGTTTAAGCAGAAAGGCATGCCGAACATAGTGTGACCTACGCTCCTCAAAACAGATTTAACAATGTTAATTAGGTGTGCCTACATTAAAGAATTTAAAAAATCTAAATCATGAAAAATAAATATTTTGCTCTGTATAACAAATGCAACCAGGGGCCACAGTGGCCTATTTGGTTAGTTCATTGCGCTTTACACTATGAAGTCTCTAACGTATAGTCAACCGGTTTGTAGTCGAATCCATCTGACCCCTAATCTGATTTTGTGAGAAAGTGGGTCAGTCTACTTGCGGAAAGCTGGTGATCGTTTTCCAGGTACAATGCAATAGGATTCTATCCTCAAGAACTACAAACTGGCCAACAACATATGACCCATATTGTGGAGTGGGACGTACAACAATATTTAAATCCATTATATTCAAGCTACCATAAATATAATGTGAGTAACCAAGAGCAAGGCAATGATACATTCATATTTTGCCGTCAGTTGTCTGAAACTATCACACGAAACTGAATGTTTTTCAGTTATATCTTGGTGGCCAGTTGTTATTGGTGGTGGATAGAATCCGGTACAATGTATCTCGAAAGAGACCACCGGCCTTCCGCAAGAAAACTACTGGCAAACTTTCTCACAAAAACCATCTTAAGCGCCACCGGGACTCAAACCTGCGCTGAAAGAAAGTGAGACAGTTTATGATTTTTATTGAAAGTTTTTCTTGTGGAAATATTCAAATATGATGTTATAAGTTTTAGTGTAATTCATGTTCTTCTTTAATTACACTATATGTTCCAGATTTGCTAGAGGTTGAGCAATGTATGGTTAAATAGCAATATAATAAAGAAGTCATTTCTGTTCTTGCCATTATCCCAAATAACAAAATCATAAATAACAATAAAACATTCAGTTTATCCAAATTATCCCCAAAATACCAATTTATGACACTCACTTCAACATTTAACATAATTAGATTCGTACTCACTACATTTGGGATATTACAAAAATGAAATGTCGAAGTGAAAAAATGCAGATCATCAGTAGTATAGGAGAAGTAGTTCAGCCCATTAGCATTTCACTCAAGTACTAAAATTTAATTTTTTATACCAAACAATCCTCTATTTTTTTTTAATCCCAGCGGCACTAACATAGATCTCAATCGGAGAGTATTTCATGTAAAAAGGATGATGCCTACATATTCTATTGCCGTGTTTATACGGATGCTATTGACATCTAGATGATTTTATATCGCGTTCACTCAATGGAATGCTACTGTACCAGTGAATGTTACATATACCGTTGTACGTTATATACATGTACACTAATCATGTACAAGTCATACCTCCACAATTCTTTGGCATTGCTGTAGTAGGAGATGCTGTGGTTGTTTTTACTGTTGTTGACCTCTTAGTTCTTCTTGGCGTAGTAGGCCTACGTGATTCTGGTTGGTATGGCGATGTAGTTGGTCTCGCCGTTTTTTGTGGCAAAATATTTGGCCAAGTGATTGCAGATGATGTTGGACTTTTCGCAGTAGTTTGGTCCAGAAAACAAGGTAAATCGTGTATTGGATTAATGGTGGGTGATTTTGATGTCATTATATCAGGATTAATAGGGAAACCTGTAGAGGGCGCTTTTGTATTTGTTGGTGTTGACATATTTAGTACAGTTTTCAATTTTTTAAGTAACGGGTAGGGTCCACTCCTACAAGCTTGATCATCAAAGTCATCCAAATCCAAAGCCCAAATCATAACGCCTCCTAATCCATTTTCCATCACATACTTTGCCTAAACAAAATAAAACAAAAGTTGTCTTTCCAAGTAAAATTTAAGATTGGCAAAAATCTAAAACCATGGAACAATCTTTCGAATTTAAAATAATGTGGTTTACCTTTAATTCAACACTTCTTTCATCGTCGTACCCGACCCACTGATCGCCATTGTATGCATAGGGTACTTTATGTTCGTCGTTCCAGACTCTAGTCCAGCCTTCGTTCAAATACTGACAAACCTTGTGAGTATGACAAAATAAAATATATTTCATGTAAAAAGGATGATTTTTCATTTCCCTGTTACCATCATTCTCTTTTATTGTTAGATAAAACATATTTCAATGTAGTAGAAACATTATCAAGTCCCAATGGAATTAACGACAGTATCACGCAATTAGACCTATTGACATTATGATAGGTATGGTACTTAAATGACTTAAATGAATTAAATCTAGTAGTTCTGTGTGGTAGTAGTAGTATATGTAGTAGTAGGAGTGTATATAATATATATATATATATATATATATATATATATATATATATATATATATATATATATATATATATATATATATATATATATATTCAGTGGATTCCTCTTAATTGCATAGCCGAAATGACAGAGAATATGCAATTAACAGGAATAAGTTTTTTTTAGTGAACAATGATGATTTATGTTCAATAAGTCTTTTTAATTGTGTGTATAATACTATTATAAACATCCTATGTTCACTAGTAGTTGAATATCATTACGCATTAGGGTAAAATGATGAAATAGAGGCAAAATTTTCATTAAACTTTGTTTAAAATTATCTCATTTCCGTGTAAATAATATGTCCAAATATAACATTTTTACGGAAATCAGTACAGTTTCCCCATTTTGGTGAATATTTTATGCAATTACCAGGAATTCTTGGTTTAACCTCTGCAGTTAAAAGAAATATTTAACATGTAAATGATAGGAAACGGTTTTGTGTTTTGAATTTTTATGCAATTAACAAGAATATGCAATTATAAATTATGCAATTATTAAGTATGCACTTATGTTGAATCGACTATATATATATATATATATATATATATATATATATATATATATATATATATATATATATATATATATATATATATATATATATATATATCCGACAACTCCCCGAGTTCGCTCGTCATACGTATCTAAAAGTCAGTTGGAATAGAAATTGATTATGATTACGAAAAATTAAAATAACGAAACAATTATTGAATGATTTTTGCACGTTTCGTAGGTATCTGTATTTTGTCACCTGTGTGTATTGTGAATTTCGACTTCTTTCCGTTTCATCACAATTATAAACAAAGTTTTGCAGAGAAATAAAAGCACTTCTCCAGAATTTGTTTATTGTATTTCAAATCATGTTTGCTATTTAACCAGACCCAAAATTATATTGAGACACCGGTAAAGTGTATAAACACCATATCTGCTTTAGAGATATACCCTGTAGAAATAAGTTTTAATTCAGCATATCTATCCCCAATCTTTATATGATTTGGTATTTAGGGAAAATAAAAATTGCTGTTTATTGATATTCGTTATATATTCATTATACATTTCTATAATGTGTTCTGGACATTGATCTGTCATACACTGTCCATTCACAATATTTCGACAAAATGAATTTTGTTCTAATCATTAAGGTTGATCTCAATTATATATACACACATCTTCTGGAAAAAATCATGATAAGTAAAGGCAACGGAATCAGATAAAAATAGCTTCATAAAACAAAAATGCATATAAGTACATGAATGATTCATGAAAAGGTAGCTACATGTGTATTTAAAATATTTGAAGTTAACTATATGCTTTCTCTTCTTTACCTCATAATATGACAGAAATCCCTTTGCTTTTGTAAATTTCCCAGGATTCCCAGCACCAACTGCTGAATCTCCAAGATTGTGCTGTGCTTCATTTTGAAGAGTAAACGATCTTCCATACGTACCAACGCCCAAAATCAATTTTGAACGCGGCGTTCCGTTATCAAGCCAATAGTTCACTGCCCAATCCTACAAATAAAGTTATAGATAGATAGGCACAGATAGATAGATAGATAGATAGATAGATAGATAGATAGATAGATAGATAGATAGATAGATAGATAGATAGATAGATAAATAGATAGATAGATAGATACGTAAGATGGATTTGATTATTTTATTTTATTCATTTCTCATGGCTTTTCATTGAAATGATTTAATCTTTGGTCACTTGTTCTTGTTCTTTGAAGTAAAGTGACTCTTTGTAATGCACCTGTGATAATCAATTAACTCTTGCATAAAAATTACGGTATCACATTGTTTAAAAAGTTATTTGATATGATATTGATTTATAACATATTTTACTACGACATATGCGTTATATAAGGTTTCGCCATGGAGAGAGAGAGAGAGAGAGAGAGAGAGAGAGAGAGAGAGAGAGAGAGAGAGAGAGAGAGAGAGAGAGAGAGAGAGAGAGAGGGTGCTTGTGAAGAGCGCTCGTGTATCACTGATCATGCCTGATTGAGGGTCCTTTCTTTTCCAATTTCACTTTGTCGAGCGTACAGCGGACTTTGGTGTCCCGTGTAGCTCTCCCAGGATCCGTGTAAGTCATATGCCATTAAATTGATGAAGTCCAAATACCTATAGAATAAAAGAATTTAAAAATATCCATAAGGAATAAAATCAAAATCCAACGATATTAATGAATATCATTATCAGTTTCCGTAACTATCCACCGTCAAATCAGAATTATAATGTACATCAACAAAGACCATTTGCAATACCAGTCTCTGAAACAATACCATTACACACCATCAAATTCAAAGTATGTAACTAATTCATCGACCAAACAGGATTCATTAGATAATGTATAAAGCCAATTATCAAAACCAACCCCAAAGTTTATACTATAACACACCCTTAAAGATACAGATCAACAGTTATAAAAAGCATTGCTGGTTATAATGTATGGCAGAGCACTAAGAGTTAGAATTTCACTCAAAGGTGATTCTTTTCAAGACTTGGACTGAAATTTAAACCTACGTGTTCTGTATTCCTCCATGCAACACCATACATGACGATTTATTTTCTTGCATCTTCGTATAAAAGCAATATTTTGCATAGTCTGTAAAGCACGTATAGCATTTTCAAATCAATGTTCCCTTATTTAATAAATTGAATTTCTTTACTTGACGTCATAAAATGCACAATTGTTTTACCCTTAGGTGAACATGAGAATCAAAAGCTTTTGTAAACACGGAAACCTCATGACGGAACAGAACGATATATGCCTAATTTTTCTCGAATTCACAGTATCAAAACTGATGACGGTCGGTATAATAGTCTTGTTTGCGATTACTCTGTTTCACTAAGTGAAATGTTGAGTTGCCTTTTCATTGGCGGTTGTTGAGACGTCTGTACCAGTTGTGACTACGATTCGTTCCTCACGTATTTCATTGGGCTTGACTGTGGACTCACGGCGGGTGTGACCGGTCAACAGGGGATGCTTACTCCTCTATGGCACCTGATCCCACCTCTTGGTTTCCAGAGGTTCGTGTTTGTCCATTTTTACCGGATTTGTATCTATGCCCTGGGCATTCTATTGATCTATACTTTGGTATCTGAGATTTTTAATATAATCAATATAACCCGCAGCTGTTGATCATATATTATTATCTGTGGTGAAATAAGCCTAGTATAAAATTTCTTTTCAAACAACATGAAATTTAAGACTAATCAAATGTTTACAAATCAATATAGACAACATTAAGCCAATATTAAAAATTCGGCAAATATCAAAGTCATGTGAACAATTGAAAAGTGAGAGCAGCCGTCATTTGTTTCTTAAAATCGAACTGTATGCAAATCTCATCCACGTAATATTGACTTAATTGTACGCCATATTAGCATACTAGTTGATTTATGTTATGTTAATTTATCTGTACTTTCAATAGTGGCTTAGTTATTACGTCTTATATCAATACGACAGACCTCAGCTCAATGACTGAGTCGATATGGAAACACTGATTAATACCCCTATACTTTGCTGATCTTGTTTACACTAAATGAACCATACTGTGGTACACGAAAACGATATGATAACATAAAGGTAATATAGTTAGTGTTTGTTTTTCTTTTTCTAATTACGCATAGCATTGTTACCCATCAATTTGGCTCTTGGTATAGAGTGACCGTATCGAACTAAAAAATAAAATTAGTTCACATAAACAAGTTTCGTAATGTTGACATTATTGAAGTTTTCTTAAAATTGATTTTAAGGACAAAGACGGACTTGGTTCATTTGAGGACATATAAACATCATTATAAAGACTTATCTAAATTAGAAAATAACCCAATGTATAACGAAGAAATACCAATAGGTGTTTCTAGACAAAAACAAATGTAATACATTGTATATCTAAATGTACTACGTAGGTCAACACGTGTCACAGATAGAGAGATAGAAACACGTGTCATAGATAGAGGGATAGAAACACGCGTCATAGATAGAGAGATATAACACATGGCATAGATATAGAGATAGAAACACGCGTCAAAGATGGAGAGATAGAAACACATGGCATAGATAGAGAGATAGAAATGCGCATAATAGATAGAGAAATAGAAACACGTGTCATAGATAGAGATAGAAACACGCTTCATAGGTATAGAGATAGAAACACGTGTCATAGATAGAGAGATAGAAACAAGTGTCATAGATAGATAGAAACACGTGTCATAGATAGAGAGATAAAGACACGTGTCATAGATAGAGATTGCTACACTTGTCATAAATAGGAATAGAAACACAAGTTATAGATATAGAAACACGTGTCATTGATAGAGAGATAGAAACACGTGTCATAGATAGAGAGATAGAAACACGTGCCATAGATAGAGATATAGAAACACGTGACATAGATAGAGAGATAGAAACACGTGTCATAGATAGAGAGATAGATAATGTGTATTACGCTAGAATGATAATTATGTTGTCAAAACAATATACAATTCATCATGTCGGCGTCACAATTATTGAAAGATTGCTTAACAAAAACTGCACTAACTCCTAACATGGGGTAGAAATCCGTGGAAAATCGCTAAATAGCTTTTTTTCCCCAGATTGTTGTAGAAAGAAACAAAATCATTATCATATGCTTATAGCTTTTAACTACAGACTATACTTCCAGACTATTTACCGAAGAAAACATCTACGACATGTCAAATAATAACAATGTTACATATACACTTTCTTATCTATTCTACTTCAGGAAAATTTGGACTTGGAAATGCGAATAATTGATGAGAAACCATTTCAAAACTTCTGAAAAGGTATTCAGTTTATTCTAAGACGGATTCGACAACATGTTTAGATTTATTATTTGGCCTTGTATGACACCACCTTTTCTGTCGGAAATATAAATTCGAGCTCAATTGATGAGGCTTTTTTGACAGAAACGGTCGTCTGGAGGATTAACTTTCGCTTCATTTGTAATGCTAAATCTTTGGTATTCCTTATAATATTCATATATGGACAGCTCATTTACAATGTATCTAATACATGCACATGAAGTCGGTTTGCCAAAATTGTAACATTGATTATCAAATGCTATATTAGTTGATGTCACTGTAAACCATTTTGCATGCTCATATTTGGGGAAAAAGCACGAAATAGTTCCCATGTGGTTTTCTACATTGTTTCCGTACCACAATTATCAAAGAGTGCAGAAGACACGACGTGCATTAAATATGCGTTATATATTAAAATCATGGCTGTTCCAAAAATATGTTGCTAAGAACATGTAATTTGACTATCAAACATTTTAAACGCCAAACATTAACTTAAACAATGGTGCAACAATAAAATATTAGACCACAATGAAAGTTCTCACATTGAGATTTCCAATATTTCGTATCCCTTGTCGACTGTATTTTTTCCGGCTGCTACAGCTGCTGCCAGCAAAAGTTTGGGTGTGCTCCTTTGAAATTGTGTGTAAAGCGTCTGGAACATGACAGAACAAGCATTCAATACCATTTTGTGTCTATGACACCTTTTGATATAGCCGATTACAATAACATAACCATGTACTTTAGGACACCGTTGTAAGTCATTGCCTTCATTGAAATACGAGAAATATTTTGCATTTGAAATAGAAAGTAGATATGGACGGTGCCCGCTTTACTCTGCCATATGCATGAATATAGCTCCACGTAATTTACATTTGACAAACAGTGATGTTCAGGTACAACTTGAAAAAATTGTGCTGTCTGTAAAACACAAATGATGATGTTCTTAGGAAATTAAATTAAAGGACGGTATCCTTCAAAATCACGTGTCCGTATTACGCTCTTCTGGTGTACTTTATTTATATTGGATACCTAAACTTCACAAAACCCCATATATACAGAGGTACATAGCAGGATCCAGCAAATGTTTTACCAAATCTTTATCTTTACTCCTTACCAAGATATTGACATCCGTTAAGGAGAAACATCAGCGATAATGAACAGTTGCTTATTCAAGAAGCAGTGTGGATACTTAAAATTTCTTAACAATTTTGAGACAATTTGAAGGTACGCATTTCTTTTCAAATTCACGGTATTAAAACATACTTTTGACTTTTCTACTCTTTACACAACATCTCCACATCACAAATTAAAAGAGAGACTTTTTAGCACCATATTTAACAACTATAGTTTCTTGGAAGGTGGTATCAGAAAATTTAAATATCTAGTCTTTGGTTATCATCATATTTAGTTTGTTCAACATCATTCTGATTCTACACAAAGATACACTGATATTGATATAAAAGAGATGCTGGAATTTCTAATAGACAATATGTTTGTTATGTTCGGGGACGTGGTCTTTCAACAAACTGTTGGCATTCCTATGAGAACCAATTGTTTGTTGTCCTTTATTGGCTGACCTGTTCCATTATTCATACCAAGCAGACTTCCTTCAGAATCTGCTGAATCTTAAGAAGAAAAAGCTAGCTCTGTCCTTTAATTTGACATTAAAATATATCGACGAATTTTTGGCAATTAGTAATTACAATAAGTTTTCATATATATGTCAACACGATATATCACAGAGAACAAGAAATTAAAGATGTAAGAGAATCAAGCACACCCGCTTCATATCAAGACATTTCATTTACTATAGACACAGACGGGAAATGAACTACGCTTTACGACAAACGCGACGATTTCGGCTTTCCCATCGTAAATTGTCCACATTTAAGTAATAATATCATACAATCACCAGCATATGGTGTTTATATTTCACAAATGATTCAATATAATAGGGCGTGTCCAACAAATGAACATTTCATATACAGTGGTAAACTATTCACTGACAAATTATTGACAAAGGGATATCGAAAACCGCGTTTGATGTCAACGTTGCGCAAATTTTACGGTCAGTAAAATAGTCTGTTTCACTGAGTGAAATGTTGAGTTGCCTATTCGATAGCGGTTGCTAAGACGTCTGTACCAAATGTGACGAGGTATTGTTCCTCGCGTATTTCATTGGACCTGACTGTGATCTCACGTCGGGTATGACAAATCAACAGGGGGTGTTTACTCCTCCATGATATCAGATCCCACCTCTTGATTTCCAGAGGTCCATAATGTGTATCTATATTTTGGACATCTTAAAGATTTATACTTTGGTATCTGAGATTGTTTTATATTATTTTATATTAAGGACATTAAACTGCAATAGTACAAACGTTGTTTTCAATTAGCAAATCAGAACTGAAGTCCAACGACTGGTTTTGTGAATATCTGGCATCCCACTTTCTGACTTTTAGTACAAAAATGATTAAGTCCAACTACCTGGTATTTTAATATTTATTTGAAAAAATCAAAATCCTGTGGGCATACACACCTCCGTTATGTGTATAAACATCCTACACAATATAAAACAATATAAATATATTTTTTTTAAAAATCTCAGACACCAAAGTATAAATCGTAAGGATGTCCAGGACATAAATACAAATCTGGTAAAATGGACAAACACGGACCTCTGGAAACCAAGAGATGGGATCCGGTGCAATGAATGAGGAAGCATCCCCTGTCGACCGCTTACACCCGCCGTGAGTCCACAGTCAAACCCAAATGAATAACTGGACGGACGGACAAACGGACTAACGGACAGATGGACGGAAAGCGATAAAATAATACTCTCCTCGACTTTTTGTCGAGGGGAGCATAAAAATGTATTGAAATTAGATAATACGAAGGGTGTTTAAGCAGTTGTTCTCCAATTAATGTTAGTTTTGAGAAAATCTAAGTTTAATTCATTAATGTAATTTTGGCGTCACAACTTGAATTAAGTGCGGACAAACTGATCAGATAAATTAGTCAAATCTAGCTTCTCTCCGTCAAACCTAGTGTTCTGCAGTTAAACTGGATTTTTTCTCAGAAAAACTAGGTTGAAATTTAACTGAAATAAATTAGGTTTAACTCATTAATGTAATTTTGGCATGCAATACTGGTCGGCTAATAAAGGGACACATATGAGGTTTGATGTTGACCACGTTAGTGTCAATACGATTGGAAAGGAGCATAATATAACGGAGCAAGTTAGATCGTCTCTATTGACTCAACAGACATCATCATAGATATCAGAAAATATAACCGGAGAATTACCTTACAGAGATCTGTGAATTTCTGTTTATCTTCTGCTGGACTGCCTCTACTTCCTGGATATTCCCAATCCAAATCAAGACCATCAAATTTATGTTTATTTAAGAATTGTGTTGCCTTTTCTGAAAACCTTTGGATAGAATATTGTGTTGCTACTGTTTTTGTGAATTCATCTACACCGTGGTTCCATCCACCAATGGCAAGAAGAACCTTCAAGTCGGGATTTTTCTTTTTTAACAACATTGTTCTTTCATACATACCTTGAAAAAGATAATTTTGTTTTCAGTATAATTATACAAATGTAGTACACAGTTTTGGTACATATTCGTTCGATTTTAATTAGAAATGCAGATTAGCTTTATTCAGTTTATATTATTGCAAATAGAGAATTTGAAGCATTACCTACCTTTAGACCACGGTGAACTTTCATCATTCCACTCATAGGGTTTAATCATATTGTTTTTTACTTTGCCGAATGCATATATAATGTGGGTACATAGCAACGGATCTATATTCTCTGGAAAAAATTTGTATGGGTTTCCTCTGTATTGAGCCCAGTTTGTGTAATAGCAAACTCTTTTGTACTCTGCTAAAGTGAAACCTGTGTATGAAATATAGTTATCGTTAAGATACCTACTGTCTGAAATAGGTATGGTTTTGTTGTTGCCGTTTTTTAAATATAATGTTATGTCAACGACAAATGCAATAAATAAAGACTTCCACTGCGGATGTAAGTAACTGGAGGGCTATTCAATATATGAATTTCATATCTTAACCGAAAAATAAGCGACCACGTATAACATTGACTTTTATTCTTAGAAACCAAAGTCACGTGTTTGCAGTTATTGTTCAATCAACCAACGAAATGTGAATCGAACTAGATCTAAGTGAAAATAACAAGCAACTGCAAAATGAATTTGATCTACAAAGTAAAAACACGAAATCAGATCCGATAAACTGTACTCAATATTTGCGTTTCCCTTGATCATTGTAAATGCTAAGAATTAAATTATTACATACTAATACAATATGAACTTAAATTCGACACCAACCTGCAGAGAATAGTAACAGACTTGCACGTAAAAATAAATATGACTTCATCTGTGGAAATAAAAAGAAATGTAATTTTTCACGGTTTACAAGAATATGATAAAAAGTATATATAAAATCTCAGATACAAAGTTTTCAGTATGTTCATGATACATATACAAATCTGGTGGTATAGAACAAATATGGACCTCTGAAAATCCAGAGGTGGGATCAGGTGCCATAAAGGCGTAAGCAACTCCTCTTGACTAGTCATACCCGCCGTGAATCCTCAGTCAAATTAAAATGAAATAGGTGAGGAATAAGTCACAACCGCTATCGAACAGGTAATTCAACATTTCATTTGGTGAAACAGAGTAATTGCAAACTAGGATATTATACGAAAAAACAGTAAAACACTAAAAAATCACAAGTTTTCGGCCACCTGGCCTTTATCAAGACAACAATATGTATATCAGTTACATAGTATTAAGTCTGCACAATACAATATGTATATCAGTTACATAGTATTAAGTCCGCACAATACAATATGTATATCAGTTACATAGTATTAAGTCTGCACAATACAATATGTATATCAGTTACATAGTATTAAGTCTGCACAATACAATATGTATATCAGTTACATAGTATTAAGTCTGCACAATACAATATGTATATCAGTTACATAGTATTAAGTCTGCACAATACAATATGTATATCAGTTACATAGTATTAAGTCTGCACAATACATATCAGTGTATTAAGTCTGCATCAGTTACATAGTATTAAGTCTGCACAATACAATATGTATATCAGTTACATAGTATTAAGTCTGCACAATACAATATGTAAATAGCTTAAGTCCGCACAATAAAAGCTTTGCAAATATATATATATATATATATATATATATATATATATATATATATATATATATATATATATATATATATATATATATTGTTGTCTTTCACTTGATGAAGGCCAAGTGGCCGAAGATTTGTGAAATTTTGGTGTTTTATTGTTTGTCCACATACTGCTGCTTCCCTTTGGAGCCTTTTATAGGCTATAATTATCTGATCGAATTGTGAAATCAACTGAAAATGTTTGATTGATTGTTTGTTGTAGCCTCTGATTTACTAACCAATCGTCACAATTGTCTTCTTGTACTGTAATTAGCTGTTTGTTCAGTTATATACTATTTTGAAGCCAATGTATTCTTCGAAATTTTAACAAACACACACAGACACTCGGAATAATTTCCAATAATGCCAAGCATATATAGGCCTCAATATCAGTAATAATTTTATGATTTTTTTAATAACACTAGAATTTCACTTATAGACTGCTGTTTTCATTAAAATACTCATTAAATGTATTTTAAAGTAAAATGGAATTATTATCATATTATTAACCAAAATGATAGATTTTACAAAAGAAGCCAAAACAAATGCCAAACACAATCATTTCTGTTAACAGGACTTCATCGATTAAGCTCGAATTTAAATAATATCTATCTAGCAATGAAAAAGTGGTATGATCCAAGGCCAAATAACTAATCAAAATATACTGCCAAAATTAATCCATCTACTGTAAAAATGTATTTCGTTGATTTTGAGAGGTTTTGAAATGAAACGGTGCTATCTGATGAAAATACCATTTCAGTATAAAATAATCGGCTGGTACTGTAATACCAGGTATTGGGTTTGCGTAGCGTATACTCTCATGGACTCAACGATTAATCAGCAGTGGACACGGCCCAGTGTCTATAAATATTGTCAATCATAAAAAAGTTATCTTTTTTACAACAGAGGCCAAAACAAATGCTTAAGACGATATTTTCTGTAAATAAGACTTCATCAGTTGAGATCGAGTATTTGGATAAAGAAAAGGTGGTATATTACGGAGAATACCGATATAAAAATCTCAGATACCAAAGTATAAATCAATAGGATGTCCAGGACACAGATACAAATCCGGTAAAAATGGACAAACACGGACCTCTGGAAACCAAGAGGTGGGATCAGGTGCCATGGAGGAGTAAGCATCCCCTGTCGACCGGTCACACCCGCCGTGAGTCCACAGTCAAGTCCAATGAAACACGTGAGGAGTGTATCCTCGTCACAATTGGTACAGACGTCTCAACAACCGCCAACGAAAAGGCAACTCAACATTTCACTTGATGAAACAGAGTAGTCGCAAACAAAAAGGCGGAATGATAAATTTACATATATGTATTGCCAATCCGTTTTAAAGTGCCTACTGTAAAATGAGTATCCTACAAATAGAGACCCTTAGCGTCTCTTCAATAACAAGATACTTATATTTACAGTTCATTTATTCCTATAGTTACCTGAAATATCCACTTATTTTGAAAGGGTCAAAGATCTAGGATTTCTCTTTAGATTTACCAAAATACACATCCGATTTGAAGTAATGGAGACGGGAAAAAAGATAACAGGAAATGCGGAAACTTGAACATGTTTAACAAATTGTAAGAATATATTTGGCATAAATTTTGTCTCGGATATATTTGAAAACCTTTCCAATATATGTTGCGGCAAGATCAAAGGGCTCCATTGTATATTTGTATGATACGTTCATAGCCACTGAATGTAGAACGATGGAATTTGCGTGAAATAATTTTCAATATAAGAAGATATTTGACTGCCCACCTAAACCAAAAACCTGAACTAAGTTTGTGGTATGTCAGTAAATAATTGTTAAAATGATTTCGCTAATACTCGAAAGTATTTGATACATGAAAAAATACTTACAGGGAACCAAATACATCAATGCATTATAATATCTGTTCCCAGTGAAAATGCAAGGATAATAAATATTTGAATACTGAAATATGTCCTAATACATACATCTAGTATAGTATGATAAATCTGCTGGAATCAAACTTACCTTGAACGTTTGACTAAGTCCACTTCTGACGACAATGTGAGAAACTGAAAATGATCGTTTCTTAATACCATCTTATATATTTAATATCAAGATTCCGTGACATGCAAGTAGTGTTTTGTTGGTTTCAATTTCACAAATTGCGATACCGTTACACAAAAAGACAACACTAGCAATTGTCATGGCATATATACCTATATGTTCTAGATTGCCACAGTTTCTATTATAATCAAAGTAGACTGCTAAACAATGACCGACGTTCACACAAAAAGAAGCAAGAATATATATAGAAAGGGTTGGGGATGTGGATAGTTTTTTAATATTAAAGAAAGGGACCAAACCAGTTTTATACCACTGTATGTGCATCTTCATATGAAACTATGGTATATATGCTTCATGGATAGCACCATGAAAATATATATTTCCAGTACTGGGGTTTGTTTGTTTGTTTGTTATTGTTGTTTAACGTCCCACTCAAGAATATTTCACTCATATGGAGACGTCACCAAATGCCGGTGAAGGGCTTCAAAATTTGGTCTATGCTCGGCACTTACGGCCATTGAGGGTTCTTAAACGTGCTGACACCTACTGTGACATGGGACCTCCAGTTTTTACTGTCTCATCCGAAAGACAGGAAACCAACCTGTCGCCGGCGAGACTCGAACTCACGACCTCACGATCCAGAGTCGAGCGCGCTACCGACTGAGCCAGGCCGGCTCTCCAGTACTGGGGTAGAACACCCATATATATATATATATATATATATATATATATATATATATATATATATATATATATATATATATATATATATATATGGGTGTTCTACCTACCTACCCTATATATATATATATATCCGTATCATCGGACTGCACAGGATCGTTGTAGCGAATGTCCCTTATTTATCTAAATGTGTACACAAATTTATAATTCAATTCACTCTAAACAACGCCATCAAATGTATTGGATGACATGAATGCCCTTTAGAAAAGTAGCTCCGGTAAAAAATTTCGTATCCAACTATGTGCAATACGACATTACGTATTTAACGGGCGTATTGATCTCTGTATTGTCACTGCATGATATCACACACACACACACACACACACACACACACACACACACACACACACACACACATATATATACATATATATATATATATATATATATATATATATATATATATTTGTGCGTGTGTTATATGTGTGTGTGAACATTGTGTGATTATATGTTTAATAGATTTAATTTTTGTCTTTTTTCTGACAAATTTAGATCTAACCTTTAATTATGAGCGACTTTCGTGTAATATAAAAGAAAAGAAATTTGATTAAAAAAATAAATATTACCCAATGTCAATTATCGATATCCATTGTATCCGAATAATTCAGTATTTCAATAAAATCTTCCCACGCATTTCTCATGGAATATATACCTACCTGACATTCACTGTTAAAAAGCGAGAAAGTATGAGGTGAACTTCTCGTGTTTCAAAATGTCCAATAGTAACTATTGTAATGATACGGTACGTGATCTAGATGTAGATTATTAAGCAGCTTTCAAACATTTTGAAGTAAATAGAATCACGATACTAAGGTTTGTCACGTCATTCACACATTTTACTAAGTTACATAAGCAACCATTAGGTTGTAGAAGTTGGTTGACGTCCAGGCACTGCAAAACCTGTTTGTAAATGAAAAGCTTGGATGCGATGCTTGGTGTATAGCTACTGTCTTCAGTTTAGAATATGGTGGAATACAGGATTGAACTTTTTGGCGATGTAGAACATTGCCAATGTTTAAAACGTCTATGCCTTTTTGGTAAATTACTAATTAATGTACTTTGCACCATGTTTGTATAATAACTATCCCTCTCATCAATAATACTTTAATTAATTTGACACTTTAATGATTTATGCTCTCTTTGCAAGTAATTTGAGTTTGGAGACGAACAAAAATGACGGGATTGCGTAATTTTTATGGAAAACTCAAATTAATAAGTTCATAATATGGTTTATGGTCAGTTCGTACTTGAGTTACCATGTTGACTCGGACCCGTATCCTGTTTCATTTTATAATTATTTATCATTAAGTACTAAGTAGTTATCATAATATCGTTTTTTGTTTGAAATGTCATATCACTGTGTGTGGAAATTTCTTCGCTGACAGAGCTATGAAGTTTGTAAGTATATTTTGTTACTTGAAATTAACTTTAAGGATTATTCTATAATCCAAACGTATGGAAGGTAGAGTTGGCTATGTCCTCTCACGTACACTATGCAACATATGTCCTAGGCCCTCAGGAAGGAGTCAATATCAAATGTCAGTATTTCTTTATCCCCTGTGCCCTTTTCTAATGGTCTAAGGCATATGTGGAATGGTGCTCTGAGAGGTCATTCCAATTGTTACCTCCCATACATACGGCATTGCTCAAAAACTCCAAATAAGCCCAGCAGTCAATTACAAATTTGGTCCCGAAATGTCAGTTTTATTCCGTGTGTCTCTTTCTTTGGGTCTATGGCATTTATGGCATAGTGATGGTAAGAAGTAATGCCACCTCTACCTCCTATACCTTGGGAGTCGCTCAGAAACTCCCAGTAAGCCCAGCAGTAAATACGAAATATGGTCACGAAGGTAAGTTTTATCCCTTTTGTTATCTTCCTGATGGTCCAGGGCATTTGTGGCATAGTGCATGTGAGAGGTCATTCTCCCCTCCTACCTCCCATTTCTAATGCGTCGCTCAGACACTCCTAGTCCGACAGTCAATAACTAATTTGGTCCCGAAATATCAGTAATTTTTTATCCCCCTGTGTCCTTTCCTGAGGGTCTAGGGCATATATGGCATAGTGTATATTGTGTGTTTTAATGGGAATTCTAATCTCCATTGGTAATTCTCTTTTGTTTTACTTTGCCTGGTGTCAGAGTTTGGGGAAGTTTTGATCATATGTTTAGTGGAGTTTTCTGATCATGATGTAGTGGAATAGTTGGTCATACATTCAACCTTATACTTACAGAGTGTAATAGTGTTGTGTGCTGGTCATATTTGTTTCATGTTGATTAACTCAAATTACTCGCAAAGAGAGCATAACTCATTATAGTGTAAAATTAATTAATGTCTAATTGATAAGAAGGGTATAACATTATACAAGCATGGTGTACAAAATACATTTAAAAATGAAGTGGTACCAATGGATAATCGAAACTCCAAAGTTCATTAAAATACGAAAAAGAAGATAGGTAAATGGTCCCAACAAGGAGAACAGTTGCGAATTCCAAACAAGATAGGACAATATGTCTGGAAGGAGTCAGCGTCCCATGTTAGCAAGGCACAAACGTTGCAAATGTTACATGGAATAATCTCGAGGTCGGTGAAAAGGCCAAGTTCCGTGAAACAAAATTGACACCCTAACTGTGCGTAAACGAGCAGGCATATGGACCTATTAATACATGTTGCTGCTCTTTACGCTCAATTGACTTTGGTCAATTTCTTAACAGATATTGTATTTTTACTTCACCCTTATATAAAGATATAACGTTATCGTAAATAACATTTTCGTATGGTGTTTTGTCTGCGAATGATACGAATATGAAAGTAAAAACAAAGAAGTAAAACGGTGTTGCGTGATGTTCACTTGCGACCTCAGATAAGAAATTGATTGAAAAAGAATACTACAATAAAATACTACAAAACAAAATCCTATATCTGTATAATTTATGTTGTATGCTACATTCTACGCTAGAATTATTCTATATTTTAATTTTTTTTATTATTGACAACACATTTACTACCTATTCTATTTATAAACATACCGATGTGTCCTAATGGTTGCTTAAGTAACTAAGTAAAATGTGTGAATGACGTGACAAACCTTAGTATCGTGACTCTATTTACTTCAAAATGTTTGAAAGCTGCTTAATAATCTACATCTAGATCGCGTACCGAATCATTTCAATAGTTACTATTGGACATTTTGAAACACGAGAAGTTCACCTCATACTTTCTCGCTTTTTAACAGTGAATGTCAGGTAGGTATATATTCCATGAGAAATGCGTGGGAAGATTTTATTGAAATACTGAATTATTCGGATACAATGGATATCAACAATTGACAGTGTGTATTTTTTATTTTCGTAATCAATTTTTTATGTTTTCTATTTTACGAACGTTGCTCATGATTAAAGGTTAGATCTAATTTACAACGGTTAATCAGAAAAAATAAAAAGAAATAAAATCTATTAAATATTATACGTGTGTGTGTGTGTGTGTGTGTGTGTGTGTGTGTGTGTGTGCTCTACTCCGCCCTAGAAATATATATTTTACTTACAACTTGAATACTGTTCACATCTTTATCCCTAATCATATTTATTATTCATCATAATTAAAAGACAATTGTTTGGTGCATATCATGCATGGAAATCTTGGAGGGTCTACCCCCGCCCTTAAAATTATCTGTTGGGGATCACATTCATTTGTTGCATAGCTAGAAGCAACATAGAAAACGCACAAGTAAAGTACAAAAAGCAACACGACAAACGAGCTGTACCGTCAGTGTATAAAATAAATGACAAAGTCTTCATTGATAACAAAAATAAAACTGTAGGTCTAACACCAAAACTATGTAACAAGTAGGAAGGTCCCTATTATTTAGTGCATAGTTATGGAAATCATTTGTACAGAGTCGGGAGATGTTCAGATGATACAGTGCTGACATCTCCCGTGCACTCTCACCGTATGAAACTGTACCATGATCCGGAGCGGCGGCCAACAAATCGGGTTGATCCGCCTACCGAAAATCCGATAGGCAATGGCAGCGAGTTCGAGTCATCTCAGACTGATCATTCAGAGTCTGAAAATGAGAACGAAACTGTATACATCGTAGAGAAAATTTTGCGTCACAAACAGGCACTTCCGTATCAAGTGGCAGGGGTACTCCAATCGTGACAATACATGGAAACCTGAACATCACTTACCAAAAGACATGAAAGAAGAATATGTTGCAAATAGAAAAACATAAATAACAAATAAACTATTTAAAGACAAAAGAAACCAAATATGCTTACATTAAACAACAATAAGATCTATATTAGGCCTATTTACAAATAGTTAGGATTTCAAAATACATGAAACGAAAGGAATAGTGTAAGGCAAGCATGATTAGAGTGTGGACTCGTCATCCAAATTTTAACCATGCTGAGTCTATAGGTCGGGGAAGTGACGAGCCCACCATAAACACAATATCTGATATCACCTTCCGTCATTCATTCATGGGAAAAGTAAGAAAATATAGTGTAAATAAGTAAGAAAAATTTGAAAAGAGAATTTATCCCAATTTAATACAAACTTCATACACTTTAATTACATTTTTAGGAAGGAACCTTTTAAAATTAAATAAATAAACAAATAAACGATAGGATTATAGTCTTGTAAATATGAAAACTAATCCAGTCACTTTATTTTTATAATAACATTGTACCAAATCACGAAAAGATGTGTAATTCGGTCTTCACGGACACATACACAGGTAATTAAAACGCATGATGCAGAATCCCTCTCTAGATACTAGTTTCTTATTTAGAATTGCAAATTAATGATTATTTGTTGGCCAGTAATAATAAACAACGACATAGATGTTCCATTGTAACACTTGTGTACATATAGTAGACATTTTGAGATTTATTGGTTGAAATGTTTCGATGCGACGATGTTCAACGTTACAGGTTTTTAAATACGTGTGAATATTCTAACCAGGAGAAAAGGAGAATCAAATAGATGAACTCATATGAAACGATAATAAAACAAACAAATGTGTACAACTTACAGATGATGACATCACCAAGTTTGTGAATTTCAAAACATTAGAGACATAAATCAAGATGTTACATGTACATGTATTTATAGTGTATTCTTATATTTGAACTCGTATCTTTTAAACCATTTCATAAAGTATTCATTATTTACCTTATAACGCAAAGGCATAAAACATGTACATGTATATCCATTGATAATTTGTGGTATAGAAGTTACATATAAAACAAATCGTATATATATCAATTATTACGTCATATTATTACGTGTGACCGGTCGACAGGGTATGCTTATTCCTCCATGGCACCTGGTCCAACCTCTTGGTTTCCAGAGGTCCGTGTTTGTCCATTTTTACCGTATTTGTATCTATGTCCTGGATATTCTATTGTTTTATACTTTGGTATCTGAATTTTTTTATATATTTAGCTTCATCTACTTGGTATATAGAACGTTTATTTGTCAATTTCCTACATTGAATTTGTTCTTACGGATTCGGGGAATCCTTTTGGGGGCGAGAGGGTAATGAGACCGCTAAAATACATATCACATATATGTATATGTATTTTATTATTTTAAATTCATACAAATTCATGAAAATGAGATTTGTCACATCTAATCGAAAAATACGACTCTGTAAACAGATATAATACAGTACAAAAATATACAACAGCTTGGTGAGTGGGGGGCGAAGTGTAAGTAAATTTTATATGTCAACTCCAGGTAACGGCTAAGACATGGGGTATTTATTTTGGGGGATACTAAGTGTAAAGACGGAAATGAAACGAATTTACTCTCGGAACACCAAATAAATTACATGACAAATCTGTACAATGGGGATTATCTTAATTGAACTATTATTCGGAAAATTTGGGCATTGTTTACATACCTGAAGATGGACATACGTTTTGTGTAGGATATATAATCTGGGAACATTTCAGATTAACACTTCAGAGCGTGATGTTGTGTACATAATTTAATAAAATATTGAAAATGGATACTAAGCGAGTTGTGAATTAATTCCCTACATGTAAAATACGAATGTACTGGTTATAATATCATTAATGAATGAATAGTCTAGAAAGATTAGATATTTCAGACCTGGTGACGTTAGTGCAAAGCAGACTATGATTTAAGTACATTGAAATTACCATATTATTATTTACTGCATTAAATTTAAAAGCATTAAGCCTAGTCAATCGGTAGAAATTTTGCCGTAGGCTACATCTTGATGAACGCATGTAAAGAATCTAAGTTGAAAAAATAAATTGCTTTTACATACGTTAAAAAAACATCTCGACGAGCAGGTACTAACCACCCTGCTAAATATCATAGGCTTTCCATTGTTTTCTTTTTCGTAAAGACAGATGAACTTGGCGGAGTGCTTATCTATTTTTCTTCGCTCGTGGTGTAAAGACATAACCTTGGGTTAGGTGATTTCCATAACATGTAATAGAAAAATCATACCGGACAGGACGGATATTTCAGAAAGAAAGCTTGAATTTAATTAGAAATATCTGCTTAAAATTATTTCTTTAACTGAAATCTGCCAGATTCGGATAGCTAAAATTATAATATTAAAAACAATTATATTGTATTATATTTTGAAGAAAAATTATATATTTTTTACAATAATCTACGATTATACATGTAACCGCAATAAAATCTGTGACAGAAAACAACAAAATAAAGATTAAGATAGTTAAAGAATAATAATCTCTTGTCAGAAATCTTGTCTTATAATTAGTAGTTATAGGCGGCTCCATAGCACGCATTTTGCATTTTGCAGCCAGGGGGCGCTTTGTAACGGTTTTTTATGACGTCATCAGAATGCTGCCTTCTGATTGGTCAATTCAAAATTCACACTATACAATCGCCTGTGACATCATAACCGGAAGTGCGTCATACCGGAAGTGAGGTCCTGTTGTCATAACAATAAGGAGAAAAAGCCAATCGTTGAGCTTGAAGACGTGTCCATGACCGGAAGTGGAAAGTTATGGGGCGGCCATCTTGGATAACGAGCCAATGAGAGCCTTTGTTACAAGAGGTCGGAGTCACCAGAGGTCATGTGAGTTCACGAGAAGTAAACAGCTAACACTAAAAGTTGTTTTTTTCCAGTTAGGGGTTGAGAGTGAATCTGTCTTTAGAACCAAAACTTTGGGGTTTTTTTTACCAGTTTGGAGTGAAATCAGCAGTAGTGATTTCTAATACTTTATCAAATTCTCCATAGACAATGCAGTTCACACTCTCTGCTAAAGTTTGAGCAAATTGAAGTTCGATGCGGTTTTTATCCAGTGTAAATTGCTCTGATCATTGTCTTGATCAGCTGTCAAATCAAAACAACACAAGGTATACCCTCCTCTATAGTTGTCAATGGTCACAGAAGGGGCCCAGTCTATTCCTAATCGACCTAATCCTTGATATAAGCTCAAGTATGATCGCAAGTACAAGTTGTTTTCAAAGTCAGGTTCTAAAGGACGAGTGCAAAGACTTTCTCCATTGATACTTACATCCACTTTATTGACATTAAATGTTGGAAATAAAAAGAATTACATGTCGCATCACCATTGAAAACGGCATTGCTCACCATACCTACTACTATTTTTGCATTTGACCTTGAAACAAATGATCTGTAATCTTTGAACCTGTACCAGCAGGAATGGTAAACGTTTTTACTTCTACGCGTCTCAAGGGAAATTCAGCAGTACTGGTATTCATCTGTTCGTTCATCTGATTCAGTAAGGTTTCAATGGGTTTCACTTTACATACCACTAGATACATTTGTTATATCTTTAAATAACCTAATTCACCTCCTCCATACATCATGTAAAAGGGTTCACGACTTCTATTAAACCTTAGGCGTACATCTATACCATTAGGTAGAAATCGTTTCTGTAGACGATCTATCATATTAAAAGTTTTAAAGGTTTTACTTTCACGTATACGTTCATGACGATAAACCAATCCTGAGTTTTTCTCAACGACATCACCGGTATGAGGATTCAACTTTTCAAATTGTCCAGGTTGATCCTTGTACCATAAACTTGTAGCACTAATTTGATATATTAACGTTTCGTCAGAAAAGGACAGTAACACGATCTCGGAAAACAAACTATGCAGCAAATTGGGTGATTTGGCTATCATCTGCTTGATCAGTTCCATCTTGTTTGACGATTTTAGCTTCTACGTCCACATAGATCTGGTTCAAATCCAAATACTCATCGCCTTGTCCTTTGATTTCAAAATCAATAGGAGCAGATTGTGTATTGACAATAGAGACGGGGTAATATTCCACCCATCTTCCATCTTCTAAGGTTACATCGGTGGTAGGGACATTAAACAACTCTAAAGCTTCACTACTACCCTCATCTAGTTAGTCACAGATATATTGCTCTCTTCCGACCTGTTTAGATTTACTTGTAGAAGTAGACTGAAAGGGACGGCTCATTCGTTTCTTTTTTACACTACTGTTCGTATGACTCGTTGTTCCTGTTCGGTTTTTTTTTTTTTTGCCTGCTAAACGAGAAGCGACATGAGAGGGGGCACGAGCTAATGTTTTCTTAGGACCCGTCATTAAGTTGGTCACTGCTTCTTTCCCTCGTTGAACAAGAGCATTTTTCAATGAACGTTTATTCTGTATCACATACATGCCCGTATTCAAAGCAAATTTGGCTATATGAGGAATGGTGTTCGTCATGGTAGGTTTGAGAAAGTCAGACCAAATACTTATGCCATATTGCATATCAGATGCTCTGGGGCGAAATGCTCCTGTATTGTGTATTGACTATACTACCTGCAAGTCTAAATGGATTGATGATCTCACCCCTCTGAGGAGAGATCAGACCATGAGTTGTTCTCGTTAACGATTGAGTCAGTTTAGGAATGAGAAGCCCATATCCTTTCTGACGAGGTACCCCTTTATGAACGATGAGTGTCATAATGTGTCACTATCAATACAGTCCTTAGGAATGGATTCAAACGTGGGAACTTGAATCCTTTATAGATTCAATGATTTGCTTAGGAGGGTAGTTTCATACTGGGATTCGACATGATGTATACTGATACAACCACTTAACATAAACATCAAGAACTGACTATTGTCATCTTTTAAAGCCAAATGAACGACGCAAGCTATGATAATAGTAAAGGCAAGAATTACTTGAACAAAGAATACAATTTCATTTTATGTTTTCTCCGCACCATTTCCAACTAGTACTAGGCGTATGACTCACTCTATCGGGTAGTTGCTTGGTGGGCTCATTGTTGACTTTGATACACTCGACTTACCGAGTCTACTGGTCGATCAAGTGGATTTGGGGATCCATGAATCAAAACTAGAAGGATATCCTTTCCAATGTACCTTCACTTCTTCTATAACACGATTTTTAAATACGCGTCTTTTGCTATGATCGAGAATCTCATCAACTTCATAGACATCATCTGTTTTCACAACGGGTTGTAATTCAGATTCGTAAAATGTAACTTCCAATCGTTCTTGGCGATTATCCTGGATGTAATACACATAAGGATAACGATCAGGTACTCGTTTCTCGACCGTGAACAGTTCCGTGATCCAGTTAGGTAAGTTTCCCTTATAAAATGTACGTTTTACTTTACTGATACGTACGCGATCACCTGTATGAAACTTGGGCAATGGACGGTTTTTAGAAGGGGTACCATATAAGGTTTCCCAGAGTTCTTACACATACCGATGATACGATTGATTATAAGCTTGAACAATCTGAGGTAGAACGTCAACATGACGACGTGAACGAGTATGAGTAAAATATCTCCACATGCGATCTTTCGGTGTCCTTTGAAATCGTTCTACAATACTAGTTTTTGTTTCGGTATTGTCTGTATACCCATCATTGTTTGTCTTGATGTCGGATACATCCGCTTAATCTAATTGCCATTGTTCATCCGTATCAGTCACTCTCGTTTGGTTAGATTTTTCTCTTGATAGATTTATGAAGCGTATACGTGTCTTGTTCTTTCAATCATTGTTTGAAATAATTTAGAGAAATGGGGTACTTTCGACGTTTCACTTCTCGATAGAGAGGTTGTATACCTGCATACATACCCCGATTAAAAGGATTATAATAGATGGATGCTAATTTGGCACTTTGCGAAGATTTTGAGTTTTTTTCATCCATTCTGGAAGATGAGAACTCTTTTGAGATTTTTTAATGGTAGACCAGGCCATAGGAGTCAATCTTTGCCAATCCTTAACAATTTTCTGACTAAGGGGTGTCTTTGCAGAATCTTTTATGTCAGTAGAAGGAAGAGTGGGCATAGCATCATAGAACCCCGTGTCATCTTCATCATTATTATCATCATCCAGTAGGGGTACTCATAGCCTTTGGTTTTACGATAGGTTGATTTATCACTTTGATATAATTAGGGTTACGTATCCAATCACGATGGACATTCGATTCCACTAATCGTTTTACAAAACAATCAAGTCCGGAGGGTTGATACCCTTTTATAGGTTGTGTCCGTAAGGCATCAGTTACGAGATCGACCATATTTGTCCCTGGTACGTTCTTCCCTTTGTATTGTATTTTACCGTCTTTTTCCCATGTTAGTATATCAGAATGTTTCTTGAGATGTTTAAATAACAAAGGGACTTTTGGTTTTAATGGAGCAGTGACACTGGATGTAATAGCTGTCATAAGATCTTGATCATTACGAGACATTTCAGCTTTAACATCATCTTTGACTTCTTTGACTTTACCTGTTTTCTGAGACCAAGGTCTCTGTTCTACAGGATGACGAGCTTGTTGTAGATAGGTACGGTATCGATGAAGTTCTTGACCAAACTTGTCAACCTTAGCTTCAGGAGTCAAATCATCACGATCTACAATCGCATCTAATTAATTACTTTAGCGCACCAAAGATGCTACTTTAGGTGTATGCGGCAAAGGGTGTAAACTTCTTTCTCTCCATTGTTTGAGTTCCTCCATGGTCCATGAATCAACTAAGATCTTAGATCATTTTTCGTATGCTCATGGTTTTAGAATAGATTTTAGGACAGGAGAAGCTATGACTCCTAGTAATGGCGCTAATAAGGGTAAGATAGGTAAAACACCACCCTGTTGATTCGTTAGAATACGACGTCGTTGAGGGACAGTCAATTGAGGATGAACTAGTTTTCTTAAGACCCGTTTCTTTGAACTCAAGTGCTGTTTCTGACGTTTTGTTAAAGGAATCACTCCTTTTAAGATGATATACACTACTTCACAAATTTTCATGATCGTGTCATCAGGGGCATACCGTAAAATAATCTTTTAAAACTCAATAGGATACTGTTTTTGCCCTAAGACTTGAATCAGAGTGGCATGATATTCAAGCTCATGCTTACTTTTTCTTGGTGCCATGATGTAACTACAACTAAGTATTCTATACAAATTACTCAATACATGATCTGGGGTAGTTTTATAAACCTATATCAACATAGGATGTTGAAGTCGTTGATGATCTTGAAGTTCTTTACTCGTAGTAAAAAGAGCCCTACGCCATAGACATTTGTAGCTATTCATATATGAAGTAGCCTGTGTCTTCGGCTGACTGGTGATGGGAGATCCAAAGGTAGAAGCAAACGAAGGTAAACGAGTAGACTTTGGAGTAGACTTTGGAGTAGACGTAACACGTTTGTTCAGCTGAGATGATACATCTTTTGCAGTTAAAGATTTTGGTAATAAGGGAAATAACAAGGACTGCTTGGGAGTATTAGTGGGAGTAGACTTCTTAGGTACATTCAGTGTCTGTGCGACTGCTTTAGTCTTAGTAATAGGAGGTTGTTTCCGTTGTGTAATTTTGATATTAGGTCTACCAGGAAGACGTATAGGTTGTCCAAAGATAGATGTTGTAGTAGCAAAAGTCCCTGCTACATGGCCGTTGGTTACAGGTGGAGACGGTATTCGTGTGTCAGCTTCACGAATCTGTTTCAGATTCAGTTTTAGAACCAATGTTGGGTTCTTCGTCTTAGGACTCTTCTTCTTATGGCTCTTCTATTTCTGCTTAGGAGGAAGGGGTGTTTTTTTTTCTTTTTAGGTGCAGTGTTCTTCTTGAGACGACTAGCCCACTGTAATAGGGATCCAATTATTACCCCACCTAAGAACCCTGCCCCTCCCGTTTTAAGATAGCAATTTTCTTAGCTTCTTCATCAGCTTTTGGGTCAGCAATGATTTTTAAATGATCAGCATTTCTCTGTATTAACTTTGCTGTAGGTTTGCCCACTGGAATAGTACTAGACAGAAGAATTTTAGCCCCCATACCAAACCATTTTAATAAAGCGTCTCTACCTAATTATAACAGTTCTTGACGTCTTACGGGATCTTTCTCCAATTACAATTTTCTTAAAGAAGTCACCGGTTTACTGGTGGCTTTAGGTAACGGATTCATGATTTTACGTTAACGGGAATACGAGAAATGACGGCCTAGAGAAAGTTACTGTGTACTTATAAGGTGTATACAATACCATCCCTCCCGTATACAAAGGATGAAACAGATCTGATGTTAATATTAGATTATCAGGGGTAGACGATGTGAGATCAATCAAGAGATAACCATGAGAAAGATTTGTAGCATCGTGATAAGTATGGTTTAATCCTGGTAGGTCTAATTGGCGTGATAAGCTGGTCACTTGAGATTTATCTATAGGATTCTTAAACAGGACCAGATAATGAGCATTCAGACTTATGGTACGATATTGTTTAGCATGATCAAACAAGTTTTGAGTAATGTAAATCACACTTGTGTTACGATGAAGTGCTTTACGTGTAAACCATTCGATTTGGATCAGAAACTAAGACTTCGTCATCCGCAGGTATATTTTGAACGAAGTGAACATTTTGTTCCCGTTGTAAGATTTCATAAGCAGGTTGCCATTCATGATAACACCATACAATTTTGTCGGGAGGGGAATGAATCCATTGACCCTTACATTCTATCAACTGTTTTACAGATTCAGTTTTCCCTGATTTTGTAGGTCACGCCACAACCATGGTAAATTCATGCTTTAATTGTATCGTATCGGAGATATGGACTGATAGTAAGCCATTTTAATACTAGTAATGAAACTGAGAGATGTAGTATTATATACATGGTTACTTTAGTAGTGTATGTAGTGTAAATCATCTAAGGTATAAGACAAAAACGTTCCGAGTAGTAGTAGTAGGAGTCATGAAACAACTCACACTCCGAATAGACCTCTGACGGCATAGCTTGCGTGCGCATTTATAGTCTCTATATAAACCAGACATTTTGGTTTTACTCGGTATCAGTTCATCAACATGGATCGATTTGAAGATACATCATTGGAGAGAAAAGTGGCTGTTGTAAGGCCTACTCCCCGTCGGCCAGCATTTTTAACCCGTCCGCCGCCACCATCACCTTATAGGTCTAGGGTTCCACCACCTAGATAGAAATGCAAACTAAATTCTAAAAATAGTAACTTTAAAAAAAAAAACAGAATAAATTCAGTTAGACCTCTGAGAGCTCATTTGGTATCCGGAGATCGAAGAGTCAACATCGTCAGAAAAATTCCTCTTGTGAGTGTTTCAATTTTTTATTTTATATACAGAAGCACAAAACGCTATAAAATAATACAGATACTGTTTTCACTGTCTGAACTTTGATACTTGCTGAAACGACGTAAGTGAACAACTTCATACTTCACAACACGTTGCAAACTTGAAACATGAGAACGGTACACACTTGATCACTTTTGCAAACTTTGAGAACGACACACACACACACACACACACACACACACACACACACACACACACACACACACACACACACACACACACACACACACACACACTTGATCACTTTTGCAAACTTTGAGTACTTTACACTTTCATGTTCTATGTATCTCTCTCCTGTCGTGAGATTAGTCAGTCTCTGAAAAAATAGATATCCCATGATTCCATAGACAAGATGGCTACCCTCCCTATACTTCCTGTTTCACTATCCACCCTCCCTCTCTGGTTTAGTGCATACAGTCCATATACAGTATTCTCAACTTTTGTTCCATCCCTATAGTCTATACAGAGTGATCTCCATTTGTTCCACCTATATAGTCTATAGAGTGATGTTTCACCTATAGAGTCTTTGCACAGTGATCTTCCATTTGTTCCACCTATACAGTCTATACAGAGTAATCTCCCTTTGGTCCTTCTCGTACAGGCTATACAGAGTGATCTACCTTTGTCTCATCTATACAGTCTATACACAGTGATCTCCCTTTGTACATACTTATGACTCTATGAGTCTTAGTACAAGGATAACATGTTCAAGCTTGAATCAAGCTCGGCCTAACACTTCTCGCGCTTGCGCGCTTGATACAGGACTCTCACCGACTGTGGCGACACCTACTACTCCAACCTGGGAAAAGACCCAAAGTTTCGGTTCTAAAAATAGATTCACTCTCAACCCAAAACTGGAAAAACCCAACTTCTAGTTTTAGCCCTCTTGTAACGAAGGCTCTCATTGGCTCGTTATCCAAGATGGCCGCCCAACAATCTTCCACTTCCAGTCACAGACACGCCTCCAAACCCAACGATTGGCTATTTCTCCTTATTGTCATGACAACAGGACCTCGCTTCCGGTATGATGCAATTCCGGTATGACCTCACTTCCGGTATGACGTCAACCTTAAAACTTATTTATTACGAGCTAAGTCGACTTATAGACAAAAAAACACCACCCTGGGTAAGGTCATATTATAGTGTAATTATTACTGACTGAGTCGACTTTTAGAAAACGGACACCACCCTGGGGTAGGTCGCTATATACCTTAATCATTACGGACTAGATTGACTTATCGATAAAAGGACACCACTCTCAGGTAGGTCACTTTAAAACTTAATTATTCTGGACTAGATTGAGTTACAGAAAAGAAGAAACCACCCTCAGGTAGGTCACCAAATATCTTAATTATTTCCGACTGAGTCGATTTCAGAAAAACGAACATCACCCTGGGGTAGGTAACTATATTACCTCATTATTACGGACTACATTGACTTATAGAATAGATGACACCATTCCCAGGCAGATCTCTTTAAAGCTTAATTATTCAGGACTAGACTGACTTACAGAAAAAAGGACACGACCCTCAGGCAGGTCATTAAATACCTTAATTATTTCCAACTGAGCCGACTTCTGGAAAACGGACACACGTCGCTATATACCTTAAATATTACGGACTAGATCCACTTATAAAAACGGACACCACTTCCAGGTAGGTCACTTTATTACTTAATTATTACGGATTACAGGTTGGTCACTTAATACCTTAATTATTACCGACTGAACCGACTTCTGGAAAACGGACACCACCCTAGGGTAGGTTACTATATTCCCTAATTATTACGGACTAGATTGATTTATAGAAAAATGTCCGTAATAATTAAGTTATAAAGTGACCTACCTGGGACAAGTGTTCTTTTTTTCTATAGCTCAATCTAGTCTGTAATAATTATATATATAGTGACCTACCCCAGGGTCGTGTCCGTATTCTAAAAGTCGGTAATAATTAAGGAATTTAGTGACCTACCTGATGGTGGTGTACTTTTTTCTGTAATTCAATCTAGTACATAATAATTAGGTTATAATGTGATCTACTTGAGAGTGGTGTCCTTTTTTCTGTAAGTCATTCCAGTCCGTAATAATTACGGTATATAGTGACCTACCTGATGGTGGTGTACTTTTTTTCTGTAATTCAATCTAGTACATAATGATTAGGTTATAATGTGACCTACTTGAGAGTGGTGTCCTTTTTTTCTGCAAGTCATTCCAGTCCGTAATAATTAAGGTATTTAATGACTTACCTCAGGATGGTGTCCTTTTTTCTGTAAGTCAATCTAGTATGAAATAATTAAGTTATAAAGTGACCTACCTGCGAGTGGCGGCTGTTTTTCAATGAGTCAATTTAGTCCATAGAAACTAAGCTATAAAGCGACCTACCTCAGGGTGGTGTTCGTTTTCTATATGTCGGCTCAGTCCGTAATAATTACACTATAATATGACCTACCCGAGTGTTGTGTTCTTTTTTTCTATAAGTCGGATTAGCTCGTAAACCCCTGGGTGGTGTCCTTTTTCTATAAATCGATTCAATGAGTTATAAGTGAGCTATAATTTTTTTCTATACTGGTGTTAGTCGACAGAATATGTCAAAATATGTCGCACTTCTGGTGACAACTTCATAATACATGAAAAAAATATTTGAAGAGATATCCAATAATAAGACAAGATTTCTGGCAAGAGTTAGTTGTTCTTTAACTATATATACATATCTTAATCCTTATTTTATTGTTTTCTGTCACTGATTTTTTTACGGTGACATGTATAATCGTAGGCTATAGACAAAATATATTAACTTCTCAAAAATAAAAAAACAATATAAAATTTTTAAATATAATAACTTCAGCTATCCGTATCTGGGAGATTTCAATTAATGAGCTAATTTTAAGCAGATATTTCTAATTACATTCAAACTTTCTTTCTGAAATATCCGTCCTATCCGGTATGGTTTTTTTATATTTCATGTTAGGGAAATCAACTACCTCCAGGTTGTGTCTTCTGACCTCGACCTTTTTCTGACCACCTGAAAGCCGTAAGAAAGTGCGAGTTCGAGCCCGTATCTACTGAATGTATTTGGGCGGAAGTACAGTGTCATAACAAAAATATCGTGTTTGGTCTTTTTTACAGGTCGCCAAATTCAAGTGACAATTTTTATCTTAATTTAGAATGGACTCTTGAATCAGTCTGTGACCATAACTCTGAAGTCATTATTCTCGGTGATTTTAATGTTGCATCGCGAAAAATTAACACGGAATTATGAACTCCATAACGTTATTTTGGAACCCACTCTTGAAACAACCAATACAGCCACACTTCTGGATCCTATTTTTATTTCAAATAATATCAAATGTCTTGACAGCGGTGTGTTCGAGGTGGATAATACTATAAGTGACCACAAAGCGACATATATATGTATGTCATTTTCGTATAACTGTAAGTGTGCATATATAAGACAGGTTTGGAATTACAAAAGAGCCGATTTCTAAAATTTTAACAATTTACTTAATGATGTTAACTGGGACGAAGTAATTCTTACTGCTTCCTCTATTGACTCGGCGACTATTCGCAATTATGAAGTAGGCCAACTATTCGGCAGTCAGATAAACCCTAGTTTGATTCCACTTTACAAATGTATTGCTGTAATCGCGACAAACTTAGAAAGAAAGCACTTAAAACGGGCAAACATAGAGATTGGAAAAACTCAGTCGACCAGAACAATATGAAAAAAAAGCACAAAAATTATTTTATAGTAATTTTGAGACTCGTGATGATAAATCTAAGAAATAAAATCCTAGATTTTTCAGGAAAATAATTAAAAGTTTTACGGTTCAGCCACAAATACTAATTCCCCATATTCAATATGTTGACTCTGATACCACTAAAACAGCTTACAGTGACCAAGAAAAAGCTGGAGTACTTAATAACAACTTTTCTTCAATATCTAGTATTGACGAACGGCATGCAAATTTGCCGGAATTTCTAAAAAGAAAATGTGAAAATTCTTTAAGTGAGATGGTTATCACTGAAAACGATGTATTCAATATTTTATCAGTTCTTGATATTGGGAAAGCGGTGGGACCAGATAATATTAGTCATAGGATGCCTAAAGCTACCGCGAGTGCATTGTCATCTCCTCTAATCGTTCAATTCGTGAATGTTCCTTTCCTGCTGAATGGAAAAAAAACTCACGTTATACCTTTATTTAAGACAGGTGTTCGTCACCTTCCATTAAACTACAGGCCTATTTCGCTATTAAGTTGCGTTTAAAAGGTAATGGAAAGGTGCAGTTTTTATTATGTATACAATTTCGCACGGGATAACAATATTTTTTATAAATACCAATCGGGATTTATGCCAGGGCATTCAACCGTGTACTAACTTATAGAACTTTTACACAAAATTACTTCTGTTATAAATAAGAAAGAATACTCATGAATGTGTTGTGTTATGCGACCTATCCTAGGCTTTTGATAAAGTCTGGCGTAAAGGACTGTTATTCAAACTCCGGCAGTACGGTATAGAAGACGATTTACTATCTTGGTTCTCTAATTATCTGAGCAACCTTCAGCAATCAGTTGTTATGGAAATAATGCATCATCATTTAAATATGAGACTGTGGGTGTCCTCTTCTATTTCTGTTCAACATTCTTGTTGATCCCATGAAGACCGTGATTAGACTATTTGCAGATGATTCATCCCTTCGTGAATCTTCAGCAGACCTAAACAATTGAACAAAACATAAACCAGGATATTCAACGTTTACAATATTGATCAAATCAATTGCGTATGCAGTTTAATCTTACTAAGACGAAAGTTGTTTTGTTCTCTTCCACATCACTTGATATCAGACCAATTATAAAGTGTAACAATGAACCCCTTCCTTTCTCTGACTCTCATTGCCACCTAGCGGTGTTTCTCAACAGTAACGGCAACTGGTATAATCACATTCACCATCTTATTAAAACAGCATCTTCCAGAATAACTGCATTACAACAACTAAAATACAGTCAGCAAGGACACATTGAACACCATATATATTGCTTTTATGAGACCTACTCTCGAATACGCCTCCTGTGTTTGGGGCGGTTGCTGTATTGAATTGTCAGATGCCTTGGAGAAGGTCCAGTTAGAAGCCGCAAGACTTGTTTCCGGACGAACGTCTATAGCGTCTCATGAATCAATATATCTCGAAACTGGCTGGGTACCCCTTAGGTCCAGGCGCGAAAGATTCAAACTCTCTACTTTCTACAAAATGCATAATAGGTTAGTTCCTGAATATTTTCATAGTATACTTCTGAGTAGAGGTGACCTTAGCCATGATATCGGTAACCCACATAACAACCAAATGTCAAGCTGTTGAGTTGACATATTTAAAAGGTCATATTTCCCCTCCTCTATAAACCTATGGAATAGACTTGATAACTCTTTTAAAATATATTACATCAACCTCCGAATTCAATATGGAAATATCACCTACATCACCTTTTTTACCCAAATATTTGAATGTTGGATAACGATATTTATCGTTGCAGCTAGTACAAATTAGGCTCGGTTGTAGTGCTCTTAATAATGATTTATTTCGGGTAGGGATTTACCCCTCACCTGTCTGTCAATGTGGTGACGGCATTGAAGATGCATATCACTACTTTGTAGTATGTTCACACCACTCAAACTATCGAATTGCGATTCTTTATATTCTCACGACTATGGGTATTCACCCAGGAAATTATGTCAGTTTTCTTCTATGGGGAGACCCCAATCTTCCATATGAGACCAATGTCCAAATTGTGCTGGCTGTTCAGTCATTTATAAACGCATCCAAAAGGTTCTAAACGAACTAAGGACAACCGTTGCAATCTCTCTCTCTCTCTCTCTCTCTCTCTCTCTCTCTCTCTCTCTCTCTCTCTCTCTCTCTCTGCGTACAATTGTGTGTGTATGTTTGTATGTATGTATAGCATACGAACTGTATGTTAGCCATGTCATAATGTGTTAAATTAACCATATACTGTATTATCTGTAGATGACCTATTAAGTTGTAAGAACCTATGTATAATCCATTTGTTATATCAATAAAATATGTTTAAATCATAAGACTAATTTTAACATTAATCTGTTGATTCATATTCAGTATTTACTTATCTATTTTTCAAATTTTAGTCATGCGAGAAAAATACCGAACCTGCTGTCACAAAAGTTTTTGATGACAATGTTTTTTATTTCTGTTAATAAATTTTGTCACATTCATAATGTTAAATAAAAATACCTTTAGAATTATGAAAATATTTTGGTGGGAAAACTGAATTTACAGATTTTTGTTTTCCTGTATTGATTCATGTTTTTTGATATATGTTCATATCTGGCACAGTAAACAAGCAATTAGATTGAGGTGTTTGCACTTTTCAAGGGAATCGTAGATATGCCTCTGTGGAGGACATTCAATGTCCGTTTTCTTAAAATTGTGCCGATCAATATTTTCCATAGTTTGCATTTCAATAAAGATCAAGCTGTAGTATTAATTGACAAAAATAAAGCAAATTTAAGGAATTTTGGAGTCAGTTGCTTAATACCTCCTTAAATCCAACACCCTGTTGTTCTCACTGATGAGCCTGTCTTTGATTGCTCACTTGGTCGTGTCTCTAATTTAACAAAGTTTGGTAAATTAGCCATAATGCGTGTAAAACTATGCTTCCATAGTAAAATCTTTAAAGCAGTACAATATCTGTATAGACATGTATTTACAACTAAAATGAAATACAATAACTGTATAGACATGTGTTTATAACTAAAATGAAATACAGTAACTGTATAGACATGTGTTTATAACTAAAATGAAATACAATAACTGTATAGACATGTGTTTATAACTAAAATGAAATACAGTAACTGTATAGACATGTATTTACAACTAAAATGAAATACAATACCTGTATAGACATGTATTTACAACTAAAATGAAATACAATACCTGTATAGACATGTATTTACAACTAAAATGAAATACAATTAATGTATAGACATGTGTTTATAACTAAAATGAAATACAATACCTGTATGAACATGTATTTATAACTAAAATGAAATACAATAACTGTATAGACATGTGTTTATAACTAAAATGAAATACAATAACTGTATAGACATGTGTTTATAACTAAAATGAAATACAATAACTGTATGAACATGCATTTACAACTAAAATGAAATACAATACCTGTATGAACATGTATTTATAACTAAAATGAAATACAATAACTGTATAGACATGTGTTTATGACTAAAATGAAATACAATACCTGTATGAACATGTATTTACAACTAAAATGAAATACAGTAACTGTATAGACATGCATTTACAACTAAAATGAAATACAATTAATGTATAGACATGTATTTATAACTCAAATAAAGTTAAAGCACACATATGCATAACCCTATGCTTTTTATTCTAGTTTTTATGTCGACAGGTACATATAACTAGGAATTGTATTATTTTTATTTCATTTTACTGTCATATAGATTTAGAAACACTAAAAACTAGAGACAGTATTTGTCTAAAACAGGTGCCCAGATGTCTTAACGGGAGAATGAAACTCAATGCGTCAAGCGTACGTCATGGACTCTATATTAGCTAGTACTGACCGAGTCTTGGTATTAGTTCACCATGGATAACTCTGACGATTCATCCAACATTGATATGCAACCTGAAAATGAGAAGACAAACATGAGAATCTTTCTTACACGGAGGAGACGTATTTTAGTGTTGAAATGCAGGCCAATAGATTCTGGTAGGACCCCGCTACCACCTTCTATACAACACCAGAGACTTTCATCGCCTAGACCTGAACAACCATTTCAAACATCTGTATAATAAGTATTGACTCATTAACTGAAAGTATTCAGTGTGTGTGTGTGTGTGTGTGTGTGTGTGTGTGTGTGTGTGTGTGTGTGTGTGTGTGTGTTGTGTTGTGTTATACTGTAGCGGTAAGTCTAAAATATAGTAGGTAGAGTAACTAACACTCCCGTAAAGATACCAACGCTTACTCTTGGTTCATTTTTATCACATCAGTACAAAGAATAATGTAGTAAATTAAACGTAATTCGACATCGAACCACTCGGATGTGTTTACTTAGGTAGAATAGACTTACACACATGTTTGCTTGCTACTCGCTATGTTCGCTCAACATTAAATTTATTATTTTAATTTGTGTTTTGTTATGACTCAATTATTCACTTGAATAGACCGACAAAAGTCCAAGATAGTAAGTGACTAGAGAATGAATTCAGTTAGGCCTCTGAGAACTCATTTGAGATCCGGATCTCGAAGTATCAACATCGTCAGAAAATGTCTGCCAGCAGGGGTGAGTTATTGAATTTTTATTACATAGGCATAGATTTTACCTGATGAAACATGTACAGATTTATTAATTCAATAAATAAAAGAGTTCTAACAACGTTTAGAAGGTTTATTTAGCTAGATCTAAATCATGCAATCAGGAGAATACCCGACTGATCAAAGTTGATTTAAATTCATGCTAGACCCCAAAACTGGGAAAACCCATACCCTGTTAGCATTTCACCTCTCACAAACTCTCACGATCTCTCTTCAACTCTTGCGACCCTAGCTACTACTGATCTACCCATCTCACTTCAAACCCAGAACTGGTAAAACCCAAACTTTAGGATCTAAAAATAGATTCACTGTCATCCTAAATAATGGAAAATCGCAACTTAAATTTTTAGCATCTAACCTCTCGTTACCCCGACCTCTTGTAACGAAGGCTCTCATTGGCTCATTATCCAAGTTGACAGCCGCCACATCCTTCCTCTTTTGACACGCCCCCAACTTCAACCATTGACACTTTATTCCAGTCGCCATGGCAATATGACCTTACTTCCGGTATGACCTCACAGGCAGCTTCCTGGAGCGCTTTTGAATTTAACTAATCATAAGCCAGATTCTACTGTCAACAATGCCCTCTTGTGGCCAAAATTCAAAAGAGCGCCAGGGAGCTCTCTATAACTGCAATATCCTCTCAGTCTGAAGCAATCTCTGTCAACAAAATGGTCTCCAAAAAGAATAAAATTGTTCCATACATCGGAGTCCAGCTTTAAGTGTGGAAGTGATCATCACTCTTTAGTAGTTTGATTTAATATATCGGGCTTTTTTACATACCTTACCTTAAAGTTTAATTAAATGTGTTTTATTACAACATATTTTCTTTCCATTTTTACCACTTTGATTGATATAGATCTACAATAACAAATTCTTAAATTCCTATATGATTTCTGAAAATTGCTTCAGAAACCCAGGTTTGGCACTTTTCCAATTACATTTGATTAACTCAAACTTTCTATTTGTATATGCATAACACACTGGACCTGACCTTATTTTCACAAAATATATAGGAATATAAGATTTTTATGCCTGTGTATATTAAGTAAAAGTAGATAAAATTGAAATAATTAATTTAGTAAACACAGCTAATGTCCCTTTAAGTTGCTTTTTCATTATTGGCATACAAATGCAAAGAGTTCAAAGACGTATGCACCCCGTAGAGTAAAATGTATGAATTGCTCATACAGCTCAATCAGGGGACTCTTAAATGACAGAATTGATAATGAAAGAAAACCAATAATCAGATCATTACTGGAAAATACGACATCACACCCATGTGAAAATTATTAATGGAAAAAGACTTTTCGGAGGAGGAGAAATGTTAGTGATGAAAGGAGATTGCGAAAGTCTAAAGCATGTTAGTGTAACATTATGAAGTACGGGAGGAAAATACTTTAAGTAAAAGAAAAACTTAACTTGTAAATAAATATAAACTGATAACAATATTGGGGTGGCCTGTGATAAATCGTAACATGTAATTACTGAGGAATACGGGCAGCTGATTTAGTTAAATAATGAAATTCATGTTTCGGACAAACAACTTGTCAACACATAACATCGAACATAAATAAAGAAATGAAATTTCGGCAATTGTTGCTGCTGCAAGGTTAAATAGGTCAATATCTGTCATCGTTATCCTCAGTAAACTAGATAATAAATGGACACCTTATTACAGGATACGAGAAGAGAAAGGACCTATAAGTTTTATAGTTTAAAACCCGTTGACAGGAACTACAACAAAACACACGCTATATATCTTAGGTTAGCTGATCTAGATAATTGGCAGATATCCCATGACAAACTAAACAAAATTCATTAAGATAAATCAACCTATGTAGTACCCCCAGACATTTCAGAATCTTCAGATGAAGATGTCATTAAATGATAAGGTTAAAGGTGAAAAATATTATAAAAAAGGTCTCGATGTATTCGAGATGATTCAGATAGTGTTGAGGATTGAAATTCCTTGTCAGAATTACAAAGAATGTACATGCGGAATACAAAAATAGAAGATAGGGAAAACACAAACACAACATGATAATGATACAGAAAACAAAGAACTTAAATGAGTTTTCAAAGGTCATAAAAAGTTAGTAGATGAATATAGACACTGTCCTATACGAGAAAAGGGATGTTGATAACATTAAATTCAGCTTTTGATAATATGGAAAAACACCTGCTTTGTTTAAACAACATGTCTCTATGAAAGACATTTGGGGGACACCCAAAGTTGTGCTGCCTCTACAAAATGAGCCCAGAGATCTCTGATTTTATCATTAAATGAAAAAATTAGTTTTGCCATTAATAAGTGAAATTCAAGGTGATAAAAAAGATACTTGTATGAATATTGGTAGTACTAATTTTGGAAATTATAGGAAATGACGGTCATTTGAATTAAAATTGAAAGGGAGGGATTTTCTTCTTTATGAGAATAGATCATTTTCCTTTGGTGCGGAATACTACGAGTTGTAAACAAGTGAAAATTTGAAGTAGAAATGCAACGGCAACCTATACTTTTGATTGCATATTTTGTTATCAAAAATATTAATCTTTCAGCACAGGGTACTTATTTGACCCACCCCCCCCCTTTTGATTTTATAAACATGGTTAGTGACAGTGTTAAACTGGGAAGTTTTGTAAATTAGCATTGAGGCCTATGGGAAAATATTTGGTGGTGTCTGTCCATATGTGTAAGAATAATTTCACAATGTTTGATAACATGTGTAAAACAATGCAAATTTTAAGTGGTAACTAAATATAATAATGGGCAAATAATCAAAACAAAATAAAATATTATTATATACAAGTAATACTTTAGTAAAATATAATAGATACCAAATGTTAGAAGATAGTTTTTGTTTTTATTGTCTATATATTTTTTAGCAATTTGAACATTGATGACCATTTGACAGTTATGCCCTCTGTATTTAATTTTAGTCGAATTAAGTAGAGGTATAGGTGTTTCAGATTTTGTTATAAATGAACAAAAATAAGAAAAAGATAAGTATGGTCAAATGATAGGGGACTTTTAAGAGTTGGGTCTTCCAACAAAGCCAATTGCACAGTCAGAAATACCAAATTTGGTTCAACCACAAACATGCTGTGTATCAAGAGACAATCATGGTCAATTGACATTTTGAGTCAGTCTACATAATCGCATACATCAAAAAACACCGGGCACGATAGAAGTACCAAGTGAACTTATTGACATAATTGTTAAACAAAAGAAATCAGATGCATACAAAGACAAGTGAATTAATACATGTGTGTCCATGGAAGAAAAACATAACATTAAACCAGTAGCTGTAAAAAAGATGAAAATGATGAACTAACGGACAACAATGTTCTCGATATAGGGAATAGGAAAACTAGTAAGCTCTCCTTATAAGGAATCCAATAAAGAGAGTGGTAGTAGTAAATTAAGAAAAAGTAGGATAAATAAAATAAATGATACATTAGATCAAAATTATTTGAAATGTCATTTGGCATGGAAATCCTAGTGCATGTGTACTTTGGATACAAAAACAAAAGTATAGAACTTTAGTAGATACAGGAGCAGAAGTTTCATTAATTAGTAAAAAATGCTTCCAAAATCTTCCAATCAAGGCTAGGAGTATTAATAAAAAAAACAAATCTTAGGGCAGTGAATGGTCAATCACTCAAGGTTATAGGTGCAGTAAATATAAATCAAAAAACACCGGGCACGATGAGTAAGTGAAGATTGACATGAATCATAAGTTTTATGTCACAGATGGTTTGAACAGAAAAACTTTATCCTTGGTAAGATGGGACTGGTTGAGACGATAAAACGGAAAACTAGTAAGGTTCCTTACTGTGACCTAGGTTGTTTGAGAATAGGAAGAACCTATGTCAAATTTGTAGATGACACATACATATCATCTATTGCAAGAGTGTCAAAAGCAATAGACACATTAAGATCACAAACATAAACAATATGCAAAAACACTCAAATTTCACAAACTTTCGGCCACTTGGCCTTTATCAAGTGAAAACGATAGGAGATATAGATTCTTATAAAGATATTGATGCGCCTTCAGAGTATAAAAATAGTATTTTTAGTTTATTGCAAGAAAACAAAGATATCTTTGCGAAAACAGTCAATGCAGAATTAGGAAATACAATATGCAAATACAGTAAAAATGTGAAAAAATAGATACAGGAGACCCATCCACCAATATCTTTGCGAAAACAGATGCAGAATGGGAAATACAAATACCGTAATAGAACGCCCCCATCCAACAAACGACAAGTGATTAACGAAGCAGTAGATGAAATGTTTGATGCAGGTATTATAGAAAGGTCAAGGTCAACATGGGCTTTCCCATTAGTTGTAGTTGGTAAGAAGGACGGATCTAAAAGAATGTGTTAGGACTTTAGATCTTTAAATAAGATAGTGAAACCTATATCTTTGCCTTTACCATTGATTGATGACATCTTAAATAGGTTAGGAAAAGCAAAACATTTTACAAGTTTAGATCTTAAGAGTGGGTATTGGCAGGTACAGATGGATGAAGATAGTAAAGAGAAAACAGCATTTATTTGTCACAAAGGGTTATTTCAATTTAATGTGATGCCTTTTGGGTTAAGTAATGAACCTGCTGTCTTCCAAGAACTTATGAATATAGTATTACAAAAATGTGAGGACTTTGCCACTGCTTACTTGGATGACATCTTAATATTTTCAAAAGGCTCAGAAGAACATCTCAGACGTACAAACAGTGTTTGATAAGATCAGGCAGCATGGTTTAAAAATGAAGTTAAAGAAATGTAGCTTCTTTAAAACAGAAATAGAATACTTAGGTTTTATTGTTAGTTACCAGGGAGTAAAACCTAATGAAATGAAGGTGAAAGCTATAAGAGCATTACCTGTACCTAAAAATGTAAGAGAATTTAGGGGATTTATTGGCATGTGGAACATGCGCGATCTTGATTAAAGATTTATTGAAAGATCAGGAGTTTCATTTTTACAGTGTTTACTTCACTTCTATTTATAGAAAATATTTATTGTGACTAAAAAACATAAACGAATACACGTAATTATGAAGAAGAATGACCACCAAACAGCTATGTCAGCATATATGTTTCTCTTTTCATAGTTTGAGTTAATATATGTCCAACATTTCTTTTCAATGGAAACATTTTGATAAAGACATCCGATACAGATCCATTTACGTCAAGGAAAGATGCTTCACAATGGAAATGATAATAATGAAATTTCTTTTCACAGTTTTGTTTACTCGTGTATAGAATTTAGTTTCATTGAAGAAATGGAAATGCTCTGGATCTTTAACACAGATATTAACAAAAATACAAATTGATGGCCAGGTGTAATGTGAGCTTTATTATTGTGATGTTACTTGCATGGGTGACTTTTACTCTTTGTATTAGTTTTTTTTATTTGTCTGTCCGTCTGATGGTGATGACAATTTTTTGTATCAGATGTGATTTTAAACCCTTTTATGAAGAAATATGGGTATACAGTTGTATTTGTATTTTGCCTTTTTATGTATATTTCTTTTAGAATAGTTGATGGCATGATGATCATATGTTTGTTTGTTAATTTGATTTGTGTATGAGGTACGGGAGGAAAATACTTTAAGTAAAAGAAAATATTAACTTGTAAATAAATATAAACTTCTAATAAAATTGGTATGCCCTGTGATAAATCGTAACATATACTTAGTGAGAAATGCCGGCAGCTAATTAAGTTAAACAATGAAATTCATATTTCGGACACATTTTTATCAGAATTAATTATAAGAATTTAAAAAACAAATATACATATTGATTTTCTGATACTGTTTCTCATTCAAGATTACATAGGTCATTAACTGTCATTGTCATTCTTGGTAAACAAATTTCGGCATTTTCGATTGTAATGTTAAATAATATAACGTACTAGAATTGCACCATTTAAGATGGTGTCAAAAGGTTACAAAAGGTGAAATTTTGACAGATTTTGATAGGTACGGCACCCGTATTTTTCTGGTACTTTTTCGGTTACAAAGTGGGAGAAGCTTCTAAAATTCTGGTGATCTACGTTGTTCGCAATTGACAGTCGTATATACGCACCAGGGTTTTAGGGCCAGAGAGAGCGAGAGACGGCCATTTTGACACAAGCTACTGTCATATGCATGTGTTGTTGATTCAATAATATCTATACGATCACACCTTATAACCTACTGATTCCTTGCGGGTTACATTTGTTCTGATAAAAAATCATAAATTTTCATTTTTAATGGACTTTTCAAGGAAAGGACAGAAAGAAGAATGATATTAGAACTGAAAATAATGTCATGATATAACCGTGAAAGAAGATTAGTGGCAATGGAAAGAGCATTTTAACATTAACAAGTATCGTATTGTTAACTGTGTGTATATATATTCATCCAAATTATTTGCAGATGTCTGATTTCAAGTGCTCTTACTGTGATCTGCGTTTTCAAAATCGTCTTGATATTTTTTATGGTTAACACACAATAATAAAACAAGTTTTGTTTCCTTTAGATAATTTACCTAGATAAATATTTATTTTGGTGAAAAAATGTTAATTATTATATGACTGATTTATTTTAGTTTTACTATGCAAAAAAAAATTCAGATACCAAAGTATAAGTCAATAGGATGTCAAGGACATAGATACAAATCCGGTAAAAATGGACAAACACGGGTCTCTGGAAACCAACAGGTGGGATCAGGTGCCATGGAGGAGTAAGCATCCCCTGTCGACCGGTCACACCCGCCATGAGTCCAAGGTCAAGTCCAATGAAACACGTGAGGAGTGTATCCTCCTCAAAATTGGTAAAGACGTCTGAACAACCGCCAACGAAAAGGCAACTCAACATTTCACTTAGTGAAACAGAGTAGTCGCAAACAAGCCTATTATACCCACCGTAAAATTTGCGGAACGTTGACATCAAACGCGGTTTTCGATATCCCTGTGTCGATAATTTGTCAGTGAGTAGTTTACCTCTGTATATGAAATCTTCATATGTTGTACACGCCCTGGCATATCGGATCATTTGTGAAATATAAACTCCATATGCGGGTGACTGAGGGATACTTAAATATGGAAAATTTACGATGGGGAAGCTGAAATCGTCGCGTTTGTCGTATAGCTTAGTTGCTAATTTCCCGTCTGTGTTTATGTTTAGTAAAATGTCTAAAATGTATATATATATATATATATATATATATATATATATATATATATATATATATATATATATATAATATATATATATATATATATATATATATATATATATATATATATATATCATACAACACGTATATCCTACTTTGAAAATACGTCATGTATTGTCAATTTATCGTGATTTATTTATGTACAAGTTTCAGTTAAAATTTAAGCCAGTTGATATTTGAGTTAGTATTTTTTTTTCTTTTCTTGGGAGGTTGATAATTGGCTGGTCCGAAGTTCATCTGTACTTTCACTGCATATCCACCACCATTCTGGTCTTCGGAAAGCTGCATCATTTTCTTGGTGTGATTGAATAATGTCGGAGTATGAACATCCCTCAAAGATTGACAAAATTGTCGATATCCGTAAAAAATTCCCCTTTTTCCTTGGCTTGAAATTTGATTAGAAAATTCTATTCCAAGATTTCAAGAATTTGAATTTGAATAGGAATATCCTCGTTATTGGGTGTGTCTGTCTTCGTCATTGGGGATGTCTCTACTCTCTTGATCAAATTTCCCTCCGTTTGAAGCTTTTAGTATTTTTCTTTACGACCACCATGGAGTTCTGCTCCGTTTGTTGTTATTAGTAAAGAGGTCACTCCTACCTACAAATTACAGCTGTTAGACATATTAAGGCATGCATGATCAACGTCAACAGTGGAATTCTGATCAGTCATCCCGAAATCTTTAGGGGCAAGACGGCGAAACACCCTCTAAGAAGAACCGAAGTAAAAATGAGCACCTGACAATTAAGATCTAGATTGTTTATTTGGCAAAATGTGTGGTCTAGTACCCTACCCACCAAAGCCCCGTTTTTAGCAGTGCAGTGTTACAAGTTTGGAACTTGGCCCGTAGCTCACCTGTAACAATAAATTTTGATTTCTATGATCATGGTATCTGGCATTTGAGGTTTTAGAATTGTTTGTTGCGGGGGTATTCTGTGTCAGCTCCAAATTATGGGTTTAACAGAGTTACATAGCATCACGTGTTTCATTGGACTTGACTGTGGACTCACGGCGGGTGTGACCGGTCGACAGGGGATGCTTACTCCTCCATGGCACCTGCTCCCACCTCTTGGTTTCCAGAGGTCCGTGTTTGTCCATTTTTACCGGATTTGTATCTATGTCCTGGACATCCTATTGATTTATACTTTGGTATCTGAGATTTTTATATTTTGATACAAGTGCAAAGAAGGAGAAAAACATTGACAAAACTGCAATTGACATAGATTACGGAACCACAGTCGATCTACTTGTGGACGTCCACTAAATCGGTGTGGTTCATCGCTTTGCAGACTAATTCCCTTCAACACAAGTTTTCTTAATAAGTTGTGAGGAAATAAATTACAGATTTTCGAGGTGTAAGTCTCTATATTCGTATCTTTATTTCCTTTTTTGCGGAAAATAAAACCCATGTGTACTGATAACGTACATCAAAGTATTTCTAAATATACATGTACTACATAACACATACCACAGATTTCCGAAACTAGACTTTTTCCAGATGTAAAGCATACCTAAATCGGATTGACTTTGAGAACTCAAATTCTGTTGAACTGTTTCCTTATCCCCAAGATGCTACAATGCGCTACTATAACGGTTCTTGGCCCAATTAGCATTCCTCTCCAAAAGAATGAAATATTTCGCTCAATTCAAAATTAATGTTTGACACAACCCCTTCAAATTTTATTTTATGTCAGATCTCTTTAACAAAGTGACAAAAAATGCAATCCAGTTGATTGGTCGATTGTGTTCACATGAAAAGGTAGCTAATACAGGTTGTTATGGTTGGTTTAAATCATCGTCGTGAAATGACAGAAATCTTGATGATTTTCTAATAGTACAAGGTTCAATCTTGTGGGTGGATTTATGTAGTAAATTCTGTTCTGTTATTATGCGAGCGAATTTATTTTACGTAAGATAATGGTTCCAGATACGAATGCCTTTAAGAAAATATCCAAAAACCTTGCCCTACATGGTTACATGAGCTAAGCAGAGTAAACTCGACTCCGTCTCGTTTACTATATAACGTAATACACGGTTGATTTTTTCCAACCTTTACAGAGTCAATATTCTTTCATTAATGAGAACGGCGTAATTGAACTATTTTCTTTGTATTGATCAAGACAGGATATTTTCGATTGAAAACTCTTGTGATGTCAGAATGGATTTGATTGGCTGTATGCAAGTTTCGGCTGATATTTTACCACGTCAATTTATCACATTTCTAATATAATCATTTACTGTCGATACCTCGATTCTTCAGTTACAGTTGCCCATCGGTTTGCCTCTACTTGCATGTGTTTCACACACACACACAAAACGAATGAGAAGTTTCCTTTTTTGCGAATCTGATATACATTTACACTGGTGCACGCAACTGTGTATTTGCACAAAGCTTGCTATGCCACTTATTATACTGAAACGATAGAAGAAAATATTGATTTGTTTAAAATTATTCTCAGGTATTCTATCCACACACCTGTCAAAGAACATTGATACTAACACAAAGTTATTGATCGCCAATATATCAGTAAACTCACCTATTCGATGCCATTCAAGAACGAAGCCTACAGAAAATCGCTTCCACATGATACAAGATGGTATCCAAATGGTGAGTATATTATCCTCAGCCTTTCTCGTTCTATTTCTGTTTCATATACCTGATTCTATAGTAAATTTGTATCGGGTACAATGCAGAAACTGCGGCTCAAAAAGGTACACTAGATATATGTTTTATACTGAATCCAGAAGTGTCGCGAATGAATACGGGTATGTAGGTTAGCGTGGGTAATTCTTTCAGATTTCCAAATTTCTTTATTCAGATAACCTCAGGTCATACACATATGAGGATGAACATATACATATATATTTCAGCATAGCGTAGATTAACATAATATACATACAAATTTGAACTCAGTATAAATACATACCATTGTGTAAATAATCAAACTCAAACATTAGAGAAATGCTGCATTATTTGAGCAATGAATTTACATAGGTTTAATAGCTCGGAGTGGTTAATAGTTGTCATGATATAGACAAATTTATACATGTTTGGGTTAATATAAAATCGCTGTTAATGACTTTAATTCTCAAAGTCGAAAAGTGGCTACATATGAGTAAATAATGATATTCATTGCCGATTTCATCAGCATTATATAATTCGCACTTTTTATCTTTCATTGTACCACCTCCCGACTTCGATAGGAAGACAATGATTTGTTGTTCTTAATTTAATATACAATTTCCTAAGATGATGTGTTATATTTGATACTAACTAAGGTTCCAATTTCAAATTTGTTTTAAATAATTTATATAAATGACCTTTGTTCGATTCTTCAACAGTTTGTACACATGTTTGTATATGTTGGTCTATCAACCGTTGTTTAATAAACCTATTTTAACCAGATTACACTTAAAAATGCTTGGCTGTACCAAATATTACTCATACCACATTGGTCAAGTATAGAACGAATGGCTTTTAACAAGTAGGACTGTTAATTATTGAAACAGTAAGTTTTAACAGAAAATTATAAATAATGTGTAATTTTGTTATCGCTTGATGAAATAATTCATGCCCAGGAGGTAACCATGCGTGTCTTAATCATTATACTTAATGGTACATGACCAATTTCACCATATAACATATATTTGGGTGTACTCTTTTTTACACCAAGAAAAGTTCTGAGAAATTCTAGATGTATGTTTTCTATACAATCTACATTTGTATAGCCCCACACTTCAGGTCCATATAATAATATAGGTACAATAGTTTGATCAAAAAGTAATAGTTGGCAGTCAATGGGTAAGTTTAAAGTGTTGATTCTGGTATAAAGAGCAAATATAGCTTTCTTTGCCTGTGATACAAGATTTGCTTTTGCTGCATTAAAAGTTAGTTTTGTTTAAATATAAAAAATTTAAGATACCAAAGTATAAATCTATAGAATGTCCAGTACATAGATACAAATCCGGTAAAAATAGACAAACACAGACCTCTGGAAACCAAGAGGTGGGATCAGGTGCCATGACGGAGTAAGCATCCCCTGTCGACCGGTCACACCCACAGTCTACAGTCAAGTCCAATGAAACACGTGAGGAGTTTATAACAGTTAACAATCTCAGTGATTGTACCATCCATGTGGAAGTGGTGAATCTATCTACCTCTGTTACCAAAAATAACTATTTTCGTTTATTGATATTGACTTTAAGTCTGGAAGTTTTTCAATATTTATAAAAGCAATTAAGATTTTTCTGAAAATCGTTTGCATTATCTGCAAGTACAGTTGTATCATTGGCATAGCAGACAACAATAAAATTTATACGTAGATATAAGATTTCTCTGTCGACCCATCACAATCTTCTTCACTGTGATAAATAACTTTCTAAATCGTTCAAAAACAATGAAAACAGTAGTGGAAACAAATTTTCCCCTTGCCTTACTCCGGATTCACAAAGAAAAAACGGGGAACTTGTATTATTTATCTTTATACATGATTTGATACCCTTATACAAATTCAGAATTATGTTAAATATTTCCCATTTATACCATATAGTAACAATTTTTGCCATAAAGGAAAAACACCTGCTTTGTTTACAACATGGGCGCAGACATTTTGGACACCCAAAGTTGTGCGGAGGGTAAAATGAGCCCAGAGATCTGATTGGTCATTAAATGAAAAAATTAGTTTTGCCATTAATAAGTGAAATTAAGGTGATAAAAAAGATACATGAATATTGGTAGTACTTTGGAAATTATAGGGTTGACGGATGAAAATTGAATGGGAGGGGTCATATGAGAATAGATATTTTCCCTTGGTGCGGAATACTACGAGTTGTAAACAAGTGAAAATTTGAAGTAGAAATGCAACGGCAACCTATACTTTTGATTGCATATTTTGTTATCAAAAATATTGATCTTTCAGCACAGGGTACTTATTTGACCCAGATTTAATAAACATGGGAGTGACAGTGACCTGAAGTTTTGTAAATTAGCATAGAGGCCTATGGGAAAATATTTGGTGGTGTCTGTCCTAAATCCGCGCGCCACACTGTGTCAAATTGCTTGGAAAAATCTATAAAAGCACAGAATAGTTTCTTTTTTTGTATATTTTGAAATTTCGGATATTGAGTTTAAAACAAACATGTTATCCAATGTATAATATCCACTACGGAAACCCGTTTGTGGCTCACTTAAAATACTGAAATAAGTAGCATAGTCAGTAAGACGCTTATTTAGAATTGCGGTGAATAACTTTCCAACGCAACTTAGTATTGTGATTGGTCTGTAATTTTTAGGTTGTGTAGCATCACCACTTTTGTATATAGGACAACTATACCCTTCCAACCATGAATCTGGTATAAAACCAGAATCAAGTATCAAATTAAAAAAAAACATGGCATAAAGTGGTAAAAAATTGTTTTCCGAAACAATAATATATTCATTGTTTTAAACATATTTTACTCAATTTAGACATGTTATTACATCAATTGACAATACATAAAGGAATTAGGGGTTTGAAAAAAGCGTTATGCTTATGTAAATTCATCTCCCTAGATACAAATTTATTAGTCGGAGATTTATTAAATATTTGGCTTGTAGACTATACATAAGAAGAGAGATGTTTGGAAATATAGCAGAAAAATAACGAAAAACGAAAGTAATACAATGAGTAATGCGTAATATCATTTGAATTCAAGAAAATAAGGTAATAAATAAATTGATGATGGATATCCATATAAATGGAAGTAATGAATGTGACGGTGGGTAACGGATGATTAATGTTGATACCAAAATTGAAGTAAAAATCGGAAGAGAACGTACAAGTTGTATGAATTCTCGCAATGTTTGAGTGATGCTGCACAGTTTCTAGTCAACATAAATTCCCTGTAATATACATTGAATATAACGTAACGTGGATGTTTTAGAAGGGTGGAGAGAAGGAGACGAAATAATTCGAAATAATTCAGTGATATTCGTCAGCGGATGCATTGCACTTAAATGTTTTTAAATTCAGATTCAAGTAAAGCGTTTTGTTTGCAGAATAAATTTTGTACATTTGTAGATATATTTAGTAAAATATTTACTGTAAATGGGAAGTTTAGTGCATTTCTTAATTCAATTTAACTCAGATTATGAAACAGTGGACAAAAGAGAAAAAAATGTTCTGTTGTTTTGATTTCTCCACAGGCGCAGTATGGGGATTTTTCAATGTTTTTTCAGATAAAGATCGTGATTTAAAGAACTACATGACATGCGAAGCCATGCATGTAATATTTGTCCTTTTCTGGATCCTCTGTTACAGTAGGGTGGAGGCTTATCAGAACTGTTAAAATTAGAAATGTTATTTTTAAACGAACTTAATGAAATAGATACTCTAATTTCGTGAGGGAGATTATTCAAAAGAGTTGTTGTTGAGGGGATGAAGCTATTTAAATTGTGTGATGTTCTGCAATGGAGGACGACAAAGTGGTCAGTGTGTCTTGTTGGATAATTTTGGAGAGGTAATAATTCTCGCATGTAATCCGGAGTTAAAAACATTATAATTTTATAATATTGAATTAGTTTTTTTTTTTTACCTACGTGCAAATAGTTTTTCCCACCCACATTCTCTATAAAGAGCTTCTAGTCCAACAAATTTTGTGGCACCTGTAACTATTGTAGCAGCTTCTAAATTAGTTTTTTTTCAACTGATCTTTACAATATTCTGAGTAGTTATCAACTATTATATCACCATATTCCAATATGGGACGTATAAACATAAAATACACATATTGTAGTGTTTGACGATCAAGGTGAAATTTTAATTTTCGAAGAAGGTTTAGTTTTATAGTTGACTTTTCTATTATATAATTTATTGATCCCCAATGGCATTTATCGTTAAAAATTATCCCTAAGTGTTTGTGCTTGGATACTTCTAATACGGGTGTGTTATTAAAGAAGAGTGTAGGGTGAATAATTGTGTTACGTTTTCTAGAAATCAGTAAGCATTCAGTTTTACGCAGATTAAAATTAACAAACCATTGTTTTGACCATTTATTTACTTTTTCTAGGTTAGTATTCAGCTCACGTGCTGTTGCTTCAGGATTGTCAATTACAATAGATAAAGAAGTATCGTCAGCGAAGAGCTTAATTTGAAACAATATCGTTTATGAAAATTAAAAAGAATAGTGGACCTAGGATTGACCCTGGGGCACTCCAGCACAAACTCTACGCAATATATATTTATTTCCATTGAGAACGACTCTCTGCTTTCTGTTTAGAAGATAGCTTTTAACCTATGTTAAAAGATCACCTTTAATCCCTATTTTTTATTTTCATAAAGTAAACCTTTATGCCACACCCTATCAAATGCGTTATTAATGTCAAAAAAGACCACCCTTATTTCTTTCCCTTCATCTAACTCTTTTGGAAAAATCATGTGATATGTATAAGAGTTGATTTATTGTGGAACCACCCTCCCGAAAACCTGACTGATGTCATTTGTTATTTCAAATAAGGATGTAATATATTCATTGAGTACACCATCTAGTAGGCCGATTTACAGTTTTTTTAATCTTTTTATCGCTGAGTTATTTCCTCCTCAGATATGTTTTTATTCAATATTTCATTTTTTTTTTTTTTTTTTTTTTTTGCTCATCTCTTACACCATTATTTATATCATTTGAATTATCGTTGATTGAACTGTTCAGGTCGCGGAAATATTTGTATATATAATTAATATTAACGTTGTTAGATTCATTATTTTTATTTGAAGTGTACTTGTTTAATAGAGTCCAATATTGTTCTCATCGTATGTATTTTTCACACATTTCAGTATTATGTTTTCGTATATACTTATTCATTATTCTTTTGTTACACCTACTACATCCCCGTAGATTCTTTCTGTTTGTTTCGCTTTCATTATTGTTATATATATATTTTTTTTTTGAGTAATAATATATCTGCAATGGATGGGAAAATGTCAGGTTTTGATAAAAAGATTAAAGAATGTGACCAAAAATTAGTTGAAAATGAAACTAGCATGCAATTTCTATCTGACCAGGTAGACTGTTTAGACAATGAGTCGAAAAGTTTGAAAGTGTCAAAAAATGAGATTGATCGAAACATTAAAACATTGTCTGAATCAGTGCGTTAAAAAGCAAAATTTAGAACTCAAGGAATCACACCTGGATCTTCAATGCCGATCAATGCGGGATAATTTGTTGTTTTTTGGTTTCCCCGAAAATGAGCTCGAAGACCCAAAAGAGTTGATACACAATCTATGCGCTAATGAACTGAAAATCGAGCACTCCCACGAAATCAAAATTGAAAGAGCGCATCGGCTAGGTAAACGTGCACAAAGTAAACCACGACCTATAGTTGCGAAATTTAACTCTTTCGTGGACCGTGAAAAAAAACGATTGTCCAGCAAACATTTAAAAAACACTTCATTTGGCATTCAGCAGCGATCGCTGCATTCAGGAGCAATTCCCTAAAGAAATAAAAGAGAGACGTAATGCTCTTATCCCACTTTGGAAGCGTTCACTTGTTTTTCCACGTTCTATATGTCAGGGTGGCGGTATCTTTATTTTTTACAAATCTGTTTTTCATAAAAAGTTGCAAGTTATTGAAAACCTTTTTGATGGTATAATCTGGATTAAAATAAGTCCAGGTATTGTATCTGACCAAAATGTATATGTATCTTGCTGTTACCTCCCCCCTGAAAATAGTAAGTTTTATAATGACAATGACATCGACTTGTATCAGAGTCTTGATGACCTAAAATACAGGGAAAATTTTCATCGTTGGTGATTTTAATTCTAGAACGGGTACCAGAGATGACAAAATCCTAAATTGTGATAATAGTAATATAATTTCTGATACTATGGCAGCTATAATTGATTATAGGTCTGATGTACATCTGGCTAAACGGAATAATTTAGATAAACATGTTAATACTTTTGGTAGAAAAGTTCGGGATATTTGTAAAGCGACGGGCTTGCGTATTGTTAATGGAAGACATACGGATGATCCTTACGGTACTTATACTTTCTACAATTCGAATGGTACTAGTACAATAGATTACGTACTAGTAGAGGGACCCCAAATAGAATGTATTTCTAACTTTATCAGTGGTCAGTTTAATCCTTTTTTCTGATCACTCACCCGTCTCTTTCACATTGAAGTTCACTATGTCACGGTACAATAATAATCCAGTAGTCTCCAGGTGTGATGATCATTTATACAGAAAGAACGTGAAGTCAATCAGGCGGAACGATGATAATTACTGTCCTGGCAAATGACTTAGGTAACTTGTTAAGCCAGTGAGATACTGATGTGCATTCGTTAAATGATGTCAATAATTGTGTAAACAATTTTACTATGCTTCATAACGAAATTGTTTTACCTCATTGTAATGTACGCACAAAAGTGCATAATGATAATATTAATGATAAAATTCGCCATGTAGAAGATGATAAACCGTGGTTCAATAATGCGTGTAAATTAAAGTACAACGGATATAGAAAAGCTCTTTTCCTTTTCAGTAAGGTGATGACCAAATCAAATCATGAAATTTTAGTTGCTAAAAATTCTGAGTATAAAAAATATGAGTTTAGGATGAAACGTCAATATTTGAGACATGAAGGTGACATGATGGACTGTTTGAAAAAAAATACCCTAAAGAATTTTACAAACGTTTTTCAAAAACAAAATCTAACATTAAATGTGACTTAAGTGGGGTCGAATTTCTGAATCATTTTTAATCTTTGTGCGCCTGAAAATAACAATAGTATTTTTAATAATAATAATAATAAAAATAATAATAATAATAATAATAATAATAATAATGAAGTAAATCGTACCGTAGCTTTTGAAGAATTGAATATGCTTATTTCGGTAGATGAAATTAAGAAATGTATAAAGAAACTTAAAATTAATAAATGTTGTGGTGAAGATTATTTAGTTAATGAATTTTTCATAAAATGTGATGAGCATATTGTACCATGCCTACACAAATTATTCAATTTAGTTTTTAACTCGGGTCACTTTCCCGAAATTTGGTCTGAGGGAAATATTTTACCTGTATATAAGAAAGGTGATCCTAATGATGTTAATAATTATCGCGGTATAACTATCATAAGCTGTCTCGGGAAACTATTTACCTCTATTTTAAATCGTAGATTATTAGAGTGGGATAAATTTAATAACATTGTTAGCGATGCTCAGTTTGGATTCAAACCAGGCATGTCAACAGTTGATGCCATTTTTTGTCTTCAGTCCCTTGTTAATCGAACTTTAAAAAGTAAACAAAAATTATTTTGTTGTATTATAGACTACAAAAAAGCTTTCGATCTGATAGACAGACATAAGCTTTGGTTCAAGTTAATTAAGCAAGGGGTCCGTGGTAAAATTTTTGATATTATTAAGTCCATGTACGACAATGCTAAATCATGTGTCAAATTTAATGGTCAGTTGACTGATTTTTTCGAAAATAATAATGGTGTGATGCAGGGTGAGGTATTATCTCCCCTTCTTTTCTCCCTTTATGTGAATGATTGTGAAATGAGTTTTTTTAAATCAAACTGTCCGTCAATTGAAATACAGCTAATCAATAGTTTTCTTTTAATGTATGCTGATGATATGGTTATAATTTCAGAAACTGCAGAAGGTCTCCAGAAAATGCTAGATTCCTTACATAACTACTCTAATGAATGGAACTTGAAATTAAGCACAGAAAAACTATGATTTTTAGTAATAGCAAAAGAATTAATCTGCAAATGAAGTGGAAATATGATGGGCATGAATTAGAAGTTGTTGAAACGTTCAATTATTATCCTATAATGGGAAATTTAGACAAACTCAACATAATTTTGCAGATCAAGGTAGAAAAGCGTTGTTCGCTCTATCAGCGATATATAAAGCTCTATCAACAAAATTTAAAAACCATAACCTTAACGTGAATCTTACGGTGCAGAAATTTGGGGGTTTCACAAAGCACCTGATGTTGAAAAAGTACACATACTGCTCTGTAAAAAAGTATTACGTGTGAAGAAAACTACTAGTAACCTCTTAGTGTATTGTGAACTAGGGCGTTTCCCATTGAGAATATATAGATTTTAGAAATTTTCAAATATTGGTTAAAATTAGGAAATGGTCAAAATGTTGTTATAATGAAATGGTGTTGAATAATGATGAATGGATTTTAAATATTAAGAATGAACTATGCAATCTTGGTCTGAATTACTTATTTGAATGTAGATTGTCAGATAAGGCTTTGTAATGTATTTTTGAACAGAAACTTTTCGATATTACAAAGCAGCACTTTTTTGCAAATATAACTACAATGTCTAAGGGTGTAATATACCAACATTTAATTGATAATTTTTGTGTACAATACTATCTTATTAAACCAATTGAGTTAAAATACGGAAAATATTTAACAAAATTTAGAATTTCCTCTCATTCATTAAATATTGAAAAAGGAAGATACTGTGGTGTAAGTAGAAATGATCGTCTCTGTACTAAATAAAACCTAATAAGCATCGAAGATGAATCTAACTTTATACTTGAATGTCCTTACTATAGGGAACTAAAAACAAAATACATAAAAGGTATTATTATAATCGTACTAGTGTGTTCAAATTAGTTCAATTACTTAGTGTGCAAAATGTAAAAGAATTGGCAAACTTAGAGGCAAATATTTGTATTTAGCATGTATTAAGAAAGATTTATGAATATTTATTTATTTATTGATTTATGTATTTGTATATACTCTCCTTGTGTGACATATGTATATATTCTGTTGTATTATATTTCTGATGAGTCGTATGACTCAAAGGCAATAAAGAACTGAACTGAACATTGAGAACATATTATAATCAAGATGGTACACGTAAGTGAACATTGTAAATAACTGAATAAATATATACTTGAAGTTGTACACAGCTGACAGTAATTAACCAGGAGGGTTGACCCTCTTATTTATACAAAGTTGACCGGAATTAACCAGGAGGGTTGACCCTCTTATTTATACAAAGTTGACAGGAATTAACCAGGAGGGTTGACCCTCTTATTTATAACGTTAATGAATTGCTGTAATTTGTTTAATGTGCGGAAATTCTTAGTTGAAAATAACTCTTGAAATTTAATAATATAATGTTTAGTATAAAACTCTTTTGGAATATATAATTTTCGTAATTCACTTTCAGTTGTACACTGCAATATATATTGAAACTCATCGCCAATATATATGTTACATCGATTACATTTTTTTCTCCCCTTTGCAAGATTCGTTAATTATTTTGTCAAAACTCCGAGTAGTTCATAAGTAAAAATGGTCTTCTCAACATGTGTCATTTTTGCACACATGTAAAAATACATACGTAAGTAAATTTACTCACGTATACAAATGTGGCACATGAACGCATTTACACACGTAAGTAAATTAACATGTGGAGCAAATTTACACTGACTTTTGGGGTAGTACAAAAGTAAATTTACTCATGTGCAAATCTGCATGCTATGCAAAAGTGGCACATGAACGCATATCAGATTTACTCAGTTGTTGAGTCTTCACTGCATTGTCAAACATGATAATTGACATTGCTGAAGAAGCTAGTGTGTAAAATATTTTCTTGTAGTCTATTTATAGAGGACTGGTGATAGCTCATTCACTTTGTTTTTGCATCAGTTACTATCGAAAAAAATAATAGAAAAGTTTCAGTATATATTTAACCTATTGTCAACTAATTATTAATAATCCCTATTTATGTTGCAGAGGCACATTTTTTCGACGGGGGGGGGGGGGGGTAGGGTGTAGGGGAGGATGACAAGTAGGGGAGGATGACAAGACGCTGTACGCAGGAAAATGGTTCGTTTATTAATCTATGATTATATTTTGCGATCTTATTATGATTAGCTGATAAAGAAACATGGCGAAATCGTAATATATTCGATCCAATGCAAATTTTGTTTACAAATGAATTTTCATATTCATACATGTGGCATGCTAGTTGTCATGTTGTAAATTTTGTATTTACATCCCACCCAGTAAATTCAAAATTTACAACATGACACATGTAAAACATACCAAACATTTTGGTAATTTATGTTTAGTAATTTCGAACTTTTTATTAAAAAAGATATATAGACTTTTAATTTGTTTGTCCACTTCTAGGTGCTCACCCCACATGCTGAAAAAAATTGTGCAATTTTTATAGTTTTTTTATTATACATTATACTTTGGCATTCTTTACGCCACCATTGAATCCGCCTCTGTGGTGATTCTGTTCAGTAAAAGCAAAGGCAAATAGATCTAACAATTTTATACACATGCTATTTTTTTCACGTGAACGCATAGCAAATTTGCTTTTACATAGGTGAGTGAATTACATATGCAAATTTACTGCTGGGGTAAAAGTTGGCCACATGAACGGGGCTTTTTTCGTCGAAAGAGATTGTTAAAAATACAAGTAGCTCATTTATAGGTGATTACAGCTACTGCCTGGCAATACAGTCGACATCTTATTTCTGTCTTTATAAATTTATTGCTTTTAGTAACAATTTAATATGTCAATTCAATTAATCATTCTTTGTAATATTTTTTTGTATTTACCACCCACCTATTAAATTCAAAAATTAAAACCTGACAATACGACGATTCTCTTAAGCAACAATCTACAAATGGGCTTTATAAATTTAGCTGTCTAAAGTGTACAGAAGAATAAAAATCATCCCTTAAACCCAATTTCACAGTTTCACATTGACTTCTTCCACGCTATGTTGAAATCTGATAGAATTGAATCAACAGGAATATTGTTGTTTAGGAAAAGTAGCATGCATTGCTTTGTGGGTAAATTTATTGTTTAGGGAACCGAGCATGCACTACTTCGTGGTCAAGCTTAATCATTGTTTCGGGAATGTACGGTGGGTCACAGGTACTTGTGGGCAGGACCATTTAAATGTGCCTTGCCCATAACCTCTTGATTTTTTAGTCCATTTTATTTATTCTTTTCATTAAAACATGGTAATTTTGGGATATACCAGGAAATATGACCAAACAACAGACTTAATCTAAATGTGGTTACAACCTATATAGACCCTATATATATATAGAAGAGAATGTAAGACACTTCTCTTTGTTTACATTGGCAATGGAAGACACCTGTCTGGTTATAATCGCCTGTATAATAATTAATAAACACTTAGCGGTCTTGTCTGTGCCTTCCCTCTTCTATAGTAAGATTATAAAATAATAAGTAACTTTTCACTCTACATGATATAAAAATTCCTCTTATTTTTCGTTCGAATTTAAATTTATATTTAACATTTGGAGTAGCCGCTATGGAAGAAAGTAGACTCGCACGCGCACCAAGCATGAGGAGGCACAAGAAAGGAGGTCTATCATGTGATCCTCATAAATATTCATACTTCCCTCGATCTATAAATAGTGTACAACACGACTGATCGACCGCAAATCGAAACTATCAATGAACCCCTACCCTTCACTGTCCTTCTGTTTTTATATCATCAACACCAACACCAAAGTCAAGTTTCATACATTTTATTACTCAAAAACTTTATTCAATAACCATAAGGTAAAGTACAAAAGTTTTCAATGCGATGTCTCTTATCCATACACGACACGCACTTCTTTAGTCATCGCCTGTGTTTTGACTTTATGTTGTTTCGTTTCGCCATGATCTTATGAGGGTACGATACTATTCACTTTCTTTTGTTGACCACGTAACAACTGTTTCAATTGTATCTACGTTGACTGTAGAAGTGGTACGACTATCAAACAAGTGATTCCTTTGACTCCTCTACACCACCGTTTTGTCACCTGACGAGTCTTGTACGCATAATTTTTAGGACCGGAATCCCGAGACAAAGGATAAGATAGAAATCCCCATCTAATTCGTACTGTCCATCCTCCTAAACTGTTTATGATAGTAGGATTCCACTGCTGTGGATCGTGTTGATAAAATGATACTGTCTGTATCAAAATATAATTACACGTTCTCCCAAAACCTTCTGCTGGGTGGCATAGAGATGTAACCGTGCTAAAGACCGTTCGTAAAAGGCTGCTTCACATACATTGCTAAAACCATTGGGTTCATCAAAAGTCATCCTTCGGTTTTGAATTCACCAGCATCATGTCAAGCACATCATGGCCTTCGTTCATTGGGAATCAGTTCTAAATGTAATATATCATCCTGAGTACTCATACTTGAAGTAACTGTTGTAATGCTTCGTAACTCTCCACATACTGTGGTCTGAGGTAAATTAGGTTCGTTTGAGCAAGATTTACCCCACAAACAGTTCAGAAACAGTTTAGCAATGGTCCTTAAGATAGGATTCTTCTCTACTACCTCTTCTTCTCGTATGATCAGTTTGTTCTCTCGTTTCAATCTCTTTGAGGTATTGACGACGATCTTCTACTGTTTGACAGAAGCAGGAAAACCACTAGCTTGTTGCTTAATCTGAAGAAACTGATCAATATAGCTACGAAATAAAGTATTGGACTGATCAGGGAAAATGCCATACTTCAAAGATACGATCGATCACATAACCTTTTGTCTATAGCTTTATTCAATTCACACGTCGTCCATGTACCTAACAAACGTCGTTCTTGATTACGTATGAGAGCATCGATAACTCATAACCAACTCATCCCTGTTCGATTCCTTGATGAGCACAAGTACGACAGCCAAAGGAAAAAAGTAGCTTTCCTCTGCAAAAACCGATAAGGTAACACGGGATGAAACTAGCAGCTGACGAGGGGAAATAACTCGACATTGTACCAGTTCCAAAAATATTGATCTAGGACTTTTGAAATCATGGTGTAATTCACGTCAATGGGTGTCCCAATGGGAAAAGTCCATGTTTCAAGACAAATGGGCTACAAAAGAACATACATACCACGTAACGAATGTCTCTCCTTCTTCACAGAGCAAACGAGTAGCATTCGTTCGACCTCCAAAATAAAGCATCATTTAGGAACTAACGGGTCGGGAAACCTCTTCATAACGTTATTTATCAATGAAATGGTTGAAACTCTGGATCCGTCTTGTACCTTTGACGATAGTCATGTTCCCACAGCGTTTCTACTTGATAGTGTTGACGCAAATACTGATCTCTCTCTAAGGTCTTTTGATACTCTTTTTTTCATACGTCAAAGAAGGATGAAACGGGTGTTGCTCTTGCTTTTAAGTTAGGAAAAACACAAGGGGCATCCGTGCCAAAAACCACGCCATGAAACTCGTAAATGGTGCGAGAGTCTTCATGATAACCATCCACGCGATAAGATCCTACTTGGACTTACCCCTCCCTGACGAGCATGTCTAATCGTTTTGACCAGTTACATGTTTCTTTCCAACTCAACCAGCGTAATGCTAGGGAGGAATACTGTCGTGGGTGAAGGATATCCCCGCGGAGGTATGGATACCAATCGTATCTTTTTGCATATGATTGCGACGATAGGCTATATTCCCCGTACCTGGCAAACGTGATCGATTCAGCAAAGGGGTCCACATCGGTTAGTTTCAAACACATGCTTCTGGAAATGCATTGCAAGCTTTGTCCTGTCGCAAAATAGTCACGTTCCTGATTCACAGTAAAATTCTTCTAATTCGCATTGTGCAAATGAAAAAATCTCACCCTTTTGAATTTGTTCTTGATACCCATGCTTCAAAATTCACGACGGACATCAGGTTTCATACCTTCTGGGTTGTAATACATAGCTGGGGGATATACGCCTATGTAATCAGCATTAGCATTCTGTATTGAACAAATGCGGAAAGTAGCCTTTCTTCAGTTCAGTCAATCCAAAAGCTTTTAGGTAACGAAGCTAAAGGAAATGCCAAGAAATTACATGAGTCTTTAAACCTGATGTTTCCAGCCGTCATTAGATCACATAATCTGTAGATACCGTTCATGATCACATCAGGGTTTTTCACAGGCATGATGTACCAGATGATGTAAAATAAACTGTCCATCGTACCCTTTAAAGTTATGAGCAAATAGCTATAGCTCCATCATGTAAAAAGTTTTCTCTCTTTGATGTATGTCATCATACACGGTCGTTTGAAAATAACCAAGTCAAAAAATCAGTGAGTGTCGTGGGAATCGGAACTGTAATACGATGATCTTCCATGGTTTTACATTGCTCACACCATCAATCATCGGATGTACACTGGGCGACATACACGTTCATGAGCAATACATAGATTAGGTTTGTGTTCTCCGGTATCCTGGGTGCACAACTCAAAACATAGAAAATGTAAATAAGGGGGGTGAAGATGATTCATTCCTGAGAAGGATCCGTTGTATAAAAACAGCGATGATCTAGATCCCACGATCTGTTTACAAAAATTTGGCGACATTTTTTCTTCTTTTTCTTGACAACAGTGTTGTGTGAAATTGTTTCTTACTCATCCATAATTGACAAGTGGGACATCGAGCGTCATTAGCTGACATGGAGTAGTGGTCGTATTTCTACTATAAGGTTTCAAATGATTCTCGTAACACTGAGTCGATGTGATAGTCCCATGACAATGTGTACATTCTATAGGTTTTTATCGTATTTGTCGGGAACACAGGGCGACGAAGCAAAACAACGCAGTAAAGCAGGCATTGAGGACATCGGTGATCTTCTATATGATCATAACTCACATCACAACGGGTCGCAATAGTAATTAACATTCAAGAGTCCAGGCATAGATACGATACAATCTCGTAATGGTGATCATCGACCGTACAAACGTGAATGGGGGCCCCCGATCCCACACCACTATTACAGTACATTTAATGTCAATTCGTTTTGGTATTGGTATTTCAGTTCGTAGATTTTCAAACGATAGTGGGGTAATAACACAGTTTGAAAACGTTGCCACGGCACTTCAGGGTCCACTCTCTTGTTGGGGATCACATCCAGCTTGTTGCCATTAAGGCATGAGCTTCTCGTCGTTGAAGAGTAGTCCTTTTTGCATCACCATAAATCAAAGTTTTCCAATAGCGTTGCCAGTTTTTGTACTTGGTCTCCATCTCCAAGTCCAGGTTTCTGACAATGAAAACGACCAACTACAATAGCACGAGCTAAACAGGTCTTGTCTGTATTCTTGATCGTCTGTATCAAACTTCTTTTCTTGGTTCAGCATGGCATTTTTTTATCAAGACTGAGATGATATTTTTCGTTTTCCACCCCGCTACCTACAGGTTGTATGACATGGATTACTGACAGGGTGGTAGTAGACCCATCTTCTATTCTAAATTATTTTCATTACTCTGTTTGCACTTTCTCAATTTTTTCCATGAGTTAGATCAGCATTCCAGGTCTTTAGGCATCTGCTAAATTCCTACCACACTTCACTTTTTTAACGATGGATGATGTATATTGACTCGCATCTTATCCGATCTTCACACTGTAGTTTGTTCTTAATAGAAGTTCAACCATATGATCTATTAATCTCTGATACTAAGTGTATGGCATCTTTAGAAAAATGCTTATAACTTGACCTTGGTACACATTCGAGGCCGTTTTAAACTTACGTGATTTACGCTCACTCAGAGTGTCTACTTTATAGTAATCACTATAAATTCGGTGAGTTGCCTATTGGCATTAAATCCATCACCCCGTTGATCTCTCTGCTGAGCTTGCCTTTGACCTTCTCGCCTGTTCTTGTCTTTCATTTAACAATAAATCAAAGTTTGGTAATTTAGCCATTCCGTGCAGTATGCTTCCGTGGTCAAATCTAAAATGAAGTACGGTTACTGTAGACTGTATTTATAATGAAAAGAAAAGAACTGTATAGATACTCAAACGAAGTATCATCACATTTATATAAGTCTTTAATATTTCTTCTAGTCTTGTATGTTTTATAGATTCATAAAACTAGAATGTATTGTATTTCGTTTTTATTTTCATATAGAATAAAGAAATATTAAAAAGGTAGTGACAGTTTCTGTCTTATAAAACAGGTGGTCATAACTCTCTAGACGTAGAATGTCTAGACGTAGATGTCTAGACAGACTACAACAAACAGGTGGGGCCCGATGGCAAGTTGTCAAAAACAGGTGTTCAGATGCCAAGTGTCAAAAGTGTCAAAAACAGGTGTTCAGATGCCAAGTGTCAACAACAGGTGGCCAGATGTCTAGACGGGAAAAAAAATTAATACGTGACGTCATTCACTCTATATAAAGCTAGTACTGCCCGAAGTCTCTGGTATTAGTTCATCATCATGGACAACTTAGAAGATGTACCATCAGTGAGTTATTTACGTAGAAAGCATTCATCGGTGTTCTGTCGACGAAGAGAAGATTGATTGATAGTTGTGAGGGCTACTCCACGTAGGGTCCGCGTTTACGAGCCGTCCATTGCCACCACCACCACCACCCTTATAGACCTAGGGACACCACATCCTATACCTCCTCCGTTCAAGAGCTGTGCCATCAGTACCACCGATGCCTGAAGTGGAGCAATGCTATGGCACAGTGTGATTTGAGGGTTCACTGGCAAACGCCAAATAAGACAGCTGATAGAAGAAAAAGGAAATGGACCTCAGGTACTTGCGAAGTCTGCTGGGTATGACCAATAGACTTTTTCTTCAACAAGAAAATTCAACGGCCTTTTAAAGGCCACCTAAACTTATTCGAAAAGAAAACCTTCACTAACATGGTATGCAGTGGTTTGTATTATTCTGTAGCGGTGAGTTTATAAAAATAGCGACTACTCACAATTTAAGTCGCGTATATTCAACCATTAAATTTTTATTGTTTGTGTTTTTTTGTGTTTTTGTTGTATTCACTTCATTAGATAAAAGTCTAAAATATAGTAAGTCATGTGACTAGAGAGAGGTTCAGTTCAAGCCTGTGAAAAGCTCATTTTGAGGATCCAAAGCTCAATGGTGTTAACATCAATAAGAAAAAATCCACTACTTATTAGCATAGGGTGAGTATTTCATTTTTTATTGGATCAGACAAAATTATTTTTCATGCACTCTAAAAATAGAAACAAAAAAAACGGTGGTCACATGACTAGAGTATAGGTTCAGTTTAGGACCTCTGAGAGCTCATTTGCAAATCCGGAGCTCGAAGAGTCTAAATCGTCAGAAAAAACCACTACCAAGCATAGGGTGAGTGTTTGGAATTTTTTTATTTTACTCTATAAGTCTTAGTACAACTTGAACGTCGAGCTCGGGCTACCACTTCTCGCGCTTGCTGCACTTGAAACAGGACTCTTGACGACTAACTCACAGATACGATACGGGGACTCGGCCTACCGCTTTCTACGCGCGCATTGCGCATGATACACAACCTCTTACGACGGTGGCGCCACCAACTACAAGTTTCACCTACGGTGCGGCGCCACCAACTACGAGTTTCACAAACCTGGAAAAACCCAAAGTTTCGGTTCTAAAAAATAGATTCACTCTCAGCTCAAAAACTGGAAAAACCCAAAGTTTCGGGTTCTAAAAATAGATTCACTCTCAGCTCAAAACTGGAAAAACCCAAAGTTTCGGTTCTAAAAAATAGATTCACTCTCAGCTCAAAACTGGAAAAACCCATCTTCTCTCTCTTCCCGTTGGACTTCTCGTGAACTCACGTGACCTCTCGCCGACCTCTCGTGACCCCAACCTCTTGTAACGAAGGCTCTCATTTGGCTCCTTAACCAAGATGGCCGCCCCAACTACCTTCCACTTCCGGTCATAGGACACGCCTCCAAGCTCAACGATTGGCTCTTTCTCCTTATTGCCAATGACAACATGACCTCACTTCCGGTTATGACGCACTTCCGGTCTGACCTCACTTCCGCGGTATGACGCACTTCCGGTTGTGACGTCACAGGCGGCTCCATGGCGGGCCATTTGAATTGACCAATCAGAAGCCAGCATTCTGATGACGTCATCAGTGGCGGTTAAATTCAAATGGCCCGCCATGGAGCTGCCTATTACTACTGGTGATTACAGCTACTGCCTGGCAATACGGTCGACATCTTATTTCTGTCTTTATAAATTTATTGCTTTTAGTAACAATTTAATATGTCAATTCAATTAATCATTCTTTGTAATATTTTTTTGTATATATACCACCCACCTATTAAATTCAAAAATTAAAACCTGACAATACGACGATTCTCTTAAGCAACAATCTATAAATGGGCTTTATAATTTATAGCTGTCTAAAGTGTACAGAAGAATAAAAATCATCCCTTAAACCAAAATTTCACAGTTTCACATTGATTTCTTCCAAGCTATGTTGAAATCTGATAGAATTGATATCAACAGGAATATTGTTGTTTTAGGAAAAGTAGCATGCATTGCTTCGTGGGTAAATTTATTGTTTAGGGAACCGAGCATGCACTACTTCGTGGTCAAGCTTAATCATTGTTTCGGGAATGTACGATGGGTCACAGGTACTTGTGGGCAGGACCATTTTAGTCCATTTTATTTATTCTTTTCATTAAAACATGGTAATTTTGGGATATACCAGGAAATATGACCAAACAACAGACTTAATCTAAATGTGGTTACAACCTATATAGACCCTGTGATATATATATATAGAAGAGAATGTAAGAACACTTCTCTTTGTTTACATTGGCAATGGAAGACACCTGTCTGGTTATAATCGCCTGTATAATAATTAATAAACACTTAGCGGTCTTGTCTGTGCCTTCCCTCTTCTATAGTAAGATTACCGTCGCTAAAAAAATAATAAGTAACTTTTCACTCTACATGATATAAAAATTCCTCTTATTTTTCGTTCGAATTTAAATTTTATATTTAACATTTGGCAGTAGCCGCCTATGGAAGAAAGTAGACTCGCACGCGCACCAAGCATGAGGAGGCACAAGAAAGGAGGTCTATCATGTGATCCTCATAAATATTCATACTTCCCTCGATCTATAAATAGTGTACAACACGACTGATCGACCGCAAATCGAAACTAAAATTTTCTCTAGGTTAACACTGCATATGGATTAGATCTACTGTACTTTTGTAAGTTGATCATGTATACCATATGGATACAAATATACTAGACTAGATCAATAAAGAAACGTTTACTATACATTTAATTTCATAACAAGTTAATAATATCTTTTGTCGATGTCTTCTATCCATTTTTTACTCCCGATCGATAAACATACAATAACGTTTCTATCGGGGAGAGGGCACTGGTCCTTCTAGTGTATACCCTCAATTAATTGTTCATGTAAACGTACTGCATCCTTCTCTACTGGTCGTGTTCCGTCTTAAATACACTTTAGACCTGTGCCGGGGTTTCCACATTACTTAAAACAAATCGGCAAAGTTGTACAATTGTGATTACAATTTATTTTACGTGTAGGCTTATATTATATAGGAAAAAACTTGTGGATAAAAATTAAAACAGTTATCAATATAAAATTACACAGTATTACAGAAGTATAAACTTGAATATATCTCAAATACAAAAAATTATAATATTCTGAATGAACAAATAAAAAAAAGTAATCCTTACCAGGTATTCTATCAATCTGTCCGTCATTGTAAAACTTATGGATGTTTACGTAGATCCCATGCTACTACTTACGTAGCGGCTACTACAAATGTCAGAAATAAATTTAAATTCGAATTAAAAAAGAGGGATTTATATCTTTTACATCATTTCGAGTGAAAAGTTGCTTTTTTTAGTGACGGTAATCTTTCTATAGAAGAGTGGAGGCACAGACAAGACCGCTAAGTATTTATTAATTATAATACAGGCGATTATAACCAGACAGGTGCCTCGCGTTGCTAAACGTAAACAAATGAGAAGTGTCTTACCTTCGCTTTTGTATATATATATATATAAGGTGTTACCACATTTGGCCAAAGTCTGTTGTTTGGCCATATTTACTGGTATATCCCAAAATTACCATGTTTTAATGAAAAAAATAAATAAAAAAGACTAAAAAACCAATTGGTTATGGGCAAGTCACGTTTACATGGTTTTGCCCAAAAGTACCTGTGGGATGGGTAAGTTTATTGTTTCCGAAGTAGAGCGCGTATATTAGTGCTTCGTGGGTATTTTTTCTATTATCCCCTATACATGTGTATACAGTGTTTAATCACACATTCGAAGAAGCTTAAGACTTTTCGTTTTTGGCCTGTTGGCTGTAACGCTGATCATTACGGTTACATGTAGCTACGAGGTATTTCATGATTAGTTACGGCAGGTTGGCAATCAATGATCACATCGAATTTACTGTATAGCCAATGTCAAGCTTATATTTACCCATAAGGTTGTGCTTGAGTGATTCCAAATAAAATCAACCAAATTCGACTACAAGTATACATGGACGTATTCCGCCTACGACTGGGTATTAAATAAGCAAACAGACGATCATAGTGTCTGTCTCTCGATACCTGGGAGGATTTTGTCTCCTCAGATTCATCTGTTTTGGCCTGAAAAACAACCTGAAAGGTAACGTGTGTGTGTTTGTGAGTGTGTCTGTGTGTGTGTGATATTTTAAATTTTGCAATTTGTATCGTGTTTACTTCCTTCTTTTTTCGCACACTGAGATATAATGAAGGTTCTATAATGACTTTGTTTGACTAAACACTAATTCAATCAATCGAAATGTCACAGTAGATTCTATTCACTTGATGGGTATATAGTATGACTAAGGTACATTTGCACATTGGCTTCTAATTCATCACGTGCGATACTTCAAACTTTCTAACGTGCGTATAAAACTGAAATCATTACTATCGGCAGACCGGACTGAAATTTGTACGAAACCATTGTCAAGCAGTGAATACGTAGTGCAACGCTTAAAGTTAACTCCACACAGGTGGAACATAACAGCTTAAAATAGTATTTAGAAATAAAGGTATGGCCGCCTCTTTCGATTGTATACTACAAAATATTTTAGAGTACCGTAGTTTCACCTTTACATGAACTAGTTACACTTGTATTATAATGATAATTCTTTACTTTAGTTACGGATAAGTTTGTTTATGCATGTTAACTTTTGGGTTCATTTTTCTACATTTTAAAAGAATTGTCCAAGGTTAGCATTTTGTAGGAATAACAACATGTGTAAACAACTGTCGTTAGTTACACTGTGGAAACATCAATCTATAAAAACTTAATTAGTAATCATGTAGTTTGAATAATGCACACTTTACTGTATTATTTTTATCTAGGGGTAAAGTAAGGCTAGTTCCATTGGTTTTCACAGTTTCGAGTGTATTTGATACCACCTTGATGACAGCAATTCAACGGCAGTCTGGCAAACTTTAAAAAAATATAAATAATTACACATAATAGCCCAATAAAAGCTGAAACTTATTTTAACCTTGAATTAAATCTGTGATTATCTCCAGTAATACTTAAATTTTCATTTTAGTGTCGAAAAAGGAGAAAAGTTGCCCTCAAAGCTTTCAAAAGTAAAATAATTGCTGCCCCCCCCCCTCATGCATTGCTCTTGCAAAGTTTATGTTTTTTGAAATCAAATTATTGTTAGAAAATAACAATACTCCCGGACACTTGGCATTCGAACACTGTATTTCACTTTTTGATTTAGGATGTATTAAATCTATCAATGTGACACTTTTGATAAGATGTTTGTTTGTTGTTGTTGTTTAACGTCCCTCTCAAGAATCTTTCACTCATATAGAGACGACACCAAATGCCGGTGAAGGGCTTCAAATTTTGGCCTATGTTGGCACTTTGGGTTCTTTAACGTGCCGGTGTAGCGTGTACTCTGCAAGAACGTGTATAGTTCTAGTTCCGTTTCCGGAAATCTGGTTTTACAACTTCCAGTGTGAGGACTGCAAGAAAACAAATGTACTTTCATTTTGTCTACGTCCTTCCGGTGTGTTTATCGCTTGAAAGAAAACAATTATATTGGTCAAATTGGACTGAATTGACGATATAAGAAATCCAATTGATGAAAGTAATTATATTTTAATGATTGTAGTTTAAGCTATGTATTTTTATCGTTTATTTACGTCGCAAAATAAATAAATGTATCCCTTTAACCGGTGTAGCGTGTACTCTGCAAGAACGCGTATAGTTCTAGTTCCGTTTCCGGATATCTGGTTTCACAACTTCCGGTGTGAGGACTGCAAGAAAGCCAATGTACTTTCATTTTGTCTACTTCTTTCCGGTGTGTTTATCGCTTGAAAGAAAACAATTATATTGGTCAAATTGAACTTAATTGATGAAAAAAGAAAGCCAGTTGATGGAAGTAATTATTTTTTAAAGATTGTTGTTTATGTTATGTATTTTCTATAGTTTATTTACGTTGCAAAATAGATAAATGTATCCCTTTAAGAGGCGGGGGGGGGGGTGTGTGTGTGACTGTGATATTAGCAAGTATAGATATATTTATCGGTCAATCTATGGGAAATACACAAACAATCTATTTTCAAGATGATTGTGAAAGGAAGACATTAAGTTAATTAATTTTCTCAAATCTCATAGATGTGGTGAGTTACAACGACGAATGAATATTTGGTTAGGGTATAATGACAGGAAAAGTGGGTCCATAATGACAGTAGTTTTTGGGTAGGATATAATGTCAGGGAAATAGGCCTATAATATCAGGAGTGTCGAGAAAAACAAGTTTCATTTTTATGTACAATAAATGTATTTATTTTTAAACATATTTAAAATATACAACGATAAAGTGATGGGAGCATTTTTGTTTTTTTTTATGGTCACAATGATGACAAGAAGAGGCAATGGGTATAATGTCAAAGAAACACATTACAATTGTCAATTTATCATCAAAATACCACACACACACACACAAATATTTATTAATAAACTTATTTTCAGAATATATCCAGTCAGAATAAAGATTTGTGAAATTCACTGTTATAAAAATAGTTTGATTTATTTCCTGTAATTTTCTTTATTTTAAAAATCAATAACATTACTTCAATAATGACAAGGGTGACATATATTTGCTGTAGTTTTAATAGTTTTGTCAGTTTCACCACAACCCAACTGCTTTCAAATCTATGATTTAAATGAACTGCAAAAATAAAAGAACCGCAGAAAATACCTGTTAATCACCATAATGTTGGTAAGGGTTGTCAATCTATCAATGCAATACCACCAGCCTCTCATAGTTGCGCAGCCAGACCATTTTTTTTCAAGTGCAAAGTCCAAGATAGATTCCAGAAAAAAACATTCTTTTGACACATGCTTGACATTAAGAAGTCAGCTGATGACATCTTATAGTGAAAAGAAATTGCATTTATTTTGTATAAGAATTAAGTGAAAACCATGATTCTTTCATATTAAACTTGTAACTCCAACCCCTATTGTCTCTTATATTTATCACATATTGGTTTTGTTTGTTCAACTACTGTCTTTGAAAGAGATAGCCAAACATTATACATCTGAGTATTTGAAAATGTTACTATTTCGTATCTGAATTAAATCAATGATTTGGTACTTCAGAGAATTTCATGAATAGCTGTGGATACCTGCCTCTCAGTTAACCAAACAATAGGTAAACTTAATTTAATGATTTGTGTATAACAATGCTAAATTGTACCATAATATGTTACACTTCAACATCCCCTTTGAAAAAAATTCTGGATCCACCACTGAGTAATTGATTTGGATAATATGAGCACTTCCTAATGTAGCATCGATCAGCTGGAAGGTACAAAGAGTCTCAAGAATAATAATTAAAACATTTCCAGGGGAGCACACTCTGTCCCTGGCATTTTGTTTCTTATGAAATTCCCAGAGGGACCAGGGAAACAAACTCCATACCCACCTTAGGACGGTTAATCAATAGATCATTGTAAAACTTTTAAATGATACATAGGTAATAATTAAGTGTTTGGAAGAATCACGATGACATATCAGGGCTAATGAATAAAGACAGCCAGGTAGCATACCTGGGACCTCATCGTTGCATTTTACACTCGCATTTATATGGTTTAGTCGGTAGAATTTTGGGATTTTAGGGGGGTAATCAGTCTGTCTATATGACACTTTTGAAGCATAAAAATAGTATAATTTAATGTCTAGCAGCTTCAAAATGGCCCCAGAGAATGTCCGTGAAGCATACGCCTGAACCCCAATATTTTTTTCTTATATATATATATATATATTATTTGTTGAAATAATTATCTTTAAGCTGGATGACCAGTGTGACATGTAGGTAGATAGACATATATACATATATTAGTTATACATTTGTAAAATTGTTACATTATGAACTATGTATACCTATTACTAATTCTTTATAATGAATGTAGTCTTTATCTTCGGGTTTTGTTTAAGCCCCTCCTTGGACAGTTTGAGGATCGAAATCACGCACCTCAATCCTAAAATATTGCATCCGCCTATGAAGTGAGTAATAGGTTTGATTTAGGTCCATAACACGAGTTTGAATTTTACCTCCAGGGATTTTCCACTCTTTTGGGAATGGGACCTGGGCTCTTTGAATAGAGAATCTTAATAACATTTCATTGAATTTGGGAACTTTAGAAATTCACACAAAACTATGTGAAAAGTAAAGACTATCTTAAAATTCACTGTAATTTTACTTCAATTTAGAAATTTATACTGTAAATTTGGAAAATGCATTGTTTTTGCAATTTGGAATGGGCCTTATTTCGCCCGTATGATAGGGTGGGAAATCCCTGACCTCCAAATAAATCAAAACCTTTGTTTGTTTGTTTGTTTATTGTTGTTTAACGTCCCACTCAAGAATATTTCACACAATTGGAGACGTCACCAAATGCCGGTGAAGGGCTTCAAATTTCGGCCTATGCTCGGCACTTACAGCCGAGGGTTCTTTAACGCCGACACCATCTGTGGCACGGGACCTCCAGCTTTTACTGTCTCATCCGAAAGACAGGAAACCAATCTGCTGCCGGTGGGTCTCGAACTCACGATCCATAGTCGAGCACGCTATCGACTGAGTCAGGCCGGCTCTCAAAACCTTTGTAGTAAATCGTAAAACAAGGTGATACACTGTACTTGGTATTGAATGAACTGTGTTGAAAATCAGTAAGAGTTGCCTATCTGAATGTGTCCGGTTAGTTGACAATTATAATTTTCATATGTACTTGTATATATACAGGACAAGGTACATATTGATACATTGATTGTAGATAAAGCAATGTAAACATATATGATTTGGGTAATATGATTATCCACTAAATTATGTGCACAGATAAAACCCTCTCAAAACAACGTGTTGTTTAATGCGAACAAGTATAGGTACGTTCTGTATGCGATGGAAGTTAAATTCAGTCATTTAAAACAGAGGGAGTTTGTATTTGAGAGGAAAGAAATACGGCTAGTGATTTTCCGAGAATCGTGTATATTTCAACCACGGTAAGTTTCCCTACTTAACATACACATGCATCAAAACTATATACATGTACATGACATCATATTATCACATCCCCCCCTCTCTCTCTCTCCTATCGGTTCAATGCTATGGTCAGGTTACCTATCACCTTCCCTCAATCTAGTGACATTTTTACTATCGGTTTATCAGTTCTGCACCAGGCTAATTAATCCTCCGTGTCAACTCTATAAGTCACCTATGATAAATCCTTTTTGTCACCTTAGCGGTAAAGGTCCGAAACCACCAAATTTAAGTTACTCAGTACGCAAGCTAAACTTTCATTATATAAAAATTTCAGATACCAAAGTATAAATCAATAGAATGTCCAGCACAAAAATACAAATCCGGTAAAAATGGACATACATGGACCTCTGGAAACCAAGAGGTGGGATCAGGTGCCATGGAGGAGTAAGCATCCCCTGTCGACCGGTCACACCCGCCGTGAGTCCACAGTCAAGTCCAATGAAACAAGTGAGGAGTGTATCCTCGTCACAATTAGTACAGACGTCTCAACAACCACCAACGAAAAGGCAACTCAACATTTCACTTAGTGAAACAGAGTAGTCGCAAACAAGACTATTATATCGACCGTAAAATTTGCGGAACGTTGACATTAAACGCGGTTTTCGATATCCCTGTGTCAATAATTTGTCAGTGAGTAGTTTACCTCTGCATATGAAATCTTCATATGTTGTGCACGCCCTGGCATATCGGATCACTTGTGAAATATAAACTCCATATGCGGGTGACTGAGGGATATTACTACTTAAATGTGGAAAATTTACGATGGGAAAGCCGAAATCGTGGCGTTTATCGTATAGCTTAGTTGCTAATTTCCCGTCTGTGTTTATATTAGGTAAAATGTCTAAGTATGAAGCGTGTGTGTTTGATTCTGTTGTATCTTTAATTTCTAGTTCGCTGGGATATATCGCATTGACATATGTATGAAAATTTTCATTATTAATTGACAAAACGTCGTCGATATATCTAAATGTCAAATTAAAGGACACCGCTAACTTTTTCTTCTTTTGATTCAGCAGTTTCTAAATGAAGCCTGCTTCGTATGAATAAAGGAACAGGTCGGCCAATAAAGGAGCACAGTTGGTTCCCATAGGAATGCCGACGGTTTGTTGAAAGACCACGTCTCCGAACATTACAAATTTATTGTCTATTAGAAATTCCAGCATGTTTTTTATATCAACTTCAGTATATTTATGTGTAGAATCAGAGTGGTGTTTGACAAAATAAGTATCCTGATAGCCAATCACTAGATATTTAAATTTTCGGGTGCCACCTTTAGTGAAAAAGCATATTTGTTCCCTTACACAAAAGAATCGGTTACATCTATGATTTTCCTTTAGAAAAGAGGATACCGTAAATTAAAAAAAATACCTTGAGTATGGTATTCAATATATGAGTGTATATTCAAACTATTTAATGGTATTCTGGGGTTTTCATCAAAATCTGATGAGTTATATATTTTTTATCATTATTTATATAAATATACGGTCAGATCATATCCTTCCATGTTAATGCTATGGGCAGACAACTATCTCTGCTAGTCAACATTATAATGACCAGGCTATCTACCCTGGCAAGTTGATGCTATGGATAGGTAACTTATCCCTGTTTGTCAACACTATAATGGTCAGGTCATCTATTCTGGATCGTGAGTTCGAGTCCCGCCGGCGGCAGGTTGGTTTCCTGTCTTTCGGATGAGACAGTAAAAATCGAGGTCCCGTGTCACAGTAGGTGTCGGCAGTTAAAGAACCCTCACTGCTCAATGGCCGTAAGTGCCGAGCATAGGCCAAAACTTGAAGCTCTTCGCCGCCATTTGGTGACGTCTCCATATGAGTGAAATATTCTTGAGTGGGACGTTAAAGAATAATAAACAAACAAACATATTCTGGTAAATCAATGCTATGGACAGGTAATTTATCCCTTCTAGTCAGCACTATAATTGTCAGGTCACCTATCTTGACAATAGTGGTATAGGAATATCACCTATTCATTCTATTCAAAACTATGGTCAGGTTACCTATCCCTGCTAGTCAAAACTATGGTCAGGCTACCTATCCCTGCTCGTCAAAGATATGGACAGATTACTTATCCCTGATAGTCAACACTATGATTAGGTCACATATCCTGGCAAGCCAACGCTCTTGACAGATTACTTATCCCTGATAGTCAACATTATGGTTAGGTCACATACCCAGGCAAGCCAATGCTATGGACAGATTACTTATCCCTGATAGTCAACACTATGATTAGGTCACATACCCAGGCAAGCCAACGCTCTTGACAGATTACTTATCCCTGATAGTCAACATTATGGTTAGGTCACATACCCAGGCAAGCCAATGCTATGGACAGATTACTTATCCCTGATAGTCAACACTATGATTAGGTCACATACCCAGGCAAGCCAACGCTCTTGACAGATTACTTATCCCTGATAGTCAACATTATGGTTAGGTCACATACCCAGGCAAGCCAATGCTATGGACAGATTACTTATCCCTGATAGTCAACACTATGATTAGGTCACATACCAGGCAAGCCAATGCTATGGACAGATTACTTATCCCTGATAGTCAACACTATGATTAGGTCACATATCTTGGCAAGCTAATGCTATGGACAGATTACTTATCCCTGATAGTCAACACTATGATTAGGTCACATATCCTATGGACAGATTACTTATCCCTGATAGTCAACACTATGGTTAATAGATTACCTGGCCAGTATGTCTTTATATATTGCACTGTAGATCTAGGAGCACGGAAAAAAACCCATTTATTTGCACACATAAGTAGAATTAGTTACACGCTTACATTCAGTCACGTATGTAAATTTGGCGCGTGAATTCTTGAGGTACATGTAACTCGGATTTCGGAGACAGTGCAAAACTAATTTAAGTCTCCTCTTGCAAATGTGACGTGAACTCATTGTACATTAATCGACTTTAGTAATTAAGAAAGTGGTGGCTGGTCTAGAACTATTTTACACTCTTACGAACGATGACATAGTCTAAAATTATACATTTCCGGATTATGCTCCATATCAAAACGGAGTTTGTCAATGTGAAAATTGTTTGCCTTTTTATTACTTTGAGAGGGAATTTGTATCCAGGAAAGTGTTACTTAATCACGTTATTGATTTGAGAAAAATAAACATATTTTATTATCGCAAAACGGCAATATGAGTAAACAACAATTTATCAGGATGAGAACATACCTGTAGTTCAAAGCTTATATAAATTCCTCTCCTGGATTAATTAAGTTGGCGAATTTATTGCTAAACGTCAGTTAATAAATATAAGTGACAAAGTAGTGAACGACAAACATTAACGAAATAAGAAAAAAAATTATAGACAAGAATTAAACAAATAGTTGGAAAATAACGAACATGTTGGTGTTTAGAGACGTTTGGTCCCAATGAACTTATCAAATAAATCGGAAATGAGAAAAACATATGCCTAGTGATTTCAGTTCATACACAAGATTAATAGGATATGTTTAGTATAACCCTATTGAGAAAATCGTTTGATTTTCAATATCAATTAAAGTTATGGGCGTTGATAAATAGCTGTTTGTTATTTTGGTAATGTTTCAATCCATCGTCGTGGTGCAGCCAAGTACATTTATGTAATGTATGAAGTAAATCTCTTCGTTCTGAATTACATTTAGAATATTCTAAAAAGTCAAAATTGATCTCAACTTTGCCACACGTACATAAATGGATCAGTCTCAGAATTGCATGAGAGAGGTGTTGTTTGAGGATGCTGGAATGCATGTATGCATATACGCAATTGTGCGTGTAATATTTGACCACGACTAGTGCCTTCTTAATAGAACACGATTTACTTGACCATTTTATGTGATATTCTATCTCATATATATTCCAAAGAGATAATCTGGTGGTTAGAATGACAAATACATGTGTAAAATTGCAGTTAATATACATTCTATTCTTATTACCCTTTGCGTTTATTTTCGTACATCATCATTTCATACCTTTAATCAGGCAAAGTTTATCTTTTTCATCGTTTCAAAACATTCGTTTCTGAAATTGTCCACGTGCCGGGTATATCGGGTGATCTCGACCCATTTTAACTAGTCTCATCGCATTCTCGGCTCTATCATTCTTGACACATATACTCATGATCTGCCCAACTCCATCGGACATGGCGACACGATTATAAAACATGAGGTACGCATTCTTTTCAGTTATATTGTTTTGATTTTGTCAACGTCAGCATTCAAAGTAATATTAAAGACCGATTTTTTTTGCTTTTAGTGACCTGATATATTTATTCATGTAATTATTCATCCGATTTTCTTCAGGTATCTAAAATAGCGCTGAAAAGCATATATTCGCTTGCATGGTATTTAGTTATTTTATACTAAAGTAATATTTCACTGGAGTTGTTCTATTTAAATTCTAAATTTCCCAAAAGCTAAGATTGCCAATGATTTATTGAAGTGTTAATTTTTAGATATATTTGATAATACATTTAGGTTTATTATTTCGCCTTGTATGTATGATACCACTATTTTCTTTCTGAAATATACACTTAAAATTGAATTAATTCGAGCTCATCTGTCGAACTGATAGAGTCTTATTGACAGAAACGTATTTAGCATGTATATTGCCCTTTTTAGTAGAACTGAAACTTTGGTGTTATTAATAATACTTAAACGTTTTCTCAATTCTTCTGTTTATATATAATTAATTATATCGGTAATTTTCATTTTATTTGGCCGAGAGTACTTTCCGTGTACATTTAATAGGCCTGGGGATATTCGGAACCGCTGACTGATGACGTCACAGTAACACACAAAACACGGTCCGGCGGAAGACGTTTTTAACATTGCAAACGCCCGTCTCCATGGAATACGTATTATGTAGAGAACAGCTGAAGCGTAATTCAACAACTCCAGTAAGACCATAGACTCTTATTCAGCCCAATGATTCAAAGTTTCAAATTTAAGTTAGTTATTCCTATTATTGAAGTGAGCTGCACGGACAGTAGTGACTTCGATCAACACATCAGTTGTTATTATTGTTGTTGTTTAACGTCCCACTCAGGAATCTTTCACTCATATGGAGATGTCAGCAAATGCCGGTGAAGGGCTTCAAATTTTGTTCTATGCTCGGCACTTACTGTGATTGAGCAGTGAGGGTTCTTTAACGTGCCGATACATACTGTGGCACAGGTGTCATGTTGTAAATTTTGTGTTTACACCCACCCAGTAAATTCAAATGTACAACATGACACGGGACCTCGGTTTTTACTGCCTCATCCAAAAGACAGGGGAAGCCAGTCACCTCCGCCGAGACTCGAACCCGCGACCCTCAGGTTGCGAATCGATCACTCTACCGTGGAGCCACGACGGCTCTCTCGACACCTCAGTGAGATTATGTATATTGACACCTAGTGACATCGATACAATAAAACAGAATCCATAGGTCTATATTATATTATCTTTTATAATGATTTAGTACTCAATTAATTTCAGAAAGTGCAAGTGATTTCGGCAGTTGCTTCCAAGTAATTTTATTATCAACACTATGATAACATGTATATAAATTCTGCATTGTGTAGTACATGTATATGAATACATGTAATTCGAATCTAGAATTCTAATAGTCTACTAAAATGTGTGTGTGTGTGATGTGGGGGTGTTCTTATATATATTTTTTTGAGTTGCCAGTTAGATTGAATGAGGGCGGGGCCTCACAAAACCACATTTTCGTCATTACCTCTGTATAATTTAAATTCCTTTTAGTTATTTTCATTACATCCGAATGCCTGTTTGACTACTAATATGTTTTAAAAGCAATTAGCAATAATAGTTTAACTTTAAAAAATATATGGAATGTAAGTTAATTCAAACTGAATTCGAAATTTTGGTTAAATTATTAGATTTGCTTATGGAAATGATTTTTTAGAACCCATTGAGATGAATCTTCATTGATGCCCTTATAAACATTTTCAAAGTTAATACCAACACAATGCCAAAAATGTTATTTGTCTATCTGAAATGCTATAAACTGAGTTTTGTTAGCACTCTGGCTACATACGAGTTTTTGGGTAAAATCCATATAAAATAAACAAAATAGCTGAAAATTGGAAATATACAATTAATCTTTTTTGCAATTAGCTTTTATGGCAAAATGACTTCAAAATGTTAAATATGGGCATAATGAAGAGAATAACTGTTTATTACAGTTGGTGTTTTGAGGTGAAATCCATGAAAAATTAGCATTAGTAAGTTTTATCACAAAAGTAAACTATGATTATGGGTTACTAGCTTTTCTAGTTTTCAACACTTCTTATTAAAATTCCCTGATTTGCTTTAAAACACCTAAACTCTCAAACAGCTAGAGTTCTAACATAACCAATTTTGTGTCTTTTTAAACTTTCGGCGTTATTTTCATAATCGATTAGTATAATCGTTGTCTTTTCAACGACTGATAATCGATTGTCGGCGACAATCGTTCCATCACTATCTCCGATTATTGTTGTACTTCTGTTTATGAACATTATACCAATACAGAAGAATCTCGCTATGAAGACAACCTAACTACCCTAACTCAAAGTGGTCTGATTAGAGAAATGGTCTCGGTGAAGTACTGTGTTTATCAAGAGACCGAAAACTTTTGGTCTTAAATGTCAGGAGATATCCTTACCGAGGTGATATATATAATTATGATAAAATTAATGACAGGGTCTGAGGGACACAGCTATTTTGTTGGCAATCGGTGTCTTGACTATTGCCCGACGCGAATGGTAATGAGCGAGGGTGCCAACAAAATTGTTGTTGCCCTCAGACCTAGTCAATAATTGTTCAAACATTCGTCGCTGGACACTTATCGAGAAATGTACCACTATTTCCTCAGCAATCTCTAAAGACATCACAGTGACCTTTAAAACCTGTGCTGCGTTTTTTACTGTCACGGTCGTTTACAATTTTTGTCCGCGGTTTGATGCATCCTCTGTTTACACCAAACTCAGCTGACTGACGTCAAAAGATTCGCTTGAAACATTTTTGTTTGCTGTATCACAGTCGCGGGAAATTCGAAATGCCGTATTTTGCAATCGCCCGAGTGCAGGCAGTAAAAATTGAAAGATCGTTTTTGTCCGGGTGGAGGGAAGGAGGCTGTGCGAGGCAAAGTCTATACTACAACGCCGGATGTATTTCTTTATCGCCGCATATAATTAAAACATTAGTATGATAGAGTAGTACTACTTTAGTTACAAGCTTATTTTCGTGGTTTACAGTAATTCGTAATAAATAGTCCCACTCCAACTCTATAGTCCAACTAAGAGACACTCATCTCTTTTGGGATTGGTAGTATGTCCCTGATGCCGTGTGACCGGGTCAGAATTGAGCTGTTTCTCTGTGAAATAAATGCATCATTATATATATATATATATATATATATATATATATATATATATATATATATATATATATATATGTGTGTGTGTGTGTGTGTGTGTGTGTGTAATGTAATGTAATGTAATGTATATATATATATATATATATATATATATATATATATATATATATATATATATATATATGTGTGTGTGTGTGTGTGTGTGTGTGTGTGTGTGTGTGTGTAATGATGTAATGAACATATTTCTGATTAGGGGGCACACAGTTGGAGAAAAAAATACACATGCACGTCTCAAAGTGGGGTATTCTAGTTAGTGGTATCATTTAAAGTGGAATTATTTTCAAGAATAAAAAATAATAATGATTACATCATCATCGTCGTCATCATCGTCGTTTTTTTGATGGCCTAAGATATAATACGTGACAAACCACGAAAGATTAAAATTGATTCCTATAAAACATATGGCGGCAGTTTTGTTTGCTAAAAATTGCACATATTGTTAAAAAGCCTTTATTGATGATGATGATGATGATGATATAGGTTTATCAAGTATCCAGCACGCACCCAAACAAAGAAATGACGTGCCAAATAGTTCAATAGACATTGAAAAACTGCTATAGTATATTGACGGTGTAAAATGTCAGTATTGACCATGTTGATTTTGAACAAGTATTTAATTTTCAATGTATGTACAGACAGATGCGGGATTGTAGGTTAGAGGGTGAGTGCTTTTGCTCTGCACAGTGCCCTAGGATGCGAATCGAGAATTTGTTCAAGGATGTGGGGGTGAGGGTAACAGAATTATACTAGCGGTTTGTTTTACAAATTGTTTGATAAATTGTGAATCAATATATTATTTGAGACAATATGGAAACGAAGTTATTAAAAATATACATTATGAAATCTGAAAGCTTTCCAGACACGATTTAACTAGAAGTTCTAAGGGGGTCGCAAATGTAGCAAAGCGTCGCCGAGCGGAGCGATGAGCGAAATTTTCTGAAAATTTGGTATTAATTTTCCGGCGTTTTACTTAAAGGTCATAGGCAGCGATTTTTTAGTCTGTCTTTTATTTAAATATCCCAGAGATAACCACCTAAAAGTTATATAGCCAAATTATTTGAGGTGAAAAATGACATCAACTTGTCTCTTACAGTTAATGCATAAAAAAACAGAAGTCGTTGCTTTTAGAAATAGTGGCACTATTAAAGAAAATGAATGCTGGACATACAATGGTTCCCATGTAGATATTGTTGACAAATTTTCTTATCTTGGATTAACCTTGAATTACAACAATAAATTCTATGTGACCCAAAAACAATTGGCACTTCAGTGTAGAAAAGCGCTTTTTGCATTAAGAAAAAAAAACTGTTTACCTTTTGATTAAAATTTTGAAACTATGTTATCTCTCTTTGATACATATTTAGGTAGTATAGCGTGTTATGGATCTGAAATCTGGGGATTCCACTCTGCTCCAGATATTGAAAGGGTTCATACCGACTTCTTTAAATCTATTTTGAACTTAAAGAGATCTTCTTCTAATGTTGCGGTATACTTTGAACTTGGTCGTTTCCCATTAATTGTGGCAAGAAAATTAAAAATTGTAAAATTTTGGTTGAAATCACTGGATATGGAGAATTGTATACTTCGTGCTTGTTATGATCATAAGTTAACTAAATGTAATGCAACTAATAACTGTAAGAACTGGTTGTCCTTTGTCAAACAATGTTTTGAGTCTCTTGGAATATATGACTTGTGGTTAGATAGAGCAAGGTTGAAAAATAATCAATTGATTCATATAGTTAAAGAAAGATTACATGATCAGTAGACGCAATCCTTTTTTAGCTATTTGAAAACAGCTTCAAAATGTAACTTTTATAAACACCTTGTTGATAATTTTTTTCCACAGACTTACCTATGTAAAACTATTCCCACTAATCTGAAAAAACACATTGTAAAATTCAGGCTCTCCTCACATACTCTTGCAATTGAAACTGGTAGATTTAGAAAACAACCTCGGTATCTCAGAGTGTATGTACTTTTGCAAAGCAGATATAGAAGACGAATTTCACTTCCTGTGAAAGTGCCTTCTATATATGGATTATCAAACCGTACTACTGTTATAAACCCTCTGTCTTTAAATTAATTCAACTCCTAAGTACAGATAATATCAAGGTACTAAGCAACATAATTAAACGCATCACTGACCTTGGAAATTCATTATTGTAAATTCACTATAATTGGGACTTGATGTCATCCACATGATCTACAGGCTGTACGGTCTTTGATGAAATAAATTTAATTTTACTACTAATACTAAGTTCCACAGATATTCCAATCCTAAGCGAGATAGCTCTTGTTTAATGTGGTACAACCAGTTATTATTACATCTTACATTCGGATTTTCACACTAACTAAACATAGCTGAATATATATCACAGACAATACAATTATTTAAACTAAAATTTAAACATTCGTATACGTCTTAAATATTTTAGAGGTATTCTACCAGATTCAATTTACACCAAACCATTATTCGTGGGTCAAGAAACTCGAATACACAGTAAAGTGATTTAGAGACATATCAAATGGTGATACAATTTTGAATAATACAATTAAATGGAAGCCCGATACGGTATTATATAGTTACCAGAAACAAAACCGTTTTCCCCTAGTACTTCAAATTGTATTTTCATTATTTCATTTTTATGCTGATATTTACATTTTTAATTTTTCTTGAAACTACTCCATGCAGCAGTTTGATAGAAAAAATATTAAATAAAAACAGTATGTAACAAAATAAATAAAAAAGAAAATAGAAAATGTGAATGTCGAAACCTGATGTCTTATGTTATATAGGGGATATCCCGAGAAATGCACGAGTTGATTTTCAAATTCCGACTCGTCTTTATGCCTAAATAATGCATTAAATTGACAGACCAATTATTCACAAAAAACTTGAAGTTTTGAACGAACACAAAATGTTATAAAAGCAATTCAAGTGGGGTCCAGAAAATTTTTATTTTCAAAGATCTTGGAATCCTTTTCTGGATTCAGTCTAGAAAAAAATGGATTTTAAAATCTCTGAGAGGCCATTTTCTGGCTTCCGGACACTAAAACTTTATTTACCATTTTTCATTTAAAAAAGCAATTTATACGCCGATATAGTACACCGGGTATAGATGGCGAACATTTATACAGTTGGTATAATACACCCGGTATTGATGGCTAACATTTATACACTGATATAGTATACCCGGCATAGATGGCTAACATTTATACAGTTGATATTATACACCCGGTATAGATGGCTAACCTTTATACAGGTAGTATGGAACACCTGGTATAGATGGCTAACATTTATACAGTTGGTATAGTACACCCGGTATAGATAGCTAACCTTTATACAGCTAGTATATAGTACATCCGGTATACATGTAGATGGCTAACATTTATACACTGATATACTACACCGGGTATAGATGGCTAACATTTATACAGTTGGTATAGTACACCCGGTATAGATAGCTAACCTTTATACAGCTAGTATATAGTACATCCGGTATACATGTAGATGGCTAACATTTATACACTGATATACTACACCGGGTATAGATGGCGAACATTTATACAGTTGGTATAATACATCCGGTATTGATGGCTAACATTTATACACTGATGTAGTATACCCGGCATAGATGGCTACACCCGGTATAGATGGCTAACCTTTATACAGGTAGTATGGAACACCTGGTATAGATGGCTAACATTTATACAGTTGGTATATAGTACATCCGGTATACATGTAGATGGTTAACATTTATACACTGATAGGGTACACCCGGCATAGATGGCTAACATAATACACACGGTACAGCTGGCTAATATTTATACACTGATACAGTACACCCGGACCGATATCCATAAGGGTTCTTAGTCTATACTTCAGTATGAAAAAATACTTAAGCAACCTTTTCTTACTTAAGTGGTTAAGAAATTTCTCAAATTTTGTTGAAATTCTTTAGTATAATTCAAAAACGTACTTAGCACTTAAGAATGTGCTTAAAGGTAAGAGTACTAAAGAGGAATTCTAAGTGATTTAAGAATTTCTTCAGTTTTCTTTTTCATAAAGAAATGTCATATTACAGAAGAAATTTTAAAGAGATATAAGCTGTCACAATGATTATTTTTGTCCCCTGACATATAGTCGAGAATATGATAAAATGTGTGTTCAAATACATTATCAAACACGTGAAACGTTGTAAAAGATCTCCTTTTCGAAGTTATTTATTTTATTAGAAACTTAGTTTTCCCGTACCATAAAAATCCAGCTGTATTTCCGTATGCAGTGACCTTTCAGATAAACTCTTTCGCCATATCACCTGTACTTCGTAATTTGGTCAGGGGGACCTCGTTTCTTTACGCACTCGGACTATGTTAAAGTTGGCCGATTTTTATGTGTTTTATATTTACTCTTAAAAAATAGGACGTGATTTTTATTGGAAAGTGCATACATTATGTCAAATATACGATTTTTAACGCTATTTTAAATACCTGAAGAAAATCAGATGGATATGTGAATAAATCAGGTCACTAAAAGATTTTTTTCTGAATTTTATGTAACCCTGAATGCTGACATTGACAAAATCAAAACAATATTACCGTGAAAAGTATGCGAACCTCATGTTTTACAATCGTGCTGCAATGCAAGTTGGAGTGTTGCAATTATACACATACATTTGTTATTCTAACCATTAGATGGTCTCTTTGGGATATATTTGAGATAAAATATTACGTAAAATGGGCATGTAAGATTTTCCACCTGCGACAGCTCATATTGCTTTAAAGGAAGGTTGTAACAAAAAACGTAACAATTTTGCAATGTAAACTTTAGTACAAGCAGTGTGACTTCGCGGTAGACCTTTTATATGAAAAAAAGGAAATCAATATCTTGAAAGAAATTCAACTCTGGATAAGCCTGTCATTCTGAAAATACCTGTAACATGCATACACTAACTGCAGAAATTGATCAAGTTTATTATAGGAAGATATCGGGTCAGTTTTAATTTCAAAGCATCAAATATTTGAGGTTCCAAAATCTCAGAAAAAAACACGGTCATCTTGAATTTCAGTCGGCTTTATTCACGCTTTGGTGGGTACCAAATCGATGTTTCGGTTGGCTAAATCTATATAAACTGGGCTTTCCCCGGATTTCCTTTGGTAACGTACTTAAGTATTACTTAGCTAAGAATTACTCTTAGCATCTTTATGAATACCGTCCCCGGTGTTGTAGCATAGACTTCCCCCACGCATAGAGTTTACCCCCGGAAGACCGGGCCCGGACCCAACTTTCCCCCAGAAAATGGGCCCAGTATAGAATTTCCCCCAGGAAGATTGAACTTGGGAGCAACTTTCCCCCGAGGAAAAAGCGCCCAGTATAGAATTTCCCCCAAAATGACAGTACGCTTTCCCCTATCACAGATTCATTGTCCGATTCACATAAGATGGCAGGGCGGAGTTACCTTTTGATTATCATACGGGTGATTCTACTCATTTTTCGGTTATGACAAGCTGCAGGGAAAAAACGTTTTAATTCCTCACTGGATACTTTCAGACATGACAAAAGGAACGATTACTCTAGCAGGTGTGATTTCAATATTTAAGATTTATTACCTAAAATTTCAACTCGCCGAGGTCAAAAATGGTTCATGAGACTCCGTCCCGCCAGGTTTTGTGGATTTTACATTACTATCTATCCGTTTCCAACTCTATCACTAGAAATCGCTCAATCCGTATAAGTCAAAGACGAACAAATCAACTTTACAGTTTAGTTAAAATATAAAATAACTGAAACCGTGAAATCTGGTATAAAAATTAATAAAATAAACTAAACTCTTTTTATATTTCTTTCATTGATACATAAAGTTGAGCTCCTTGTTTTACAAATGTGGGAAAATGCATTCATTGGGAGTATATTCACTCTCACAAGAGCAACAGCTGACCGGGAAAATGACGTCACGGTTGTGACGTCAGTTATTTAGAACATAAGCACTTCCATAAAAATATAACCAGATAAAAAATGTTTGATTTGAATAGAGTCACTGGTGAAGCGTCAAGGTTGACGTGGTCCATCGGCGGCCATCATGGCTGGATAATTTTTTAGGTTCTATAGTGTACACCTTCTGGCACAGTCCTGTCAATTTTCTATGTTATGTAGACGTGTTATCTATGAGTTCGCCTCGCGAACGGTCTTAGGCCGTTTGAGCTGCGCTCTCTATAACGATTGAATGCTTGTCAGTATGGATGTCGTTTGGGTGACAGATAAATAAAATGGCACACGCTAGGGCGCCATGAATATTTACCAGTTATCCATAAATCATCAATATTGAAATGTATCTTGACAAGCGTTCATTTAGTTAAATTGCATCACAAAAATGTAACGTCATTCATAACATGACGTCACAAAAGATATTTCAAGATTTAGATATATTTTAAACTGTATCAATATGAACTAAGTCATAGCCTTGTAGCGAGCGCAGCTTTGTCATTGTAACATCGTAATGTAGCATTAAATGCATCAGTTTAGGAAAACCACGTGGTTTAGATTTTTGCATCCAATGAATGTACAGCTAATTTTCTTCCCCTTTTCCATAAAGTGCTCGCTTCGTCGCTTACAATCATACTGAAATTGTTGTCTTAGTTATAGGTAAGGTGTATTTGGCGTTGATTTATTGGAACAATAAGATGTTGGTAAGCCGTCGAAATATATCTAGACTGCTACTAACTCGGCTATAAAGGGATCGGGCTGTCATTTCTAGACTGTTCTCATCTGGCTCTTACTGGATTGGGCTGTCCAAAGTCCATAGTACACACTGGAGGACTGTGACCGTGAGAGGACGCTGTAATTATTGAACTTGACTCAAATTGCGGCATTTCTACAATAAAGAGCTCGCTAGCACTGGCATATTACATGGGTCTGATTGATCGTAACTATAGCAATTTGTAGGCCTATTGATAAATCTGAACAGCAATCGTAGAAACACACTTTCATTTTTTGGATAGTCCAGCAGCCCTTTTCACAAAAAATCTTAAGATTATTCTTAAGATAAATTCTTACGAGTATCGTAAGATAAATCTTAAGTCATTTTCATAAAAGCTATCGTAAGATTTAATTTTCTCTTAAGATTTAATCGTAAGATAAAATCTTAAGTTTTTCTCTTACGATTAAAGTAAGCATAGCAACGACGTTTCACTTTCGATTCGCATGCGCATACAATATTTCCGGTAAGGCGTCACATGTATTTTAGTTGATGTATTTGCACTGAATATAATCCATTTCCTATAAAAAATTAAAAAAAAAACAAATATTTTTGGTGTAAATGAAATTCAATCAAGTTTGAATAATGATTAAATAAAGTTTCACAAAGCTCTACTTATTTCTTATTCCAGCCTTTGAAATTACACAATACCAGTGTATTTGTTTGTGTTTTACATGTATTATGTTATCTAGATCTATACGGCATCAGTAAATTATATGTTTATAGGCTTTGTTTTTGTGTATTAACATTTTAAATTCTATTTCGTAATTTAAATGTGTATGTTGAGTAGGCTTCACGTTTGCGTTTTAGATATTCATACTGCCAGGTGTTCACTTTTAAATTCATAAATTTTAAATTTATCATTGATCTTTACTAAATTTATCAATTTAAAATTGTTTACAATATAAACAGTACTTCCTTCGTGAAATACCTAGTAGTAAATTATTTATACGATATCGTGTGTTTATATTTTTAGATCTAATTGTATTTCATAAAAATTTGGGTTTTTTTTTACATTTATTTTACATATCCATTTAGATACACGATTATACTAAATTGTTTATAGAATACAAGCCTTAGTGATGATGTTTTAGGTTTAAAATTTTTGAATAAATTGTGAAGCAACTATGGGTCACGCACCTTTGAAAAAAAATAAATCTGGAAATAAGCTTCCAGACTCGTAACGACAAGTTCGGTGTCCCATTGTTAATCTCAAAGGGATTATTTTCACAGCAAACGGCCCTATGGTGTATCCTTCCCTGGAAATGGTGTAGTTTTTACAAGCCCCGTGAGGTCGTTTTGAAGTTTTTAGACACTAAATTATGACAAAGTATCACATCGCATTAGCGGATATAGAACTAAAATGCCGATGGTGACATGGGATTATTACTTTTTAAAAAATGTCGTGTACAACTTTTATATCATGTATATCTCACCAAAGCTAAACCGAGAATTTAAAGGGGGGCATTAGTCTTGATATTGTTGCTGAACGGAGCGAGTCGCGAAAAAATCTGTGTGTTTTTTTTAGGAATCTAGAGAAATTGAAGGTTTTACACCTATTTTGTCAACTATAGGGATCGCATTTCGTAAGGGGATCGGGGTTTACGCTTTCAGAAAAAAAAAATGAAATTTAAATCCATAGACGCCTTTTTCTACATTCAGACGCGACAATATGGCCTTTGCCTGATAATCCGCTAATAAATCAAATTGATTATCTTTCTCAAAAGAAGATAACTGATTCAGCAAAAAAGTGCAATGTTAAATGTATATTAAAATCGGAGCAGAAATTCGACCAAGTAGTCTCAAGGATTTTATTTTATTTTTAACTAAGCAGCCCTACCGTCCCTCTAAATCCGCCGATGCCTGGTAATGATGATGATAGATCTAGTAAACTCGACTTCATTTGAAACACCCCTAATTATCAGCTTGGATCGACCTGTTACATGACGTCAGAGTGCGTGACTTTAAGAACGCTAGGATTTGGTACAGATGTAAACAATAGTGGCAGGGCTAGCAAATTTTAATTTTCTTGACTAAATCTATTAAAGGATTACAAAAGGTATGCATATGTTATCTTATCATGACAACGATATAGACCTAGATTTCTATTCTAGATCTAATCTGATTCACGGATTATGTGACGAGCACAGTACAGTATGGTGGCCTAGATCTTCTGTAGTTTCAACACAACGTAATCGATCTAGTCCTAGATTTATTAACTTACTAAATACAAAATGCCCTCAGGATATGGGGAGGAATTGCATGATATTTTTTCTGTCTGCCTTTCAATTAAATCTCTTGTTGTGTCTGCTAAGTTCACGATGCAGTGCCTCGGAAAAAGGACTGGTCAATATTTAGTGACTCGTCGATCTCTCTATACTCACATTTTATGGTCAAAAATACGTTCTCTGCGAATAGCTTATTCTGTTAATCATATCAAACAACATATCAGATTCATCTTTTTTTTCTATGGAGACACTTACGATTATATTGATAAAATCTTGAGTAAAAATTTCTCTTAAGTGTGGGTGATAGCTCTCTTAAAGTTACGACAGATTTTTATCTTAAGGATTTTTCATGAAAACCATAACAATCTTAATTTTACTCTTAAGAGTAAAAGTTATCTTAAGATTTTTTGTGAAAAGGGCTGCAGAGTTCTGTGGATTGTTATATTACCCTCTCGTGCATCCGTTCTTTTCCAATTTACGTATATGATTGGACGAATCACATTGATTAAACTAATCAAAACCCGATATATTCAACCGTCGTTTTACGTCATTTTAGCAAACATGATAGAGGCTTAGTTGGTTTCCAACAATCACCGTTGACACGTTCTCAAGAATTACCAAGAAAAAGGCCACTTGGAATAAGAGAAGAGGCACGTCAACGGCTGTTTTAACATTTAGATATCGACCATTCTTGCGTGAAGAATAGTCTTTTTTTTTTTAATCTTATTTTTGTAAATCCTCATATAATAAAAATTCACGTTTTTTGACTGATAAATACTTGTGTCGCTCACGACAAAAATCAATAATTGTGTAGCCCTTAATATAAGAAATGAACGCTTGTCATAGTGTGTTTATCGTCAATATGGATGCCGTTTGAGTGATAGATAAATATGCATTTGCGCATTTCTATGTAGTATCTTTATTGATAGATGCACTCTGACAAGCGTTTGGCATTTTTTCCGCGTGCTTTTTATACATTCTGTATAAGGAACTCCCAAAAAGCTTTGGGTGGTATAAATTATCTCACCCATTTAAATGATGTGATTGATTTTTTCCCAGGTAATAAACACATTTTATGATAAAAAAGTAATAAGTGATAAAGTTAAGAGAAAGAGCACCTTGATAATGGGGCACCTTCTATGCATTATAGGTTAAGTTTCAGATGTGTTTTTGTCAAGTTTATTTATTTATTTATTGTTGTTTAACGTCCCACTCGAGAATATTTCACTCATATGGAGACGTCACCAAATGCCGGCGAAGGGCTTCAAATTTTGGCCTATGCTCGGCACTTACGGCCATTGAGAAGTAGGGTTCTTTAACGTGCCAACACCTACTGTGACACGGGACCTCCAGCTTTTACTGTCTCATCCGAAAGACAGGAAACCAACCTGTCGCCGGCGGGACTCGAACTCACGACCTCACGATCCAGAGTCGAGCGCGCTACCGACTGAGCCAGGCTGGCTCTTTGTCAAGTTAGACCTTGTATATACGTTTACGACAGTTGGCATAATAAGTAACGTTTCGTAAGGACATTTATTTTTAAATATACAAAATAATGAAATTACAAGCCTGGCAGATACAGATTGTTTTAATTAGATATTTTGGGGGAAGAGGAGAACAATTGTTAGAAGATTAAAATATACATATGAATATTTAATGCTAGTATTGCATGATACATAATGTCAAAAATAAATATAAGGTTAGTACCGGATATCTATTACATACCTGTATATTTACTCACATTTATGGCTAGTCACGATATAGGCCAACTCATTTAAATACCGGATATTTAAATCAGATATTATGAATACTCCAGAAGGTAAAATTTGACAAAGGGGCTTGAAATGAGTGTCAACTGAGACATCATAGTAAAACATGCAACTATGCACACATAAATCGATCATCATCATATAATACTGTTCAACATGACCATCCCCTTAAATTTATGATAGACACTGTAAACTGTTTGCCAAGTACTTCACGTGAACATATTGACAAGTACTAGGCTAGCACAAAGAACCAGGTAGGACAGACAAACATTATACATCTGCATAAGACATCGATAATAATATATTGATCCTCTTTTAACTTAAAATTTTCCTGTCATGGGTGAATGAAAAATACAAAATTGAAAACATGTAACTTTAAACTTTGCAATTACCTGCCACCAAGGAATATATATACATATTTCCTCTTTGATTATTTTTCCTCGTTTCTATATCTTATATAAACGTGTTTATTTTTTCCAGATTTCAGACATTGTTTTAAAAGGAAGTAAAGCCGTGAGAGATATCCAAAGTGATAACTTACAGGGCACGTCTTCATTGTCTCATGGATTTGATTTTTCATGGATTTCAAACGATGTAAGTACAAACTGTAATAAAGGCTTGTTCGATAATCAGTAAGCACAGCAAGCTAAAGCATTGAACAGATGTATACATTTTTGTTTTGGTAAAATTGTCTGTTTGCAATCCCTACCAATTGCATGTGTTAAGAGTTGCTACCCTATAAAATATGTTCAGCCAGGACAATACAGGAATTCCACGATTAATTAAGTCAACATTATATCATCCCACGGGTCACACTTATGTTCTGTTTTGGTCTTTTTATCTCTGAAGGACAAAAGTCTAGAGAGTTTATGTCATACATCGGCATCGTCGATGATGTTGTCCATAGTTATAATAGTTTAACCTGGCCTATATCGTTTTAACCGCTAAGGACAGGGCTTTAAGATTTCACATACAGATTCCTTATGTCTACAGCTTACTTTTTTGTATTTTTACCTAGTGACCTTGACCTGTGACTTTGACCTACTTATCAAAAACAATATTTACCCTACATTTACCTTAGAACTTGACAGCTTCGGCTAAAAAACTTTAAAATACACCCATTTCTGGTAAGCTGACAAGTCTTGTAATGTTTAATTGCCTTTGAGTTCAATTATAATTTGTAATGAAAAAGATTCAACTTTGCAATTACCATTGGTGTCTCTCAACATGACATTAATTTTCTTCTTTTCATCTTCCTCCTTGAAATCACAATGCAAGTATTTTGAATAAATGTATTGTCTTCCTTTTAGAACTGATTCCTATATATTTGGGCTTTTTTGTCATATTCTACTTAAACATTAACTTATCTGTTTCTGGATAGTTTAATTATTTCAGATAAATACAATAGCTACCGAGAAACTGTTTATGCTAGTAACAAAACTCATTATCATGCAAAGTGGGTACCTTCCCAGCTTACCATACACCATAAGGTTTGGTGTTGAAATGTTCAAAATAAGAATATGTTTTCAAAATTTTAAGTACAATCTTTCTATAAGAGATGAATTTGAGTAACCTCCAAATTTCACAACCATTTAAAATAATAGGTGTAACAATTTTGTCAAAAAGATCCATCTGGAAATCAATAGATAAATTATGTTTTCAACATTTTGTAATGACGCTGTACATTGCTTTTATAGCTTTATCATAAGATTGTTTGACATTTTTATTATATGAACCCGTTCTACTTAATATTATGTATACCAAAATATTTGAAAGTATCAATTATTTCGATAACATTTCTGCTAAACAAAGCGTAAATTCTGTGGTTTTCGTTTTTTCTACATTTTCGTTCAAATGCCAGTGAGAGGAGAAGTCATGGGTTATATTAAATTGTTTTTGTAAATCTTTGGGGGCCTAAGTCATCAGGACAGTATCTTCTGCGTAAAGCAGAACAAAAAGATTTAATTATATATTAATTTCATCTACATATCTGGACGAAATACTATTTAGACCAGTGGCACCATTTGATATTAAGAATTCTGCAAGATCACTTAGGAACAACGATAATAAATATGGGGATACATTTTCGCCCTGACGAGCTCCTCGTTACACAAATCGATCAATGAATTCAAAGTAACAACATTATCCACTGTTGAATATTTTTTTCGGAATCCAGCTTGATTATTAAGAATAAGTTGGGCTGCGTCAGCATAGTCTACTATTAAGAATGGAAGTAAATAATTTGCCAAGACAGCTAAGGGTAGTTATTGGGGAATGGTCTGTAATTCTTTGGGTCATTAGTGTCTCCTTTATTTTCGTAAATTGGAATAATATTTCCAACAAGCCAGCGTGAAGGCACTGATATAAAAATTGGTATTAAATAAAGCTATGTACAAAGGCATCATAATATTCACTGTAGTTAATATATATCCATTAGCAATTACATCATCACCAACACTCTTGTTACGTTTCAGTGATTTGATACATTTCAAAATGTCTTGCTCTGTTATACAGGCAATGGTACCAACAGTTACATTTATACTTGCATTAAGTTCAGATCATCCATATATGCTACATAATTAGGGGTAGTATCATCAACTTCATCAGTTAAATCTTTAAAGAAATTGTACAAGCCATTAATCGGTACCTTATGTTTTGGATTGACATGAATTTATTATGTTTTGGACAGTGTTGTGCTATAATCTTGAAAAGTAAAAAAGATACAGAAAAAGTGAAATAATAAAAAAAAATGTTAAGCACGCAAAGATCTAAAAATTAGTCCAAAGGTCCGAAATTATCAGATCACACCTTATGGGAGTTATTTCCCCTTTTATTGTCAAATTTGAGGCATTTTTTTAAATTTCTTCTCAAGAATTAGTGGGCCATTTTAAACCACACTAAGCATGTATCATCCCCATGTAAAGCCACATAAATTTTGCGAATGAAAAAGGGCTAGGTTCCAAAGAGACCCAAAAAAGAGCTAAAAGGACCAAAACTTGGTAATCTTTAAAAATATATTTCTCATGACTTTTAAATATTGTATGCATGATTTGACAGTCAGTATCTTTAATGTTTGCGGATGAAAGTCTGTCGATAAACAGCGCACTAGGGGCGCTTGAATATCATTGGGTATATTTGTATACAAATGGCTTAAAACTTCAAAATTGAGTGACTTTTTGTGTACAAATTTGAGAATGTTGTTTGGAATTATCTAAGAATCATTTTGATAAAATTCCAAGGTCATGGGATCAAAGGTCAAGGTCACGTACACCTAAGTAAGCAGAAAATATTAGGTTTTTAAATCTTAGACATTTTCGACTTCTCCAGAACCAGTGGACTAATTTTAACCAAACTTGAATCATATTTTTCTCAGATGAGCGTTAAAGCCCATTGGGCCTCTTGTAATGTTTATAGCAAATATCATGTTTTTACCAAAACCTAAAACTTTTAACATCTCACTTTTTGTTTAAACATCCGCTAGCGTATCATACTACCCACATGCCGTAAGAAGCAGTTGCGTTAAGCATGCAGAGATTTTAAATGTAGTAATAGCTACTGCCCATATGTTTGGAGTCATTCCATTATGCATGTTAGTATCTTTTATTGGTGGGTTTCGTAAAAACAATAAAAGACAGAAAGAATGTGTATAAAGCAAGATATTAGCAGTGGTCAGCTATGAATTAACTCTTAAAAGTATGCGCTTAAAGGGACATTAGCTGTTTTATCTTATAACTGTGTATATCTCTTATTTGTGATTCTACATCAAGTACAAGTAGTAAAATTAGGGAAAAAATTCAAATTTCGGTTTTGGTAAACACGGCCATTGCCCTTTATTATTAACTATTGATTAAAGGGGCATTGGCTGTGTTATTTTCAATTTTTTTTTTTTACTACTTAGAATAATATACAATAACAAAAACGATATATACACAGGCATAGGAATTCCTAAATTTCTATATACATGTATTGTGTGAAAATTGCTTGAAAAAAGAAAAAAACAGTTGCGAGTAAAACTATTAGCCGATGGAAGCGTGTTTACTTCATACTTCGACTGGAAAAGGAGATGGTTCGAAAATCGAGTATCATAAACTGGTATGAACAAAGTGTTAGACGCCAAACGGGGATCAGCTTACGAGTGTCACACTTTCACTGTTAGTAGATAGATTATATAAACTTAAAGCCTTTGTATACTGGCCTATCAAAAAGTTATTTTAAACTTAATGATAAAAGTAAACATAAGAAATGTTTCTGGGCTAATGTTAGAAACAGATCTAGATTTTCCGGCCAGTTGAATATGTACTGCAGCATATTTTGAACGGTTTAATTTTGGCCCGTTTAATAGGTTGGCCCAATTATCCGAACTTAAATAATAGACAAAATATTGGAATTTACGATTATGAGTTGTAAACAGGATATGATATACAAAAAACAGGGATTAAAGACATGTCAAGATGAAAACGACCACACTTCGAAAATAATAAACCGATAAAATTCAGGAAAACAAAAGGTGGTGTTTTATCGGGGATGAAATGTAATTATTTTTGGTAACCACAGCTTATGCCCTTTTGATAATCACCATCATCATCATTCTAAGCAAGTCAGTCTTGATATTTACATCAAACATAATGAGTGATTTATCAAAATACGCTTATTTTTTGTACATTTCAATACAAATCAGCTGCAAAATATACTGGGTATTGAAACATGTATTAAATTTTCCCCAATATTTGTTCGGATTGAGAGATATTGTCTCCCTCAACACCCAGTTTTTTTTAAATTTGATACTAAGTTTTTACGTCATTTTAAAGGTAATGACTTATTGCCATGACTGGGGAAAATACTGTTTTTTTTCGTGTATTCAGTATAGAAAGTGTCGGCTATATCGTTTATGTCCATAGGATTGGCCGAACATTTTTTCACTTTTATATCCACACACACTGTAGAAAATAAGTTACCTGAAAATATTCTTGAACGGGACGTTAAAACAACAATACAACAACAAAACAATTTGAATCTTGTTTTGTTTTAACATTCACATTATTATTCCTTAATCAGGATGCCGTTTACTTTTCTTTGAAAACACGTTAAAATTTAATTAAACAACGAAGACAGTAAAAAAATGTTCGATGTATCAATATTATAGTCTCGTGACAAACCGTGCTGAACTGTGTGATTTCCCTTTCTGTCACAGATGTGAAACGCCCATGTTTCGGATAACAATGCTGCTTTGATTCACGTTAAGAGACTGACATTGTTCTGTTTCTTTTTTATTCATAAAACGTGATTGTTTTCTTTAATTAAGCAAATAAGTGATACATTTTTTTAAATTGTCAAGCTTATTTGCCGAAGAAATCATTGAAGTTTCAACTATTTGTGCTTTATATATTCTGTTCGTTCGCGAGAGAATAATAGGTACGATTAATCGTCCATGCTTCTGGTCGGATAGCACAAATTTCCATCGATGGGATTATTCCTGCCAATCAAAGTGTTTTGAAGTCTAACCATATAGTTATGTTGATATGTTTACGACTAAACCCGTTCGACCCGTTGTTTAAATTGTTCACCCCGATTCATTTTTGAGATATGTATCTACGGCACATTTATTATTGCTTTTTTATTTCAAGGCTGATAAACGGACGTATTGCTGTTTATAAAAAAACAGGCATTAAAAGCAATTGAAAAATACAAAATGTAACTGTGACCAGATCCTCAGCTCAAGCCCACTCCGTAGGGGCGATCACGTGTAACAAATTCCATCATGACTGAACGTTAAACACGCTACAGGGTAGCACCGGCGTGTGGCAAGGGCTTTGAGAAGTCACGCCGCACGTTAAATCAACTCCGATTGATTGATTGTGACAATAGGAACAATAGATTATACCCTATTTTTTCAGTAATATGTATTTTAAGAAAGAAATCTTTATCTTTCGACAGACCGATTATTAGTGAATATTATTATTTCAGTATTGTTTGTGTTTCAACAACTATTTGATATATTATCTGATAGAGCCTAAATGCATGTACCTTCGATTTATTTCATTTTTACAACATGCCAACAGCAACATAAATATCTTTGTGACAATGGTATGCATGTATAAGACTATGACACCATTTTAGACTGTTTTTAGCATTGGCGTACATCTGCATATATACTTTTGTATAAATTCACCAATTCAGATTGAACAAAGGATTGCATTTCAGGGCTGTCAGTCCTTTGATTTCTGGGTTATACTTAAAATTTATCTTCATCGCTAGACTGCATAAAATTGTGATAAAAGCGAGGTCTACATTGCTAAAGATAAAAATGAATTTTTTATCAAATTGTGGGTTACATAGTTTAAAACAAGTTGTCTCGGTGATCATTTTAAAACTGTAAATATGCATTTTCGTTTTGAATTTCCACCACGTGTATCAAAAATGGGATATTAACTCTTTATCTTATCTTCAAAATTACAAAGTTGTATTTTTAGCGTATTTTGATGTTAGATAATTGTAATATTATTGTGGTGAATGTTTGTCTATTTCTAATTCTACAGGTTTTCTGTTGGCTCTGATAGTTTCATTTTCTACAGTTCTTTTGATATTATTTAACACACAAGGAGAATATGTAATACAGATGCGAAATTATTCTGTCACCTTTCCATCGTTAAGGACTGCCAACAAATTCCATGAGCCTTTACCACGTGTTGTAGGATTACAGAACCGGACAGTTACAACTACACAGTCAACAAAAGAGAAAGTAATAAATGATAAAAAACAAAAACAAAATGTTCTAAGAGCATCATCGTCTATCATAACTACTTTGCCGTCGACTTTAAGAATTGTTACTACTCAATCTACTGCTGCTACTACTATTACCACCACGCCTGCCACTACATCAGCTAGTACTACAGTAAAGATAGTTCCTAAAACACAGTATTATATTTGCACATCATTTACTGGTGGTATTGGAAACCAAATGTTTGAATTTGCTGCAGGCTTTGGTACAGCTTTTTCTAAAAAAATGAAAATGGTAGTTGGTGAAAATGATCTTATTAACAAAGTCTTTGAACTTAAAAGCAACGCATACCTAGTTGTCTCAAAAGACAGACATGAATGTAGGGGAGCTAAATCTAGAGGTGAGGCCAAGGCAAGTGCATATGATCAAAATCTTGTTAATTTTAAATCTGACGCTTCATATCATCTAGGACTTTACCTACAATCATGGGAATACTTTAATGACTCTACGGTAGAATTGAAAAAACAATTGGTATTCAGGGAACCTACGCGAACACATGTCAAACAGAAAACTGATTCCATTGTTAAAAGCCACAAATATAACTCACGTGCAGATGTTGTGCTAATTGCTATTCACGTGCGACGGGGTGATATGGTGAACAACAAACATGGTTATAATGTAGCTACCCGTGAATATATAGTAAACGCTATGAGTCATTTTGCCAATATATCGAACAAAATTTTTGTAGTGTGTTCAAATGACATAGCCTGGTCGAAAGCAAATATACCAAAAGATAAAGGACCTTTAGAGATTATGACAGGAAATTCAAGAGAAGAAGACATGGCCCTTATGGCTTCCTGTGATCACATGATTATGACTGTAGGGTCGTTCAGCTGGTGGACTGGCTGGTTTATCAATGGAAATATATTTTACTACAAATGGCCTGCAAAAGAAGGATCAAATTTGAGAAACCAGTATAGTAAATCGTATTGGGATTATTTTTATCCTAATTGGACAGGGTTGTAAACATATTCAGTCTTACATATCTCTGAATATTCCAATGGTTTTACTTAAAATTATGCATTTACGACAAAAATCCATGGACGGACAGTGACTCAAATATACCTCACTGAAATTTAGCAATCTACTTCAACGTGTACATGACATTGAAATTTAGCCATCTACTTAACTGTAAATTGATGGTTTTATACCCATACTACAAGTTTCAATTGTATCAATATTGTCCTTTAAAAATGTAAAACTTTTCTAATATACAAACTAAATGTATTTTGTTTAAAGTTTGCACAATATTATATGTATCATTTTAAACTCAAAATTCAGATTATCACTATTTCACACACTGCTCTATATGTATTCTGTTAAAAGTGTTCTCAATATTATATGTATCACTTCAAACTCAAAATTCAAATTATTCCTTTTCAAACTCACCTATCTGTTATACAGCATTGGCGTTTTTATTTTACAAATTTCAAATGTTTTTATCGACCATAAAATGTGTTTTCAAACACAACATTTTAACGTGATAGGTGTTGATAGCAATATCGTGTAAAAGTGATATTGAAACAGACACATTTTTTCTATGCATACCCAATAAATCCCAAGAAGCATGATGATGATGATGATGATGTAAATTTTATGTGATACTGGTTTAATAAAGTTTCAAAAGATGATGATTAATAGAAACTGACATAGGTGTGATTTGTTGACAGGTATCTTTCAACTCCGTTATAAACGTATCATTGACAAATCCAAAGATTATACCCCCAGACTCACGACACATGGGTTGAAAATTTCCAGTCCACATAGCACACCCATGTTTAGTTACTGTTTTATACAAAGTTCAGAAGAACGTTTACACGAAATGGGGTTCACATTTTCACATTTTTGTTTTGTATTTATAAAATTATGCTTTAATGCATATGAATTATTCATCATGGTATTAGGGTATACAACATAATGTGTATTTTGTTTTCTTTTGTGTTCAGAAATAATTTTCTGCAAGGAAAGTATGTACAAAATGCTTTGGTACCTTCATCATATAAACATGTAAACATTTCTCATCTTCAGAATTCATTCATCGAGAAAAGACCATGGCCCGAAGTCACCAACTTTACTGAATACTTAAGCTCAACTTTTATTTCATTATTTTGACTGTACGCAAAAAGCGGAGTCAAACAGATGTGGATCCTTAAGAATTCAAAGAATTGTTGGAATATTTAAAGTCTCCAAATTTCAAACATATTACAAACATCAAGTCTTATGATTTTTCAACCCTTTACACAACAATTCCTCATCAAAAACTCAAAAATAGGTTAACATTTATTATACAATATTCCTTTGTATACAAAAATGGAAATCACAGATATAAATATTTAGTGTTAGGTAATGAGGAACCTTAATTTGTGAAGGAACACTCGGATTCCAACAACAAGTACACTGAGAACGATATTATCAAGATGCTGTGGTTTTTTGGTGGACAACATATTCGTGGTTTTTGCAGAAAAACTTTTCCAACAGATTTTCGGCCCTCCAATGGGTAAAAATTGTGCACCTCCTTTGGCTGACATCTTTTTATATCCGAATGAAGTGGAAGTTATACAATCTCTGCTGTCCAGAGGAAACAAACAGTTAGCATCTCAATTTTGCTTACAGGTATATCGATGAGATCCTGTCTATAAATAATTCAGAATTTTAGAATTACCTCGGCCAGATATATCCTGTTGACATAACGATCATTGAGACGACAGAGAACAACACATCTGATTCTTACCTAAATTTACTCCTGTCGATCGGAAAGGACGGTCAAATTCACACCTCCCTATATGACAAACGCGACGATTTCCATTTCCATATCATGAACTTTCCATTTCTAAGTTGTAATATTCCATCTTCTGCCTATGGCGTTTTCGTTTCGCAACTTATACGTTATGCCAGGGCATGCTCTTCTTATGAATGCTTTATTCTGAGAGCGAAATGACTCGCCAATAAATTTCTTAAACAAGATTACGTTGTTGAACGCTTTGAATCGTCGATTAAGAAGTTTTATGATCAACACGGGGATCTTGTTAAACATTATTAAGTCCCCCTCTCAATAATATTAGATAGTATTTTGTAGCATGGCCACAGACAGTGACGACTCCCTTTCGCCAATTATGATTTTCACAGAACTTGACCTCTTCACCAAACAGGACCTTTTCACCGAATTTGACCCGTTCATCGTACTAATAAAGGTATCCATGGAACATTTGCAATGGGTGCGGCATATCAGCAGAGGATGCTGACTCCTTCCGGGCACCAGGTCCTATCCCGTTTAGAATTCGCAATTGTTCTTCATGTTGAGACCATTGCACATCTAATTCGTCGTGTTCTAATGGACTTGAGCATCGATTATTAATTGGCACCTCTTCATTTTTACTTGTAAAATTTTGGGGTTTGAGTAATTAGGAAACATATTATTACTTTTCATTATTCAGATATAAATTTTTGAATAATACTTATGATTTTTGTGTAAAAATAAATAAATACGTCGAGTACAGTACTCAAAATTTAAGTACGTACTTATATTTAAATATTTCTGACGTTTTCCTCAAATGAGCAATGAATTTGATCATAATGATTCTTTACAATTGTATGTCGTCAATATACAAACATTTTCAGTTACAGATTAAAATTTGCGTGTTTTACCTTAAATTCATGAAAAGTTAATTGAGCTTGAGTACTGAGTAAATTTGGTGACTTCGGGCCCTGTTAACACATTATATTTTCTCGATCATTGTTATGCCACGTAGCGATAAGCAAATTATAAAACAGCGTCATGAGAAATGAGAACTGTATCACACTCCAGGTACTACATCATATAAATGAAAAATCATAGAGTTGACTATTTTTGTGAAATGAAAGATATTGTTCTTTCTCCTCAATAATGTTTTTTGTTTTTGTCACAATTTAGTGTAAATTCGTAAAAAAAATCTCAATCCCTATATACTCAACTTGTGCGACATATTCAGGTGTTCAGCTGTTTTACATTTCTTAATGCTATCTTTGTATGATGTGAATAATGATGTTATAATCTCACACGGACGGCACATGCATTAATATACTGCTTGTTTATATGCATTTCTTGTTTATTGAAGATTTTATTACATCTTTACAAAGCAAACGATTCATGCACCAACATATTTTTTTACATTTAGCGGATTCTCTACATTTCTTTTTACATTTAGCGCGGTGTTATTATATTGTGACATATAAAGTGATGATGATAACGATGATATATATATATATATATATATATATATATATATATATATATATATATATATATATATATATATATAATCTTCAGATTATGGTTTATCAAATGTTTTAAACATTCCAGGGTCCTATTGCTGTTGTTAATTCTATATTAGTTTTAGGTCATCTGAGCCAAAGGCTCAAGATGAAAAAATACAATCGTCTTTTGTCTGTCGTCGTCCGTTTTCCGTCGTTAACATTTACACATTTTCGACTCTTTCTCAAGACCCAGTGGACCAATTTTCACCAAACTTGGCATGTATCATCCCCATGTAAAGCCGCATAAAGATTGCGAATGAAAAGGGACTAGCTCCCATAGGGGCTCCAAAAAGGACCAAAACGTGGTACATCTTTGAAAACCTTCATGTAATGAACCAATGATCAGATGAATTTCAAATTTTGTATGCATGATTGTTAAGTCAATATCTACAAAATGCAAATAAAATATGTTGATAAACGAGCCACTAGAGGGCGCTTTAGTAATACAGGGTACAGTTGTACAACATATTGTTTAATAATGCAAAAATAATCAACTGTCTGTATACAAAGAGAAAGTTGTAAGGAATTATCAATGGATCATTTTGATAAAATTTCAAGGTCATGGAGTCAAAGGTCAAAGTCACAGACACTAAAGTAAACGGAAAATATGTTCTTTCTGTGTAAGATTTTCAACATTTATGACTACTTCTCCAGAATTATTGTTTCTGTTTGAACCAAACTTGACAGAAAGTATAACAATGTAAAGCCGCATTACGCTTGTGGATGAAAAGGGGCTAGGACCAAACTTGGCTTTCATGACTGATAATAGAACAAATGCATCAGCAGGTTTTTATTTGATACATGTATCTCCAAAATTATTAAAGCTGGAGAAAAAAACTGTTACTCTAAAATGAGCGGCTTGCAAATATCTACAGATATTTTATTTTGGGGGAAAATGTCTGGTCGGCCCTTATGTGAGTTATTTCCCCTTTTTGTGGATTTTTCATGTTTTTGGATGTTTTTTGACATTATCGTGAAAAGTATAATAGCTAGAGTAAAAGTGAAAAAGCAAAAATGTTCAGCATTCAAAGATCTACAAAAAGTCAATTAGGCCAAAAATTGTCGGGTCACCCGTTAGAGAAGTTGTTTCCCCTTTTAAGTGGATTTTTCATGTTTTTGGATGTTTTTTAACATTATCTATAATAGTATAATAGCAAAAATAAAAGTAAAAGCAACAAAAAATGTTAAGCATGTAAAGATCCACAAAAAAGTCAAGTAGGCCGAAATTGTCAGTAATTTCCCTTTTAAGTAATTTTTTCATGGTTTGGGGTGTTTTTGACATTATCTTGAAACGTATAACAGCTAGAGTAAAAGTAAAAGAAGCAAAAATGTTCAGCAAACAAAGATCTACAAAAACGTCAAATAGACAAAAGTTGTCAAGTCACCTTTATGGGAGTTATTTCCCCCTTTAAGTGGATTTTTCATGTTTTTGGATGCTTTTAGACATTGAAAAGTATAATAGCTAGAGTAAAAGAGAAAGAAGCAAAAGTGTTCAGAATGCAGTTATTATCATGTCAGTGCTCATGGGGAGTTAATTATGTTCTGCTCAGGTGACCGCCAAGGCCCATCGGGCCTCTTGTTATTATTTCTTCTATTCTAAATTATTGTGAGATTATTTGTAAAGTGCAAGATATGGGTTATATATTTTAGTATTAAATGTTGAATAAAAACTTGTGTTTTTTGTTGTAAGTAACAACATATTTTAACAGTGTTGGTAGGTGTACTATCAAACATCCAAGGTAATATTTTATTTGGTTGAAATTATTACTTTCAAGTAATTTGACTATTGTCGAATCGTCAGGGTCATAAATTCGACGTTGCAAATCCTCTATTCATACAATGTGGTATAATGTAAGCTTGCGTGATCACTTGCATAAACATAACATAGTTACAGTTTAACATTCGATAACAACCTTTTCGAATTTGGGAAAAACTTGAAACACTTTGAAAAACACGATTTGAAGTTAATTAGATATGTTTCATTGTTTCATATGTTTCATTGTTTCATACCAGATTCGACATTTTCAGTTATATGGTGGCACCAAACTTTTGGTGGAACCAACAACCTCCCGCAAGTAAAGTGGTAAACTTTCCCGTAAAAATCAGCCTAGGTTTTACCGAGACTGGAACCAAAGCTGCCTATAGGAGTCCCTGCAATTAGATAAGAAAAGATACTGAAAGTATAGTACAAAAATGAAATGGAAATAGTCCAAACTTATAGGACAGGTAATTCTAACCTTTGGAACATCTTTTGACACATACTGAAGTAAAAATAACGACGTACCAATTCATTATCGAAACACCAAGTTCATTAGAAAACAGCACATTGGATATACAAATGGTCTTAACACGATAAACAATTGCGAATCCCAAACTATATGGCGGTGTCCAGAAGGAGCTAGGGACCCCTGTCACCATACAACACCCGTCGTAAATGTTACAAGGAAACCTCGAGTTAGGTGGAATGCTCAATCTTACTGACATTGTCATCAATTAGTTTTAGATCTGACTTGGGAAAGGTAGTAAAACAAGATGCGAAAAGGTCTAAGGCTGTCACAGTTTGTAGATATTGAATTAAAAACATAATGTCGCGAAAAAAAATTCACCATTGAAAGCTGGTGGATTTTGATATGAAAAAATGTTTCCGTATCAAAACAAATTATCAATATCGCGTAAAAATGTCATTAATGAGAGTAATCTGTCAGTATTATTAATATTTTAATATACACTGAACAAAACTCCGAAGACGTATATGATAGACTAACGGCCCAAAGTAATTTTAGACTACGATTTTGACTCTCATCAACAGTACTGAGGTACGAAGGTACTTTATTAATACCGACGACAATACCATTCCAGCGTGCAAATTAATCACCAGTATAAATCCAGCTTTTGTTCCACATCTATTCCTTGTTATTGCAGAATCTGTTTGCGATAGCTTTCTTTCACTGATGAAATTGTTACTATCTGGTATTTGTGTTAGTTTACCTGGTTGAACATGCACGAAAAGCCTTCCGATTGACTTCAACTGGAGGTGACCTCGGATTAAATTTTTACTTCACGGAAAAGAATTAAACAAAATTCTCATATTTAGACTTCAAAATACATTGTGAAGTGTCGATATGTATTGCAGAATAGTCTAAAAACATTTTTATGAATTATCAGTTTCACCCCATTTAAAACCAACCCTGAATTTTGATACATTGAGCGACAAAATGCCTTAAAGCAATATAAACGGTCAAAATGATGATTTTCTGTCCATTAAATGTAAACGAGAATATGATGCATCGCACCCAAGGTATTCAATTACAAACAGGTTTTGCAGTGCCTAGACATCAACCATCTTCTACACAACACTGTCACATGTTCATGTGCTTCATTTCCTTTCAAATACAATCCTATCGGGCATGTCATTACCGGCGACGTTTCTATTGTTGAAAATTAAAGCCTCAAAAATCTTATTTTAAGGGGCCCTAAATACCGGGAAGCCCGTTCCTTTAATTGACGTCAGAATTTCAGTGTAGTTATGGATTCTGTCGAAGAGTATGCCAGACGATGGACCAAACATGAAGACGTAGAACCAGACACTTTGTCTGAATGGCTGAAAGTCATACGATGGTTGATAAAATATCGTATTCGAAAATTTAAAGGGTCTATGTAAACACGTTATCCCTCTGTATTTAATGATCCAGAAGTAGTAACTGAACTGGATAGATTACATGACCAATATGTACTGGTACCAGCAGACAAAGCCTCAAATAATATAATTTTTATTTGTAAGGCACATTACTATAATTTTTTATTAGAAGAACTTTGGTTTAATACGAATTCCGGAAAGCCTACATACACACGTAGCTCACTTTCAAAGGACGAGATCCTTCAAAATCACGTATTACGCTCATTTGATATACCTACATCGATTTCGAGCTACCACATTTATATTGGATACCTAAACTCCATAAAACCCCATTGAAGCAAAGATACATAGCAGGATCAAGCAAATGTTCTACCAAACCTTTATCTTTACACCTTACCAAGATATTGACAGCCGTTAAGGAGAAACTTCAACAAAACTGTACAGTTGCTTATTCCAGAAGCGGTGTAAATCAGATGTGGATACTTAAAAACTCTAAACAGCTTTTAGAAAATTTAAAGGCACACAATTTTTCTCGAATTCACAGTATCAACACTTATGACTTCTCTACTCTTTATACTACTATTCCACATAAAAAATTAAAAGAAAGACTTTTCAGCATCATAGACAACTGTTATTTCACTAAAGGTGGTACCCGAAATTTTAAATATCTAGTAATTGGCTATCAGGATACTTATTTCGTCAAACACCACTCTGATTCTACACATAAATACACTGAAGTTGATATAAAAAACATGCTGGAATTTCTAATAGACAATATATTTGTAATGTTCGGAGACGTGGTCTTTCAACAAACTGTTGGCATTCCTTTGGGAACCCATTGTGCTCCTTTATTGGCCGATCTGTTCCTTTATTCATACGAAGCAGACCAGACTTCATTCAGAAACTGCTGAATCAAAAGAAGAAAAAGTTAGCGGTGTCCTTTAATTTGACATTTAGATATATCGACGACGTTTTTGTCAATTAATAATGACAATGTTCATACATATGTCAATGCGAAATATCCCAGCGAAGATTTCGGCTTTTCAATCGTACATTTTCCACATTTAAGTAGTATGTCAGTCACCCGCATATGGAGTTTATATTTCACAAATGATCCGATATGCCAGGGCGTGAACAACATATGAAGATTTTATATACAGAGGTAAACTAATCACTGACAAATTATTGACACAGGGATATCGAAAACCGCGTTTAATGTCAACGTTCCGCAAATTTTACGGTCGGTATAATAGTCTTGTTTGCGACTACTCTGTTTCACTAAGTGAAATGTTGAGTTGGCTTTTTGTTGGCGGTTGCTGTGACGTCTGTACCAATTGTGACGAGGATACACTCTTCACGTGTTTCATTGGACTTGACTGTGGACTAACGACGGGTGTGACCGGTCGACAGGGGATGCTTACTCCTCCATTGCACCTGATCCCACCTCTTGGTTTCCAGAGGTCCGTGTTTGTCCATTTTTACCGGATTTGTATCTATGTCCTGGACATTCTATTGATTTATACTTTGGTATCTGAAATTTTTTATATTGTATGTGTATTCAAATAGATTACCTCACTCGTTCAACATTGGGAATGATCATCTATTCGAAATTATATGTGAAAATGTGTGATTTGGTTTTTATGTTCCCGCCCTGTTAAGATTCCAACAGTATTCCATATACAATGTCCTTCCAGATAAACTCTTTCGGCAAATCAATTGCGCATGCATAATGTCTCCAGTACGTGTGCAATGTCGGAAATGGATGCTTTGATACGAGTGAATTACTAGTAGACAATTTTTACTGAATCAAGCGTAGATATGAATATAAACGGAATTAATGTAAAGAATAATAAGTAGACTCAAAATATTTACTGTAAATCTCACGCGCTTCCTTGACACTCGGTGATTCTCGTAAAATTTACCGAAATTTAATAAGCAACAGTCAGGTTAATGGCGGAATCAACGGGTCACGTTTGACAAATCTGTTGTAATTATACACATGAGTTTCTTCTTTCTGAGATATAAACTAGAAAATAGGTATTGCCTGAAATCGCCTTACAATATATTTGCGCCGATGACATCTTATGTTGCTTTAAAATGTATATATCAAATTTGAAAGAAATCTGAATATCGTTTCTGTAGATGACGAATTTGAAAGTGTCCCATGTTTTGACCGTTTTGGTCCCTTTGAAGTCCAATGGATACTATGCACTTTTCCGTCACATACTTGAATCAAAATACACAAGCTCAACTAATTTTTTATCATTAAAAAGTTAAAACACCAGAATTTACGTTGCTATATTGATGACATCCAATTGTAAATAATGATGCAAATTGTGCTTAGCGTATTTATTCATTTTTACAGATAGATCGGCTGTGTGACCCAATTTTGTTATGTTAATTATGTAAAGTAATAGCATGTATCCTATTCAATCAGCCGGGAGTTTTACAAAGGGCTACCTTTAAAAATGATAATAGAAAAGTTGAACTTGAGTATTAATGCATTTGGTGACTTCTTGCTCTAATAATACGCATGCGTTTGTTCTTTTAACAACCAAGATCCAGATGTACGATGATCGACTAGAACACTACATGATTGTTTGAATTTATTATGGTTAATGGTTCAGGTTTTCTGCTTCTGTTATATAGGAGATGTAAAATCATCGCCGACGACAACTTATAATGCTTTAAGACAATGTAGACTCCATGATGCAAACATTTACTATTATAATACCATAAATAACACGACATGTATTTTAAAACGAAGGTTTATCAACCCTTTGTTTTAGAAGTAGAAACATAAACTTGTTACCTTAACTTTTTATTACACATTATATTTATTGCACTATAGTTTAAAGTGCCTTTTAAAGTATTTGGAAAATATAATGTAGAGTTGCCCAGCTAGTCAAGACCATCGGTAATATTATGTCATTACAAATGGGTGATTAACATGTAAACTAACATTAACATGTAAACTAACAATCCCTTTCCCTGTTAGCTGACACTCCTACACCTCATCTCTATCATATTGTGTGTGTAGGTGTGTGTGGATCTGCATATAAAATGTGGTCTTTTCTGTTTTTCTTTAGTTATACATTGTATTTCAAGGGATCATTGTGTTATTCCTTTCATTTTTTTTGTTTATTTCTTCTTCTTCTTCTCTCTGTCTCTCTCTCTCTCTCTGTCTCTCTCTCTCTCTCTCTCTCTCTCTCTCTCTCTCTCTCTCTCTCTCTCTCTCTCTCTCTCTCTCTCTCTCTCTCTCTCTCTCTCTCTCTGGTATTTGGTCAGTTATACATATGAAATCCTCATACTCCCTAGCCAGGTGGAGTTGTAGAGATTGATGTAAAATCCTGGCCAAAATACCACAATAAAAAAAAAACAAAAAAAAAAAAAAAAAAAAAAAAAAACATGTAGATCAATTTCCATATCGTTTAGACAATCATTATGCTATCTATAGATAACATTACCTTCAGCTTCACACTCAACAAAAGTAACATAGAAATCAGATCAACAGTATCAATATTTAAAACAGTAGGTAGTACTGGGTACATAATATCTATATTTAACAGTAGGTAGTACTGGGTATATAATATCTATATTTAAAACAGGAGGTAATACTGGGTACATAATATCTATATCTAAAAAGTAGGTAGTACTGGGTACATAATATCTATATTTAAAACAGTAGGTAGTACTGGGTATATAATATCTATATTTAAAACAGTAGGTAGTACTGGGTATATAATATCTATATTTAAAACAGTAGGTAGTACTGGGTACATAATATCTATATTTAAAACAGTAGGTAGTACTGGGTACATAATATCTATATTTAAAACAGTAGGTAGTACTGGGTACATAATATCTATATTTAAAAAGTAGGTAGTACTGGGTACATATCTATATTTAAAACAGTAGGTAGTACTGGGTACATTTTCAGACCGTTCGTAAAATTCTGACACATTAGGTATGACACTATATATCTGGACAATTTATAGTCGATCACACGAGACCCATTGTCATTATCAAAAGCAATCTTTATATTCAAACCTCCCGTTTTACGACCATTACAACTTCTCATGCTGTACAAAGCTCTATAAATTGTATCCCAAATGTATCAACTAACTTGTCCTCTGACATTCGCCGAGGCAAATCATTGTTGTATTCATAGGAAAACAATGGTTTGAAGCTATCTAGCCATATTAACATATAAAAATAGCGTTTTGTACAAAATTCTTCAATTTAAGTTATTCACCAACGTTGACTTTCTGTACAAAATCTTCAGTTGAAGTTATTCACCCACGTTGACATTCTGTACAAAATCTTCAGGTCAAGTTATTCACCCATGTTTACTTTTTGTATAAATTCTTCAGTTTAAGTTATTCACCCAAGTTGACATTCTGTACAAAATCTTTAGTTTAAGTTATTCACCCTAGTTGACATTCTGTACAAAATCTTTAGTTTAAGTTATTCACCCATGTTGACTTTTTGTACAAAATCTTCAGTTTAAGTTATTCACTCACGTTGACATTCTGTACAAAATCTTCAGTTTAAGTTATTCACCCACGTTGACATTCTGTACAACATTTTCAGTTCAAGTTTTTCACCCACGTTGACTTTTTGTATAAAGTACTAAAGTGCTGCAAACGTTGTCCTGTACTGTTGACTGCCAAATCAGTGACGGTCCTTTTGTGTGCCACGCCTTTCGTACCACGTGACTTCTATTCCAAGTATCATCCGAAATATCCCTGACATTCACTTTGTATGCTGAGCGGTAGGCGAAAAAAACAATGTCATATTTATTTCAGTGTTTGGTGTGGCCCGGTTCCGGAAATCACACACAGGAGCTCCCGGTTGTACCGCTCTACCACTAAACCAATGCGGTTGCAAAATTCCAGTAGCAAATTGTAAACTGTAACGAGATGGTTTATAACGAGCAATGTCTTAATCAATCAAATAAAACAGATTAACATCGTAATCAATATAAAATGGTGGTATATACCTACAGCAATGGAAAATATCGTTATCTGAAAGAACTAATTTATCAATTTTAATCCAAACCACAAAATCAGTTACAACTCTGGAAAAGGTGATATGTATTGTAAGGAAATGTCTGTATAATATGACTTACTACCGCCTTTCGTTTGTGCTGTATCAAGGCCTTTCGTTTGTGCTGTATCAAGGCCTTTCGTTTGTGCTGTATCAAGGCCTTTTGTTTGTGCTGTATCAAGGCCTTTCGTTTGTGCTGTATCAAGGCCTTTTGTTTGTGCTGTATCAAGGCCTTTCGTTTGTGCTGTATCAAGACCTTTCGTTTGTGCTGTATCAAGGCCTTTCGTTTGTACTCTATCAAGGCCTTTCGTTTGTGCTGTATCAAGGCCTTTCGTTTGTCTGGGTAACTGTTTACTGACATAAAAGACTCGTTAAAAATATCGTTATCGTTATCGTTATCCGAAAGAACTAATTTATCAATTTTAATCCAAACCACAAAATCAGTTACAACTCTGGAAAAGGTGATATGTATTGTAAGGAAATGTCTGTATAATATGACTTACTACCGCCTTTCGTTTGTGCTGTATCAAGGCCTTTCGTTTGTGCTGTATCAAGGCCTTTCGTTTGTGCTATATCAAGGCATTTCGTTTGTGCTGTATCAAGGCATTTCGTTTGTGCTGTATCAAGGCGTTTTGTTTGTGCTGCACTAAGGCCTTTCGTTTGTGCTGCATCAAGGCATTTCTTTTGTGCTGCACCAAGGCCTTTAGTTTGTGCTGTATCAAGGCATTTCGTTTGTGCTGTATCGAGGCCTTTCGTTTGTGCTGTATCAAGGCATTTCGTTTGTGCTGTATCAAGGCCTTTCGTTTGTACTGTATCAAGGCCTTTCGTTTGTGCTGTATCAAGGCCTTTCGTTTGTCTGGGTAACTGTTTACTGACATAAAAGACTGTTTTACATGAAATCTTGAATTATTTTTCTCACCCTCTCTCTGTTGGAAGGTACTAAATTTGGCAATTACACACGTTTATTTTTAAATGTACCAGGCAATTCATGTACCTAAGAAATGCTGGAGATGAATGTTTACAACAGATTTAAACAACAGGTTTAAACAACAGGATTCGTGACGAAATTGGTAAAAGCTTTAATTTTCCTTATCATCCTATCAAAAGTTAAACGATTGTAATGACTGTTTGATTATATTTAGTAATACTTGAGTTAGTTCTAATACATTATTTGAATTGAGTAAATAAATAATATTGAATAGATGTGTAAGCTTATCTAAAAATAGCTTCGAATTTAAATGATTCATACCTTAATCATTAAATATTTCCATCGTGTGCGTGTATCAGAGTGTGTGTGTATGTGTGTGTGCGTGTGTTACGCGTGTATCAGTGTGTATGTGTGCGTGTGTGTGTGTGTATCAGTGTCTCTGTGTATGTGAGTGTGTGCATGTGTGTGTCTTAAGGTGCATGTGTGTCTGTGTGAGTTTGTGTGTATCTATGCGTGCGTGTATCAGTGTCTGTGTGTGTCTGTGTCTGTGTTTGTGCGTGTATCAGTGTCTGTGTGTATGTGTGTGTATCAGTGTGTGTGTGCATGTGTTCGTGTATCAGTCTGTGTGTGTCTGAGTGTGTAGGTGTGTCTGTCTGTGTGTGTCTATGCGTGTGTTTGTTCGTGTGTGTGTCTGTTCGTTTGCGTGTATCAGTGTCTGTGTGTGTATATGTCCGTGTATCAGTGTGTGTGCGTGCGTGTGTGTATCAGTATGTGTGTATCGATGTGTGTGCTTGTATCAGTGTGTCTGTGTGTGTGCGTGTATCAGTGTGTGTGCGTGTGTGTATCTCTGTGTGTGTGCGTGTATCAGTGTGTGTGTTCGTGTGTTTGTCTGTGTCTGTCTATTTATGTGTGTGCGTGTGTGTGTTCGTGTGTGCGTGTATCAGTGTCTGTGTACGTGTATCAGTGGATGTGTGCGTGTATTAGTGCCTATGTGTATGTCTGTGTGTGTGTCTGTGTGCGTGTATCAGTGTGTGCGTGCGTGTGTGTATCAGTGTGTGTTCGTGTATCAGTGTGTGTATCAGTGTGTGTGCGTGTATCAGTGTGTGTGTCAGTGTGTGTCTGTGTATGTGTATATGTGTGTGTGCATGTATCAGTGTGTGTGTATCAGTGTGTGTCTGGGTATGTGTGTATATGTGTGTGTGCGTGTATCAGTGTGTGTGTGTGTCTGTTTGTGTGAAAATTACGCAACTCAGATATTACATGCTTACAGTCTGCATTTTTTGTGTGTAATATTTTACTGTGAATCTTGTTATACGATACAGGTATTTACTGAATGGTGTATAAAATACAAGGCAGCCTCATGAAAGTACCCATGTACGTCTACCTGTTTAAAGTATGTATACAAGTATTGTTTTCCACATTTAACAAAACAGAAAAGTTTTATTTTGACGCCTTTGTAAAACTATAGCTTTGGTATTGTTAATGATACATACAACTGATAAACCTTACCAAATAAATAATCAAACGCAAATTATACATTTTATGTTTATGTTAACTTGTAAGATGTTGTTCACTGCACTGCAAAAAAAGGAATGTGAGGATTTGATCTATGACTAGCACATAATGTCACACTTCTTTTGACACCTAAATGTAGTGTAAAATAATTAAACGTGCTGGAAAACAACAAAAGTATGTGTATAATCATTGGACAAGGACATTCGCCACTCCCTTATTCCCAGGAAGTGTTCCAATACACAGTAATATTATTTTTTTAGAATTGATCAACTATTCACGAACTAGAAAGTAGATCTATTTTATCTTGTGTTTACTTGTAATTCAAATGACGAAAATATTCAAAACCACGTCTCAGTATTACGCTTTTTCGATGTACCTACAACCAACGCTATTTTGATGTACCTACAACCAATGCCATTTTGATGTGCCTACAACCAACGCTATTTCGATGTACCTACAACCAACGCCATTTTGATGTGCCTACAACCAACGCTATTTCGATGTACCTACAACCAACGCCATTTTGATGTGCCTACAACAGATTCTGATTTTGACCTACCATACTTATATTGGATACCTAAACTTCACAAAACTCTATATAAGCAGAAGTACAGCAAATGTTCTACTAAACCTTTATCTTTACTCCTTTCAAAGATACTGACAGCAGTTAATGAAAGAGGAACTTCAGCAATACTGTACAGTTGTTTATCCTAGAAGTGGTGTAAATCAGGTGTGCATACACAAACCATTGAAGACAAACCATTTTTCTCAAATCCACATTGTCAAGTAAAAATGAATAGAAGCAATCGACAATCGAAACTCAACTCCGAATTATAGGTGCAAATGGTCTGTCTCAACATCAAGAACAACCGCGAATCCCAAATGGGATAGGGCCAGGTGTCCGGAAGGATTCAGCGTCCTCTTCTGGCATGCCACACCCGTCCTAAATGTTCCATGGAAGCCTTTGTAGTTCAATGAACGAGTCAAATTCGGTTAATAGGTAAAGTTTGGTAAAAAAAAAGGTCAAGTTCGATGAAAAGCGCGGTTGGTGAAAGGGAGTCACTGTCTGTGGTCGTGCTCCAGAATACCATCTAATATTCCTGAGAGGGGGCTTTATGATGTTTAACAAGATCCCCGTATCGATCATAAAACTTCTTAAATATGGATTTCAAGCAAGTGTGCCCCTTTATTTGCTGACCTGTTCCTTTATTCATATGAAGCAGACTTCATTTAGAAGCCTCTGAATCAAAAGGGGAAATACAAACTGGAGACCTTGCCATTTAAATACATCGTCAATTTTTAAATTTTAAATACATTTTTGTCAATTAACAATGACATTTTTTATACGTATGTCAATGTGATATATCCCAACAAAATATACATTGAAGACACAACAGAGTCAAGTACAGCTACTTGGCGTACAGATTCAAATTTGTCGGCTAGGAGTCGCCACCAGTGGCACTGTTGCTGACATCATCAGAATCCTGGCTTTTGATTGGTCAATTTGAATCTGCATGCCATAGAGCTGCCTTTGACGTCATACCGGAAGTGCATAATACCGGAAGTGAGGGCATACCGGAAGTACGTCATACTGGAAATTAAAGGAGAAAGAACCAATCGTTGAGCTCGGAGGCGTGTCTATGACCGGAAGTTGAAGGTTATGGAGGCGGTCATCTTGGATAACGAGCCAATGAGAGCCTTCGTTACAAGAGGTCACGTAAGTTCACGAGAGGTCAAAGGCTAAAGATAGAAGTTGGGATTTTCCAGTTTTGGGTTGAGAGTGAATCTATTTAAGGAACCAAAACTTTGGGTTTTTCCATGGTTGGAGTGATATTAGTGTCGCCCAAGTCGACGAGAGTTAACAATTCTGTATGAAGTGAGTATGTACAAAGGGAGATCACTCTGTATAGACTGTATAGATTGAACAAAGGGAGATCACTCTATATAGACTGTAGGGATGGAACAAAAAGAAAGACCTCTCTGTATAGACTGTATAGGTGGGACAAAAGGGAGGACCACTCTGTATAGCCTGTATGACTAGGACAAAGGGGAGGTTACTCTGTATAGACTCTGTGGATGGGGCAAATATGAAGATCACTCTGTATAGCCTATATGAGTAGGACAAAAGGGGGATTATTTTGTAAAGACTGTATAGGTGGAAAAAGGGGAGATCACTGTCCATAAACTCTATAGGTAAAACATCAATGGGTATACACTGTATAGGTGCAACAAAGGGAGATTACCTTGTAAAGACTATAGGGATAGAACATAAACGCGGGCCAACGTGGAGTAGGCCGCACAACTATCAACATTCTTTTTGGCGACGAACACCGATAAATACCTCTACGGAAATCACTTTCCGACTGTACATCTCCAAAGTTGTCCATGATGATCAACTGATACCGAGTAAAACCAAATGTTTGGTTTATATAGAGACTATGAACGCACACGCAAGCTATGACGTCAGACGTATATTCGAAGTATCAGTTGTTTCATGACTCCTACTACTACTCGGAAGTTTTTGTTTTATACCTTAGATGATTTATAAATACACTATTAAAGTGATCATGTACATAATACGTTATCTCTCAGTCACACTCCTCACTTGTTTCGTTGGACTTGACTGTGGACTCACGGCGGGTGTGACCGGTCGACAGGGGATGCTTACTGCTCCGTGGCACCTGATCCCACCTCTTGATTTGCAGAGGTCCGTGTTTGTCCATTTTTTACCGGATTTATATCTGTGTCCTGGACATTTTATTGATTTATACTTTGGTATCTGAATTTTTTATATTTCATTACTAGTATTTAAATGGCTTACTATCAGTCCATATCTCCCGATACGATACAATTAAAGCATGAATTTACCATGGTTGTGGCAGGACCCTCCAAATCTGAGAAAACTGAATTTGTAAAACAGCTAATGGAATGAAATTATCAATGGATTCATTCTCCTCCTTACAAATTGCATGGTATTATCGTGAATGGCAACCTGCTTATGAAATATTGCATCATGTTCACTTCATTCAAAATATACCCGAGGATGACGAAGTCTTAATTTCTGTTCCAACTCGTCGTCACCTATTTGTCTTTGATTATATGATGGGTAGTTAAGCTCTTGATTCTATCGTAGAATGGTTTAAACGTAAAGCACATCATCAGAACACAAGTGTGATCTACATAACTCAAAACTTGTTTGGTCATGCTAAACAATATCATACCTTAAGTCTGAATGCTCATTATCTCGTCTTTTTTAAGAATCCTAGAGATAAATCTCAAGTGACCAGCTTATCACGTCAATTAGACCCACCAGGATTAAACCGTGCTTATCACGATACTACAAATCGTCCTCATAGTTATCTCTTGATTGATCTCACATCGTCTACCCCTGATAATCTAAGATTAATTCCAGATCTGTTTCATCCTTGGTATACGGGAGGGATAATGTTGTATACACCTTATAAGTAGACAGTAACTTTCTCTAGGCCGCCATTTCTCGTATTCCTGTTAACGTAGAATCATGAATCCATTACCTAAAGCCTAAACTGATGACTACTTTAGGAAAATTGCAATTGGAGAAAGATCCTTAAGACGTCAAAAACTGTTAGAATTAGGTCGAGACGCTTTATGGAAATGGTTTGGTATGGGGGCTAAAATTCTTCTGTCTGGTACTATTCCAGTGACCAAATCTACAACGTTAATACAGAAAAATGCTGATCATTTAAAGATCATTGCTGACCCAAAAGCTGATGAAGAAGCTCAGAAAACTGCTACCTTAGGACGGCGGGGGGGGGGGGGGCAGGGTTCTTAGGTGGGATAATCATTCGATCTCTATTACAGTGGGCTAGTCGTCTCGAGAAGAACACTGCACCTAAAAAGAAAAAAAAAACACACTTCCTCCTAAGCAGAAAAAGAAGAGCCCTAAGAAGAAGAACGATTTTAACGGACACTGAAAGCTCACATGGAGATATTTTACTCATACTCGTTCGCGTAGTTATGTTGACGTTCTACCTCGGAGTGTTCAAGCTTATAATCAATCATATCATCGAAGTATCGGTAGAAGTCCCAAAGAAGTCAACCCTTCCAATGTGTTAGAAATCTGGAATACCTTATATGGTACCCCTTCTAAAAGCCGTCCATTCCCCAAGTTTCATACAAGTGATCGCGTACGTATCAGTAAAGTAAAACGTACATTTGATAATGGATACTTACTTAACTGGACCACGAAACTGTTCACTGGTCGAGAAACGAGAACCTGGTCGTTATACTTACGTGTGTTACATCAAGGATGATCATCAAGAACGATTGGAAGGTAAGTTTTACGAATCTGAATTACAACCCGTTGTGAAAACAGATGATGTCTATGAAGTCGATGAGATTCTCGATCATAGAAAAAGACGAGTAGGTATAAATCGTGTTTTAGAAGAAGTGAAGGCACATTGGAATATAAAAAATCTCAGATACTAAAGTATAAATCAATAAAATGTCCAGGACATAGATACAAATCGGTAAATATGGACATACACGGACCTTTGGAAACCAAGAGGTGGGATCAGGTGCAATGGAGGAGTAAGCATCCCCTGTCGACCGGTCGTGAGTCCACAGTCAAGTACAATGAAATACGTGAGGAGTTTATCCTCGTCACAATTGGAACAAACGTCTCAACAACCGCCAACGAAAAGGCATCTCAACATTTTATTTAGTGAAATATATAAAAATCTCAGATACCAAAGTATAAATCAATAGAATGTCCAGGACATAGATACAAATCCGGCAAAAATGGACAAACACGGACCTCTGGAAACCAAGAGGTGAGATCAGGTGCCATGGAGGAGTAAGCATCCCCTGTCGACCGGTCAAACCTGCCGTGAGTCCAATGTCAAATCAAATGAAATACGTGAGGAGTGTATCCTCATCACAATTGGTACAGACGTCTCAACAACCACCAACGAAAAGGCAACTCAACATTTCACTTAGTGAAACAGAGTAGTCGCAAACAAGACTATTATACCGACCATAAAATTTGCGGAACGATGACATTAAACGCGGTTTTCGATATCCCTGTGTCAATAATTTGTCAGTGAGTAGTTTACCTCTGTATATGAAATCTTCATATGTTGTACACACCCTGGCATATCGGATCATTTGTGAAATATAATCTCAATATGCGGGTGACTGAGGGATATTACTACTTTTAAAAATGTGGAAAATTTACGATGGGAAAGCCGAAATCGTCGCGTTTATCGTATAGCTTAGTTGCTAATTTCCCGTCTGTTTTTATATTAAGTAAAATGTCTAAGTATGAAGCGTGTGTGCTTGATTCTGTTGTATCTTTAATTTCTAGTTTGCTGAGATATATCGCATTGACATTTGTATGAAAATTGTCATTATTAATTGACAAAACGTCGTCGATATATCCAAATGTCAAATTAAAGGACAACGCTAACTTTTTCTTCTTTTGATTCAGCAGTTTCTGAATGAAGTCTGCTTCGTATGAATAAAGGATTAAGTCGGCAGAGGCACAATTGGTTCCCATAGGAATGCCGACAATTTGTTGAAAACTATACTGTCTATTAGAAATTCCAGCATGATTTCTATATCAAATTCAGTGTACTTATGTGAAGAATCAGAGTGGTGTTGACCAAAATAAGTCTCCTGATAGCAAATCACTAGATATTTAAATTATAGGGTACCACCTTTAGTGAAAAAGCAGTTGTCTATGATGCTAAAAACTATTTCTTTAAGTTTTTCATGTGGAATAGTTGTGTAAAGAGTAGAGAAGTCATAAGTTTTGATATGTGAATTCGAAAATAAATTATGTGCCTTCAAATTTTCTAAAAGCTGTTTATAATTTTTAAGTATCCACATCAGATTGACACCGCATCATCTGTAATAAGCAACTGTACAGTATTGTTGAAGTTTCTCCTTACCGGCTGTCAATATCTTGGTAAGGAGTAAAAATAAAGGTTTGGTAAAACATTTGTTGGATCCTGCTATGTATCTTTGCTTATATGGGATTTTATGAAGTTTAGGTATCCAACATAAATATGGTAGCTCATAATCGGTATCCGTTATATCAAATGAGTGCAATAAGCGCAATACGGACACTCATGGTCTGATCATCAATCCATTAAGACTTGCAGGTAGTATAGTCAATACACTCGTAGGAGCATTTCGTCCCAGAGCATCTGATATGCAATATGGCAAAGGTATTTGGTCAGAATTTCTCAAACCTACCATGACCAAAGCCATTCTTCATATATCCAAATTTGCTTTGAATACGGGCATGGATGTAATACAAAATAAACGTTCATTGAAAAATGCTCTTGTTCAACGAGGGAAAGAAGCAGTAACCAACTTAATGACTGGTCCTAAGAAAACATTAGCTCATGTACCCTCTCACGTCGCTTCTCCTTTAGCAGGCAAGAAACAGGAACAACGAGTCAAACGAACAGTAGTATAAAAACGATAATACCTCCCTTTCAGTCTACTTCTACAAGTAAATCAGGTTGGAAGAGAGCAAGATATCTTTGACTAACAAGATGATGATGCAAAAGATTCGTGTGAGTGTATTAGTAAAGCTTTAGAGTTGTTTAATGTCCCTCCCACCAATGTAACATTAGAAGAATGAAGATGGGTGGAATATCACCCCGTCTCTAGTGCCAATACACAATCTGTTCCTATTTAGTTTGAAATCAAAGGACAAAGCGATGAGTATTTGGATTTGAACCAGACCTTTGTGTACATAGAAGCTAAAATCGTCAAACACGAAAAGTTGCTATCCCTTCTCTGACGAAAAGTTAAAATAACAAATAGTGGTACAAGTTTATGGTAGAAGGATCAACCTGGATAATTTGACAAGGCGAATCCTCATACAGATGGCGGCGAGAAAAACTCAGGATTGGATGATTGCCATGAACGTATCAGTGAACGTAAAACCTTTAATATGATGGATCGTCTCCATTTGGATCTCTTTGAACAGAAACGATTTCTACTTAATGGTATAGATGTACGCCTAAGGTGTAATAGAAGTCGTGAACCCTTTTACATGATGGAGGAGGTGAATTAGGTTATTTGAAGATATTACAAATGTATCTAGTGGTACATTAAGTGAAACCCATTGCAACCCTACTGAATCAGATGAACGAACAGATGAATACTAGTACTGCTAAATTTCCCTTCAGAAGTGTAGAATTGAAAACATTTTACCATTCCTGCTGGTACAGGTTCAAAGATTACAGATCATTTGTATCAAGGTCAAATGCCAAAACGTATTGTAGTAGGTATAGTGAGCAATGCAGCTTTCAATGGTGATGCTACAAAGAATCCCTTTTATTTCCAACATTTCTATGTCAATAAAGTGGATGTAAGTATACATGGAGAACGTTAGAACCTGGCTTTGAAAACAACTTGCACTTGCGATCATACTTGAGATTATATCAAGGATTAGGTCGATTAGGAGAGGACTGGGCCCCTGCATTGACCATTGACAGCTGTAGAGGAGGCTGTGCCTCGTGGTATTGTGATTTGACAGCTGATCAAGAAAATTATCAGAGCAGGTTACACTGGATAAAAACAGAGGATTTACGCATCGAACTTCAATTTGTTCAAGCTTTAGCAGAGAGTGTGAACTGCATTGTCTGTGGAGAATTTGATAACGTATTAGAAATAAACAAATATAGAGAAGTGGCTATAGACTATTGAAACCATGCAAAGTATTCAAGGCTTGAATGCTCATCAACTTAATAGTATTTTATCACGATACCCTTATGTAGGACCCTTGTTCGGCGGAGTATACCCAAGAGGCGTTTTACCTGACTATCTGCGTATGGCAAATATTCATTTATCGTCAATATAGATCCTCACGATCAATCAGGAAAGCATTGGATTGCCATTCATTTCTTAGGTCATCAGACCGATGAATATAAAGCTCTTGCTGCCTACCTTCATGGATCTATCCTGATATCTATCAGTTTATGAAACGCCATGCAGGTGGAGTGATTTATAATCAACAGATGTATCAACACCCTCGCACCAAACTTTCTAGACATTACTGTGTGTATTATTTAAATCAAAGACATCGAGGTATCCCTAGTCATGTTTTAATTCAATCTATACCGAGAAGAAGAAACATTGATCCTTTACGAAACGATCGTTTTGTTTAGAGATGGGTAAGAGACCAATATCGTATACCTGTACCCAAATCAACCAGGTATCAATCCTGTCAGACACGACAAGTATGGGTTTAATTATGTTAAGGAATCCGAACCGACCGATCTAGGACAAAAACTGACGTTCTTTTGTTCCGCGCTGTATGGGCAAACCGTAGTATTGAGATGTAATAAACTCTTTGTTGTTGCTTTTTTAATTTTGATTTTGTATCACTGTACGTAGTCCTAGAAGGACGGCCCTAATCCTTTAAGTACTACTTTTAGTTTGAGCGGGGTAATAAAATGTTGAGTTGATAGAATTGTTTTTCTTTATTTATGGGTTAAAACAATATCAAGTAGAGAGAGAAAGGTGGGGTGTGTATGTGAGAAAAAAGAAATTAGAGAAAGGTGAACATGTGGAGAGAGAGAAAAGAGATAAGAAAAAGACAGAGAAAACATGGGGAATGAGAGAGAGTAGACAGATACGATTCATGGATCACGAGACTTGTTTGGTATGACATAGGTTGGCATTACATCAGAGTGTACACTGAGAAAAATCATGATTGCAACTGTATGGATGATCTACTGTTAAACTTCTATTAAACAGAAGAATGAAACATCAGATACGATGTAGTCCTGATTGGAATACTTATGTACGTGCTGTGAAAACACCCGTTCATTTTACAGGGATTGTGTGCCATATGTTTGAAGATGAGATTTTTAGGAGACAACGCTTATGTCTATTAGAAACCTTTACAGAAGTTGTAAGTGCATTACGTCAAGATCCTACCAGTTGGGAGATCTACGGTATAGCCTGTGACGTTATCGAGAGACATTCGTTTACAAACTTCTAAAAAATAATCACTATAGATGGGATAATAATGTCACGTGATTCACTTCACTATTAAAACTGTAGTTCAGACTTGAAACGGATCAGATGATTTTTTGCTTGTGGGCCACTACACTAGTAATTTTCGTTAACATCAACTACAACATGGAGCAAAGCTATAGTCCATCCATTGATAGTCAATGACACATGGTGTACGCAGAAGGCATATTAAACAAGCTGTACGAAGTATCCAACACTCAATGTTACGGCTGTGAGATTGACCATCCGAGTCAAAAACAACATCCCTGCCTTATGATATATGATGACGGCACATTGATGTTTTTTCACTACTTTGACGAGGCTCTAGACACGGTGAACGAAACGAACATTTTTGCAAAAATTTGAAGAAAGTTTAGAGCAATCCAGCATTCCAAAAGCACTTAGAGATGTCTACGAACAGAAATTCTACTGCCCAGATTGGAGAGCTACTCAATGAACCAAAGAAACAGTCCGAAACCGACTTTTGGATACTGAGTATCATTTGATGCAACTGGCACCCCGTCTCCATCATAAAGTGACAGTTTAAGATTTTTATTTTTTTTCATACAATTATTGTATATTTCTCAGAGGGACATTCCCCTAATCCTCTGCGAAAATACATTTGATTTCTTTTTAACGGGGTAATTAAGACATGCTGCATTACAAAATTAATCTTGTCGTCTTTTGATAGAAATATGAGTTTAAAAGACTGATTTGATGTTTTTTATCTGGGTATTAGGTGTACAACTACAGTTTAAGCATAGTACTAGTACACGGTAGATACAAAGGTACAGAGTTATATGGTGTAAATTACCATTGAGAAACTATGAGTATTAGTATCACAAACTCTATGAGACGTACGATATATAGAGATTCTAAGTAAAAAGAAAATCAGGATACAATGTGAATAGTGTGTGTAACACAACTGTATGAACCGTACAGAGTCTAAGTAAGAGATTCGGAGAAAGAATAAGGGCACTGGTGAAATAACAGTGACAATAAAACAAGTGGCCGTATGACAGATGGTCAGATGTCAAAAACAGGTGGTCAGATGCCAAGTGCCAAGATGTCCAAAACAGGTGGCTAGATATCCAAAGCAGGTGGCCAGATGCCAAGTGTCAATATTTCAAAATAGGTGGCCAGATGACAGGTGACTAGAACAAACACAGGTGGCCAGCTTATATAGTAAGTCATGTGACTAGAGAGAGATTCATTTAAGCCTGTGAAAACTCATTTCAGATCCGAAGCTCGGGTTGTTTATTAGATTATTTTCCATGCATTAAAAATGACAAATATCTCAGAAGAAAAAAATAAGGCACATGGCTTTAAAAACTAGAGTATAGGTTCAGTTAGACTTCTGAGAGCTCATTTGCGATCCGGAGCTCGAAGAGTCAACTTCTAGGTTTTAGCGTTGACGTCTCGTGAACTCCCGTGACCTCTCCTGACCCCGACCTCTTGTAATGAAGGCTCTTATTGGCTCGTTATCCAAGATGGCCGCCTCCATAACCTCCACTTTCGGTCATAGACACGTCTGCGAGCTCAACGTTTGGCTCTTTCTCCTTATTGCCATGGCAACATGACATCATTTCCGGTATGATATACGTCCGGTATGTATGCAGATTCAAATTGACCAAACAAAAGTCAGGATACTAATGACGTCATCAACATCCCTGGTGACGAATTTGAATCTGAGTATATATATATATTAGAACTTCAGATAATGTATTAGAACTTCAGATAATGTTAAAGTTAAGTTCACCCCATTAATTTTAATTCTCTTAAACACAGTAAGAATATTTTCTAAATCTTAACTTATACGAAGCAAAGAGTAAAAATGGGATGCAACGTGGAAATACACACCTATTCTATTAAAGGAAGAGTTTCTGACACTCCTGCTTCTGTTGTCGGAACAATTTTCCAGTCAAGTGGTGATGTCCAGTTTTTAATATTGGAGTAGAGTACCCGGTTATAACGTACTCTGGAACAAACAACTACTTTGTTTTCACTCTAAAAAATTGTAAACAATTCCGTAGTAAAACTGAAAACAATGTTGAATGTTGGGTAAAACCACATAAGCTCTTTCTGCTTCCTGAAATGTCAATATAGAAAAACATAAATATCTTACTGATAATGACCGTTATGTTTCTATAAAATTTATCAACTGCTGCGGTCATTTAAGTGCAATCACGATTACTCTGTCTGAGATAAACGTTTCATGTTCATAATTGCTTTCTGCACCGGTGATATTCTATAGCACAGGTCAACATTTGTGATGTCTTCACATAGAGCTGGGTAACGTATCCATACTAGTGAGAATGTCTAGGCGATACGGTTAAAAAGTCGATCATTACTTTTTGTTTTTACCGCACATGACCCATTCCGCTTAATGTTGCTGGGTAAATTCATTTTAAATTTCAGACAGATACCAAGTGTAAAATATTAAACTACAATGATATGATGAGCCATAACACTAACCTTGAAAAACCAGCATTACTCTAACATAGTCTATCATAGTTATTGAAATAATGCAAATCACCATAAAAGGGAAACAACTCTTATGAAGATTTAAATGATGGTTTCAATCATATAGACGCATCTTTCAATTTTGTCAAGATTGCTCATTTTATTTTTGCATTTAACATAAATATACCTTCTGTTAATAAAAAATCCATTGCATCTTCTGTCGGAATAATCAGGGAAAGTATTCAGGTTAAAGTGACTAATTTGTTTATTTGAATATACCTTTAGTCATAGATTGACAAAAAACCAGTTTTGCACTGTGTATAAAGGTTTTGATGCAACACAATAAAATAGAAAATGCATCTCATTTTCCGGAAAACTTCCATGTTAATTTATATAATTATGCAATACGCATAACATAAATGACTGTCACACACTTAATATGACTTCTGCAATGTCAGTCAGAACTGCAATATTACATATATCACAAACCATATAATACATGCCCTACTCTACCATGAAAACAGAACAACAATATCACACATAAAAATTCGCTATCAAACCACAAAACAACACTACTATATATCAAACATAAGACGTATCCCTACATATTACACACGCAGCACTGTGATAAATCGAACATATCACATACTATACCTTAACACACAAGCAGCAATTTAATATCACACAAAATATATACCCTACCATAACACACACAACACTCTATTATCACACATAATACATACCATGCACCACTCTATCATCACACAAAACACACACCCTACTATAACACACGCAGCACTCCATTATCATACATACTATATACCCTGCCATAAGAAAAGCAGCACTGTATTGTCACACATAACACATACCCTACCATAGCACACACACAACACTGTATCATCACGCATAATACATACCCCACCATAACACACAAGCAGCATACACTTACATTACATATTGTATAACACACGCATCACTGCAGTTTAACACTCATAACACACCATACCCTATCACACACGCATCACTGCAGTGTAACACTCATAACACACCATACCCTATCACACACGCAGCACTGCAATTTATCACTCATAACACACCATACCATATCACAAACGCAGCACTGCAGTATATAACTCATAGCAAACACCATACCATATCACACACGAAGCACAGCAATATATCACTCATAGCACACCATACCATATCACACAAACAGCACTGCAATATATCGCAGATAGCACACCATACCATATCACACACGAAGCACAGCAATATATCACTCATAGCACACCATACCATATCACACAAACAGCACTGCACTATATCGCAGATAGCACATCATACCATATCACACAAACAGCACTGCAATATATCACTCATAGCACACCATACCATATCACACAAACAGCACTGCAATATATCACTCATAGCACACCATACCATATCACACAAACAGCACTGCAATATATCGCAGATAGCACACCATGCAATATATCGCAGATAGCACACCATACCATATCACACAAACAGCACTGCAATATATCGCAGATAGCACATGTCCTAGTATATTGCACAAGCAGACCAGCAATATGAATCAAATTACCAAACCATACAAACTTTGTAATGACATTATATCGTCTAGCAATACAGTCATGTGAAGTGGAGATATAATTTATTTACCTGAAGTATATCAGCAAACCATGCAAACGTGTTATATGTACATTTTCCTCTCTGTCTAGCTCTGTTGCCGATAGATGGTGATTGAAAAGATGGCATAAACTATGATTACGCTGTACAAAATATCGCTCAACCTCTTTATATGAAACTAAGATGTCGTTCGATAAAAATGTTGAATATCTAAAATGTCCACAATTTCAAGGATTTACATCAAACTTTTATTTTGCCTTCGGTGACTACAGAAAATCTGAAAAATATAGGTTTTTAAATTCTCAAAATAATATTTAAAATAATATTCTATGAGTAAGTACGGCAAATAGCATTAATGTTATGGTATGCTTATTTCCATCCCGTTGGGGATTCGCAATCATTTTTTTGCGTTGAGACCTTTGTTATCTCGGCCCTTTCACCTTGCTTGACCTTTCACTGAACTTGACCTTTTCACCGAAACGTATTATGATAGACTTTCGATTATCCATTGGTAATTCTTTATCTCTTCATGTTCTGTTATATAAGATGGCTGATTTGTGCCATTTCGTTGTTTCGACCTTTTGGGCCAAAACAACGAAAGGTCGCTAGTTAAGAACTACTAAATTTCATCCTTTCGGGGCGAAAGGTCGAAACAACGAAATGACACAAATCAGCCACCGTAATAATGACTTATGTTTTGACTAAAAATTTGAGTTCATTTTAGACACGCCAATTAGCTCAACTTCACCGTATCAAAACATACTACTTCTGTTCTTCTCTTTACACAACAATTCCCGATGATACTTGATATAGAGAATTTGTGTTATCATCGACAACATTTTATTCATAAAACGTGGTATCCGAACATCTAAATACCTAGTCGTTAATTGTTGTGATACATTTTTTTGTCCAACACCACTCTGATTCTACACAGAAATACACCGAAGTTGATATAAAAATTCTGTATTTTCTGATATTTAATATATTTGTAATATCTGGGGACCAGGGCCCGGCAACATAAAATTTGAGAATTTGTTAAAGTCTGAGAATATTCTCAACTTGGCCTGCTCAGCCAATCTGATTTTAGGGTTTGCAAAAGTTGGGTGAATTTTTTGACTTAAGTAATTCTAAAATTTTATGGCGCAAGGCCCACGGCCCGAAGTCACTCGATACTCAATACTCATGCTAAACTTTTATTGTATTACTTTAACCTTATAGTTGTTTTTGTAAATCTTTCAGATCTAGTTGAATAGGAAACACATTATTAATGTTTTTATTGGGTCGTTTTCAAAATGGGTTTTACACATGATTTTCCTGTAAAAATGAATAAATGAGTACGGTAATACTAAAACAAGTTTTTATTTTTTTTCTGATTTTTTTTTCAAATGAACATTAATTTCATCATTATTGAACAGAACCAATTGCGCCCCTTTGTTGACTGACCTATCCCTTTGGTGACTTTGGACCCCAGGCTTTCAAAATACGTACCGTATACGTACCCTAACCCTAACCCTGAACCAGTTGTGCCCCTTTATTGTCTGACCTATTCCTTTTTATGAGGGTTAATGAGTACTTGTTTACAATTATTTGTACTTGCAGAACTTGCATCTGGACCTTTCTAGAAGATCAGTTGTTTGTGAATTTGTTCAAGGACATTCTAACTCTGTCACCATGTTACTATTTTTGGCCATAGGGGTTTCCTGAATCTTGTAGAAAGACCATTTTCTTGATTGTTCCTGTCTAGTGATTTCTAAAACTGTTTAAGAGTATATATATATATATATATATATATATATATATATATATATATATATATATATATATATATATATATATATATATATATATATATATATACAGAGATGTTCAGGTTTTCAGGCAGGAGAAGTTTAGACCAAGTTTAGAACAAATTTAGAACAGCTGATACTATTTTTGAGACCAAGTTATAGGAGAGCAGACCATATTTTTTATATTGGGATTTATGTCAGATTAGTGCACATCACTATTACATACAAATCGGAATTTACTGTGTATTCAAGTGGATCTCCGAACTGAAATTGAACTGTGAGTTGTGATTTTAATTACTGTAAACTGTCATATAGATTAAGTATTTATTTTGTTATTGTTAATAAAATTTATAAATTTACTCTACTGTTTTTTTTTATTTTTGCTGGCATATTTTAAGGTATTTCTGATCTCAGAACACTTTGGTGACTTTTGGGCTCCAGGGCTTTCAGCACACGTACCATGAGAACCAAATGTGCCCCTTTATTGGCTGACCTATTCCTTTATTCATGTGAAGATTATTTCATTCAGAGACTTCTGCATGAAAACAAGAAAAAGCTAGTGATAACCTTGAATTTGATATTTAGATATATCGACGACTTTTTTTAAAATTAACAATGACAATTTTAATACATATGCCTAACTGAACTAGAGATAAATGTGTGTGTGTCTGTCAGTCTGTCTGTCTGTCTGTCTGTCTGTTTGTCTGTCTCTCTCTCTCTCTCTCTCTCTCTCTCTCTCTCTCTCTCTCTCTCTCTCTCTCTCTGTGAATTAATTAATACCCGTCATTTAGGGGTATGGTACGGTCTTTCTGGTCCGGAGATCTTCCTTGTATCTCTCTGGTATAAAATTGACTGAGCACTGGTAAAAGCCAAACAAAAGACCTACTTGTAATTATGTTCCAACAACATATTTGCTCTTATTACTGAAGCATTTCATGTCACTAATGAATGCTTATACAAAGAATCACCAAGATAATAAATAATCACTATAACAACAGTATGCACATATGTGTTAATTTATTTCTAACTATTTGCCGGCATCATTTTGTTTTCATTTTAGATTAAATACTTTGATTCGCTACAATGCTGCACTTTCTGTACTTTACAGGTAATAAATTTGGAAATAAAAAATCAACGTCTAGATTGTATCAATGGATGTATAATGCTGGTAGTTTAAACGCCATTTCTTTGACTCTTGTGTACTGGTAAAAATGCTTAGTTTCATCTACGAAACGTATCATCCAGAACAGTAAATAGAACACTAAGTTCACAGAGAAGATCATAAAAATTAAATAAGAACAGAAATACTTGAAACACGACTAAATGTCGTGGCTTTTACAGGTAAAATGCACACATATCCTTTATCGAATTATAAACAGTCTAAAAGAATGTGAAAATGAAATAAAACTTACATATAAACAAGACATAAAAGGAAGCAAAAGATAAAGTCATTCATTGTTTGCTTGTTGTAGAACATCCTTCATACAAGTATATACACTGTCAAACGAAGTTATATTTAGTTTCTTCTCTGTCTCATGTAAATGGTTATATACATTTGCAGTTGGTCGTGTGTATATATCGTCATCCATTTCATCATTAGAGTTTGCGACTGAAAATGTCACATGTCTAACACTAGATTTGTGTAAGTGGTCATACTCGTTTGCTTCTGTCTGCATATAAACATTTTGATCACTATCACAGGCTGTTGATAAAACAACATGTTTTCTTGTATTTGGTTGGAAATGATTAAATTGTGTATCAGGAACGTTTAGTTTTATTTCTTCATACAAGACATTCAGAGGTTGACTTGTTTCACCGACCAGTTTATCACAATTGTTCTGTTTTGTTGAATTACTGTATTCTGTATCTGATGGTTTCAAATAAATATCATCGATAGGATTTATGTGTGGTAGCACTGGTGATGGATGCCGGGCGACTGCAGATGGGTAATTGACATTTGGTTCTAGTATAAAATATCCGTTCTGTGCCTCTTTTTTACCGATCTCTTTGACAAAGCCATGGTTGGTCTCATAATCTGATACCATTTCTATGATAGAATAGACCGAGTCATTTGATATATCACGTCCTCTGTTTGGTGAATTGTTTTGGTAAACATCAGCCCGGTTCTCTTCATGTAAAATTCCAGAACTGGATACAATTTTTGTTTCCTTACCGTTTTTCTTTGATTTTCTCCTGACGGATCTCTTTGTACGCCTATGGAACATAAGGATAAATATTTCAGTTCCCACATTCACTATAAATAACGTTGAGTACAGACGATAGTATATTATTTCGTATGTAAATGCTTTCTAACGAGCTACATGCACTTAGCTAGTATCTTTTCACTATAGTATTTTCTTATTTAAATATATTGTATTCATTTACCTCCTTATTACGATTCCAAGGGATGTCACTAGAATAACGAACACTATGGCTACACCAACGACTATTCCAATATTTGCCCCTACAAACATAACAACTGAAAATTACAATTTATACATCATACTAAACAAAATTGAAATTTTAACAAAGTTATCAAATAAAATGAAAAATTGAGTTCACAACCATCCAATAAACTACAATTAATTAGGATAACTAGGTAGAAAATACCACTAAAACATCAAATAAAACTATAATGTTTAAACAAAATCTATACATACAAATATACCACAAAACACGTCATTTAACATAAATCTTCGGCCTTCCCGTGGGCTACTCACATCTATCATAAGCATTAGGTTAACTTTAACCTATGCTAGTGCTCCCAGGTCGACACCCTTGGGAAACTATTATTCTGAAAGAAAATTAGGAACCTGGATCGAATCCATGGGGTTTTACTGAAACTATAAGCAATTACAAAGATGGTGAGACCCGGGTTGATACCGTCGGGTTGGATAGGGTTATCAGTTGTGGATACCAGGGTTGACACCATCGGGTGACTGATACTGTAAGGTTCAAGATGGAAAAATACCCGGGTTGACACTGTCGGGTAATTAATTGGATACCCGGGTTGACACCATAGGGTTAATAATACTGGTTGATTTAAAAATGAAACATTACACGGGTAGACACTGTCGGGCAGTTTACTACAAGTCACCCTGGGTTGACACCACCAGGGTAAAATTTATAGCAGTAAAAGTTTTTATCTGTCGTGAATTTGGGGAAAAAGACAAATATATAAGTGGCATTAAATGGTAAATATTTTGAGAGACCCTAAGGAAAACTTTAAAGCAAAACAATATGCACAAACAATACTTAGGGATAAGGAAAATTACATACGTGTAGGTCTCAGCAAAATCGAAACAAAGAATGATGGCGCTGAGTGAAGCTGAATGTTAAGTGGTCTTGGAAGATCAAATTACTACTGACCAAGAGCAACTGTATAACGTAACACATAACTGATTGGACATAGATAAATATGCGCTCAGTGTGCTTTGGTAAAAAATACTCTGATTTATAAATGACCAAGTCTACTGCTAAGAACAACCGTGTTATCTAAATACCTTATCTGATACAGTAGGTAAGAGACTTGTTTATAGATACATGTATGACCAGCTGACATAAAGTGTAAATACCTTATCTGATACAGTAGGCAAGAGGCTTGTTTATAGATACATGTATGACTAGCTAACATAAAGTGTAAATACCTTATCTGATACAGTAGGCAAGAGGCTTGTTATAGATACATGTATGACCAGCCGTATAAATAAATAAAGTGTAAAACAAAAAAAACTTTCTTACGCAAAAATATAATGTACGTCTAGTAAGTTTCTGTAGAACGGCGATGACTAATTGTAATTATTGTAATTATGAATTAAACACAATGTTTAATTTTTGTTCCTATTATAAAACTCAGATAAACATTATTATCTAGTCTAAATGTGATATTTATATACGCTTACCGTCCACTACATTACTCTGTTCATGTATCTTATAAGATACTGTCGTTCTTTGATTGTTTTGTTCAAAAGGGATATTTTCCTGCGAATTCCGTCTGCCAACAGTAGCCTTGTCATCTAATGACGTAACATCCGGATCTGCTGGACTTGGATCATTGGGGTCTGTGTTTGTTTCGCAGAGTATATCGTCGGCACCAATATTTACATTGTCAGCTGCATAAAAAAATGCGATTGCAAGGGAATGAATCATGAATAATGATATTAGATTTTAATTTGTAACCATAATGTCAATTAACTACAACTAAAACATTATTCAACGCATAGATTCCAAATGCAACCTAAAATATCTCTCTCTCTCTCTCTCTCTCTCTCTCTCTCTCTCTCTCTCTCTCTCTCTCTCTCTCTCTCTCTCTCTCTCTCTCTCTCTCTCTCTCATGTGTGTCTCGATGCATTGCCACTAACATTAAGATTAGTATAAGGTATTATTCATAGAAACTTGAAAAAGATACCCGTTTCACAAATATACGGAGACATTGACTGTGTATTATATTCTAATTGCACTAGTTCTAGAGGAGCTTCTGCAGGAGTCCGGACAGCATACACCTTATAGGGTACATCTGTAAAATGTTTAATATACCGATGTTACTTCAGTACAGCTATATATGTGCTTACTCATAATGATTGATGTTAAGCAATTCATGAATACGACGTACTATGTTTAAGTTATCTAAATAATCTCTAAAAATTGATAACATTGATTAGTAAAAAACATTTTAGAAATAATATTTTCTGGCGCTAAAATGTAGAAAAACATTTAAATTAATATATTACGTTTGCATCGCACAAGACAAGTTAAAAATATTCTCAAACCTTAAAGCGTTCTTAAATTTTATATATCTGCAATTCTATTATTCAGTGACTCCCTGTCTTATGTGACTATCATCAAATATGCCCAACGTTATTTACTAAAAATTGATGAAGTGGACAAACCGAGGTCAGTGTTATGTGACTCCCTGTCTTATGTGACCATCACTGATCAGTCCCAGAGAAAGTCACATAAGACAGTCTCGACTGACGAAATATTGTCCATATGCTATACTAGAAATATTGTCTATAAAGCTATAGAACAAATTTTCGTCTTTAAATGATAAACTTAGTTTTGTTTTCTTTCCTTTTTCTTTACCCAACTTTTATGTTTTTATGTTTTATGATTTGATGTTCAATTGCATTTAGTAAAATATTTTTTGTGTCTCCTGTTAAATCATGTTTATAATTCAATATAAACGTTGATTTTATTTTTACAGTTAAAATAATCTTTGTGAATTTTTTTCGTGATCAATTGCTGTTAGTTTTTAATTGGAAGTCAATTGTTTCCTTCTTACACTGACGCGAATAAGTTTTTTTAATGTGTTTTATTATTTTATTTATTTATGTCCTGGACATTCTATTGATTTATACTTTGGTATATGAAATGTTTATATTTATCGATTTATTCTACTTTTGAAATTGATGGTACTTGTTATATTATATTATATTATACCTTAAAGTCACTACACAAATATCCAGTTTGAAAAAAAGTGTTTAACCCTTTTAAAAATATAGAAATATTAGATACCACATTTCGTCACATTGCATATTCGTTGGTAACAGGTATCGTCTACGTCACAAACGTAACACCATGGAGACTGGCGTTCATGGTTAAGATTTCTGCAGTAATTATTGTTCGGTCTGTATACAGAATCCGCTACATTTTCCCAAACAGCACAACTTCTTCCATCAGTGGAAGTATTTATATATCCTTGATAATCCGTTACTGAATCATAACAATCCAGTCCTTAAAGTTAAAAAATAACAGAACATAATTGACAGCCTGCAGACGCTCGAAATTAGACACCCTATGTGACACAGGATATAAATAATTTATCAAAACCAATGCCAAGATTCCAATAATGATACACTTTTGCATAAGCATTACTAACCAGCATTTGAATAACCCTAGGTTAAACTGTTAATTGTCATGAAAGAAGTGAATGTGTTACTTTTATTGTTGGTTCTGATATTCTCCCAGAGATACGTTTTGATAGTATTCAAATTGTATCTAATTGTATCTGCATGTCATGTAACGCTAATTGAAACCCAAATATATAAATCATATATCTGCTTATTAATTCTAAATTAATCATTGAGGTATATCTAATAAAAACACTCTCTAGACATTTCCGTTTTGCCCATGAGGGTATGTATAATTGAAAAGTTCTATCACTAACCAATACTCCAACCTTCTGTCAACATGGTGAATAATATTCTCCAAACTAACGTACCCCTCTACAAAGTTTTGTCCATTTATCGGAAATCTAATGAAATTATATATATATATATATATATATGTATATATATATATATATATATATATATATATATATATATATATATATATATATATATATATATATATATATATATATATACACTGTAGGACATTACCTGGTATCGTTTACTCTTAGACGGATTTTGCTATATATTAATTTTATGACCTTGTACGATACCAGTTTATCTTTGTAATATATTCTATTAATCATATCTATTTGCAGTTCAACTGATCAATCCTATATGACACCAACAATCGTCTTAATCATTTGTTTTGGCGTATCCATCCGTATACCAGTGCTACATACAATGTTACCCATACCATTAACCACACTCAATATGCCTTACCTTTATCTTGCATAATGATTTCTGATCGGAATCTACCAATCCAGTATTGCTTCCCTCCAAATGTTTGTGGGTCACATACCATATTACTTGATAAGTAAGATGCATTCTTAAACATACAGTTTTCCATTGCCATGATCCAATCAAGTTCTATGTTGTATTTGGTCAGGTTCTGAACACCTAACAATCGCCCCAGAAAATAGATATATAAAAGTTTTCGTGAAATATATATATTTAAAATAATCATCATCGTCGTCGTCGTCGTCGCCGTCATCACCCTCATCGTCGTCGTCATCATCACCATCATCATCATCATCATCATTATTATTTTATCTTATTACTATTTTATAATAATAATAATTATTATTATTACTATTATTATTATTAATATTATTATCATTATTATTATTATTATTATTATTATTATTATTATTATTATAACTGCTGTTGTTGTTAAGTCTTTGAATACTAAAGAGACAAACTCCATGTAAGCAAAAACAATTATTCTAGAATAAAATATAGGTCTATCTCCTCTTAATATAATATGTATGGATTATAAAATAACATTCAAGATATATTTATGCTTACCGCATATGTAAGAGTGGTTCCGCTTGCAGTTGTGTGGTTCATAGATAACATTCTCACTATTGCATGTCGATGTTTGACACAAATGATCAAATGGAGATACCAGTTCTCCACCTGAAGAAATATTAATATCAATAAAAGCAACTTGTATTTAGACAGAAAAATCAAGGCAATTACAAATTAATTAGAATAAAATGTGAAAATCTATGTTTTGTCAATTACAGTTTATTTACAAAGCAAATGAAAATGACTTTTTGTACATCTGAGAACATATTTGGACAGAAACGATTATCTGATGTACTTAAGGATTGTTTTTCATTTTTTTGACTTCGTGCTGCACATTGGATTTTTTTCGATAATGCACTGCCATTATATTCGAATGAAGTCAAAAAAATGAAAAACAATCCTTATATTTATATATATTACCATTTTCTTTGAAACTGATGTCTACTGGATACTAAATTCATTCTGGGATACTGAATTTGCGGGGGGGTGTTTACATATGACGTATCGCTCAACAGCTGTTTTGACATGAGAAGTAGTTCCCCTTTTCTGTCCGGATAACTAAATGGAATTAAGGTTTATTTGCTTCTTTTTATACCATTTTGAAAGAAAATATTGATATGGAAAATTTTGAGTAAGTGTCAGATTGGTTTTCAATTATTTTAGAATATTCGTCTGCTTGGTAACCGGAAGGTTAAATGTGTCGGAAGAGAATAGAAATTGCAAATGGCTGCGCCCATGAGTATGCTGAATAATGTATTTACAACGAGTTTGCGATTGAATTCTGATATTATAAATGGGATATACTATAGAAAGATTTAGTGTGACTTACAAGAAGTGAGACAGCTAATATTAATTGATGACAACTGAAAGTAACCCTTTTATTTGACATTTTTACCAAGCAGCTGGGAACCACAGTGACTGATTGGTACGTAACCTACGTAAGTAAGCCCATTTCACACGACCTAATTTCACACGATGCGGGTGACAAATTGTTTCTTATATGAATATCCATTGATGGCAAACAAATCGACTTGTTTATCAAGAGATGCTTGACAAAGTTTCATTAGGCCTTAATTTCTTTTTTCTTTTGTAACTGAAGCCAGACGATGGTCTGTGGTTCTGGTCATAACATGACCTAGATATATCGCGATATGGGCCTGTAGGCTGTACAATGTGCTACAGATGTAGTCTCGTGTTTCCGATTTCTTTCAGTGATTTTTATTTCCTTTGTGATAGGCTTTATGTATGGCTTTTAAGATTAAATATATAAGAAATAAACATGTGATATTCTATTCTTTATTGATTCGTTCATGTATTCTTACGCTGAAAAGTAAAGTGGTTAATACTCGGGGCACGTGACTGCGTTTACCAGTATATGAAACATTCCACTCTATATACTTGCAATGAAGGGAATTGCAGTCGGTATGTAAATATAAATGATTAATTACAAACATATAACCATTTCAATATTTTAAAATTTGTTTTTGGTCTATAAATAGGAGACGAGTTAAAGCGTTACTTTTCCAGTAAACTGTAAATCCATATTTTCCACCACAATACGCTGTATTGTCACAGGTTATATTGCAGTGGTTTATTTCCATTATAGCAGAGTGAATGAAATCGTAATATTCACTACACACACAGAGACGATTCTAAAATACAAAAAAGAATATTATGTTTATGATTGTAGAAAATATCTACAATAAATATATAATATATTGAGATATATCAAATTGTCGTTTTGAAAACCAATTTACGATAAACTGACAGATCGATAGATAGATAGATAGACAGATTTTTAAAAAAAATTACAATGTCGGTAAGTAATAACTACGTATACCTTTATTGCCATATATATATACCAACCGAAGATACGTATCATAATAGGCAATACGCTTTCAATTATTTACTCAAGAGACAACCTTTTTTAGGATGTTCTGCTATGAGCGATATATATTAGAGTTTTCACACACCCTTATATTAATTTAGATTTACACTTTTTGCAGAGATCAATTGCCAATTTCGATGATGGAATATATGGAGTTTCTTTTTATCAATTAGAATATATATACCTGTTCTAAAATACGTACCTTTATTGCTATACTTCTGCTTGGATAACATTGTTTGTAGCACTGGTACACAGATGGATACTCCAAAATATAATACTGTTCATAACTGATCAGATAACAGCCTGCAATACATACATACATATATATATATATATATATATATATATATATATATATATATATATATATATATATATATATATATATATATATATATATATATTATATATATATATATATATATATATATAAATTTGAACAACGCTCATTCATGATCTACACAGAACTGTTCATAGATCATGAAATAGCGTTTTTCAAATTTTTCAAAATCTAATAATTTATGCCAATTTATACTATATAATACTTAAAAAGGCAATAGGTGTGTGTACTAAAAGAAATTTTTTGTTTCTACTTTTACTACTTGTAATTGATGTACAATACCAAATAAGAGCTATACACAGATATAAAAAGCTGGTATTCCTATATATTTTAAGAAGGAAAGTTGAGGTCCAATGTGGTCTTAATATACAAATACTAAGGTTGGGTTAATCAACTGGATGTGAATAATTGGCAAACTAGGTTTTCTCAAGTAATTTTCACACAATTTATAGGAATTTAAGAATGTTTATGCCTGTGTATATATTTTTTTCTGTTATTGTATACCATTCTAAGTAGTAAAATAGGAAGTATTTTAAAACCACAACTTTTAAAACATTGATCTTGGTACAATCAGCAAAACAATACTGGTTTAAAACTACTGCACGCATACATTGAATGTCATAACTATAACAAAGTCGGTTTTGATAATTCAATCAGTATTTCGCATCACTGTAATCATGATTGAATTAATTGATATTTTTAACAGTAGCTATAATATATTTACCTTTTATTTCCAACCATGGCGAGACCATGGAGTACTTGCCTGTCCATACCAACGTGTTAAGCGAAAGACAGAATTCAAGGTCACTTCTACTTTTGTCATCACCTACTGACGCCAACTTTCCATTGTATTGATATGCACATTGGCTCCTAGCTTCATCCCATGTGACTCTTTTGTTTACGTATATGATATGTCCTAATACGTCTGTAAATATAAAAAATGTCGCATTGAGGTAAACGAAAAAGGAGACTGTTAACCATACACTTGAAAATCTTATATTGTATATATTTCTATTTTATTATTTTAGCGTGTCTACCATATGTAATATAAAACATCTCAGATACCAAAGTATAAATTTTTACGATGTCCAGGATATAGATACAAATCTAGTAAAATTGGATAAACACGGACCCTTGGAAACCAAGAGGTGTGATCAGGTGCCATGGAGAAGTAAGCATCCGCTGTCGACCGGTCACACCCGCCGTGAATCCACAGACAAGCCCAAATGAAATACGTGAGGAACGAATTCTCCTCACAACTGGTACAGACGTGGGTGTGCCCGGTTGACAGGGGGTGCTAACTCCTTCATTTAACTTATTCCCACCTCTGGTTTTTCTGAGTTCGGTTGGTGTCCCATTTTCGCACACACACACACACACAGAGAGAGAGAGAGAGAGAGAGAGAGAGAGAGAGAGAGAGAGAGAGAGAGAGAGAGAGAGAGAGAGAGAGAGAGAGAGAGAGAGAGAGCAAAACAGACACACAGCCAGACAAACAGACAAAAACAGACAGACAGAGACAGACAGACAGAGATAGACAGACGGAGAGGGAGAGATTAAATTGCTGCACACATTGATAGTGTGCATGTATAGTACGTCAGAAATATATTGTTTCGATATAGATATATTTTTCAGTTAGCACTTTCTTTATCATATTTGCGTTGATAGGAAGTATATATTGATATTGTATAACCCATCATTTTATTTTTAAATGCACAGATGGCGATAGTTTTTTTATCAGTCTTTATATACATTATGTACATAGCACTAAATATTTATTTAAATCAACAGTATATCATTAGTAATGCACCTGTTTATAGCTACGAACAAAGACTATCAATGAACGATATCACGGTGCGGTAGTGCACGTTGTGAAAAATCTCTTCTTTATATAAATTGTAGTGATATCAGATAGTCATCTTCTATAAAGTATATTTATGCTCATGTAACTAGAATTTAAATTCACATTTCTGTCGGCATAGAAACTATTTGTGACACAACAAGATACCTAGTGACAGCAATTAAGTCTTACAAAGGAAATATCCGTACAAAGTCGGATATCATATATTCTAACAAATCAAACAATAAAGATACCATATGCAACATTGAAACATTCGAAAGTAATTATGGAGTTTGTGTGAGTTAAATACAGAAGAACTTCGTCTATCGAACACCACACTTAGGAGATCACGATACATTTAAGAACCATAAATATACAATTTTTTTAATAACTTTATTACAGAAAGGGGTGTAAGAGTTGAAGCTCTGCATTCATCCCCTTACAAAAATCTATATGCATTGAAATGAACATATAATCAATATGTTTGCACATTACATGACCAAAATGTAACTTAAATATTATAAACATAATACCAAAGTTATAATGCTCAAAACGATTGTTTCTGTCAATTAGACTTCGTCAGCTGAGCTACAATTTGAAATAGATTTTCTAAAGAGGAAGAGGTTTCAAACAAGGCAAAGTAATATATCTAAACGAATAGTCAAAATCCGTCTAAGAGTAACCACTGTAAAAAGATGACTATCTCAGCTTTAGAAGAATTAAGAATTTTTAAAGGTGCTATCTGTGTATAATATTACTTTAGTATAAGATTATCAGCTTGTACCGAAATATCAGGTACTAGGTTTATGCATACCCTCGGGCACTCAAACGGTCTACCAACAGTGGCAACAGATCACATTAATAATCATGTCTATTGGTTATAGAGGGGATACCATAGAACCTTTCCATATGAGGTAAAAATATAGACCAATTCTGAATATAAATAATATGTGTATACTAGTTTACTAGAAATGGAGAAGTAAAATAAAGATTTAAAGTCTAAAAAGGAAACAAATTGAATGAGAGAATAGAGAATTTAGAGAAGGTCAATCTTATTAACAGATGTCAGTTCAGATCCTAATTCAACAGAGTATGTTAGGCTAATAACGTGTGTGTGTGTGTGTGTGTGTGTGTGTGTGTAGGTGTGTGTGTGTGTGTGTGTGTATCTGTGTGTGTGCTGTGGAGGAAGTGTTATATAGGTAGGATATCTGCTAAAAATATTGGTATTGGTATAAAGAAATAGCTGTTAATCAACAAAAGTCATCCATGTGACCAAAATTCATTTTATCCATCATAATTACAATTTTTAACATTTTTTCCACAAGTAAAATATTTTGTCTTATTTTCAGTATTTTCATTCTGCAGATGATTTGTTTAATATTTAAAATTTATCAGTTTTTTACTTTGTTTTCGTTAGTTAACTACTCCCGGAATAGAACTAATTTTGTTTCCAGAACTACTAATGTTCTAAATATTTGATATCATAAGTAAACTATTATCTCTTTAAGTGGAGTAAATAGTATTATATTGAGATTGAATAGACACCCGATGAAGTTTTTCCCCGTTGTAAAACAAGGAGCTGTGCTGGCTGTCAAGTCATTGCCTTGATTCTCTTTGAAAATATATCTTAAATTATAGCTCAACTGATGAGGGCTAATTGACAGAACCGGTCGTCTTGAGCATTATAACTTTGGAATATATTATGTTTTTAATATTTATAACCACTAGGTCATTGTCACTGCTGGTGGACAGTTTGAGTCCCCGAGGGTATACATAAACTTAGTACCTGGTATTTCGATACCACCTGATAATCTTATACTACAATAATATTTGGCACTGATCACACCATGAACAATTCCAAATTCTTCTAAAGCTAAGATAGCCATCTTGTACAGTGGTTACTTTTAGACGGATTTTGACTATACGTTTGGATATATTGATACCACTTTCTCTTTAGAAAAACTAGTTAAAATTGTAGCTCAACTGTTGAAGTCTAATCTTGAGCATTATAACTTTGGTATTATGTAGATGATATTTATACATAAAGATCGTCTTGAGCATTATAACTTTGGTATTATGTATATGATATTCATATTATACTTTATGTATAAAATAAAGATGCGATGAATTATACAATGCATATCTATCGTGCCTATCAGTGTGTATTTCAACAGGTAAAAATATTATTGTAGTATGAATAGTTCACTTACTTTGCATGATAACCATGTGAAGGAATGTGCACCATATTAAGAAAAAATAGTCCATGTCGACATCATTGGAAACTGAAACGTTTTATCCATCTAGAAATGTGTACTAAATGTTTTCGAATGTAAAGTAAGCAGGAAGTAAAATGTTTTATAAATTCAACATACTTTCGACGGATACATGCATGAGAGACTCACAGATTCAGGCTAGGTTTATCTATATGCACATAATGTATGGAATACCACAAGTGTTGTCATGCCATTTATGATAAATCATTATCATTTTTTATTTAAGAACTAGGGTTAATACAAATTCCGGTAACGATAAATACACACGTAGCCGACTTTCTAAGGAACAAATCCTTTTTTGTATATCTACAATTGATATTGATTTTGAGCTACTATATGTATTTTGGATACCTAAGCTTACCTAGACAATATGTAAGTAGAGGTAGATAGCATACTCCAGCAAATGTTTATCTTTACACCTTACAAAAATACTGACAGCCATTAAGGGAGACGGTCTGGCTCAGTAGGTAGCGCGCTCGACTCTTGATCGTGAGGTCGTGAGTTCGAGTCCAGCCGGCGGCAGGTTGGTTTCCTGTCCTTCGGATGAGACAGTAATAATCGAGGTCCTGTGCCCTGTTGATATGGTAACACTGGTCTTATAAATTAATATTGACCAAAATGGAGTAGGTTTATTACATTTATTAATTTTTTTATTCATTGCAGTAATATATATGTATACTCGGGGTAAAATTTTGTACTGTACTTTTTACCCTATGACGACATACTTCAAGTTTCTACACTATCCCAATGTTTTAAAAGCTTTTGTTATATTTCCCAAAGAACGTCTAAACATACACAATCTATAAAATAGTGCTCATAAGTATCCCTTACATGGCATACATAGCAGTAATTATAGGCAGCTCCCTAGCACGCCATTTGAATTAAACCGCCACAGATGTCGTCGTCAGAATCCTGGCTTCTGATTGGTCAATTCAAATTTGGTGTCGTGGAGTCCCCTGTGTGTAATACAGGAAGTGTGTCATACCGGAAGTACGTAATATCGGAAGTACGCCGTACCGGAAGTATGTTATACCGGAAGTGAGGTATTGTTGCCATGGCGACTGGTAGAAAGAATCAATCGTTGATCTCGAGGGGGGTTGTCTATGACCGGAAGCAGAAGTGTGTGGGACAGCTATCTTGGATAACGAGCCAATGAAAGCCTTCGTTACAAGAGGTCGGGGTCACAAGATGTCATGTGAGTTCACGAGAGGATAGGTGCTAAAAATAGAAGTTTTACCAGTTTTGGAGCTGAGACTAAATCTACTTTTAGAACTGAAACTTTTTGTTTTTTCAGGTTTGGGTTTGGAGTGAAATCAATAGTAGGTGTCTCAAAGTCGGCAAGAGTTAATAAGAGTTCGCGAAAGTTGCCGTTCCCGTTTCAAGTGCGCAAGCAAGAGAAGCGGTAGGCCGAGCTTGTAATTGCGAGTCAAGCTTGAACATGTTATCCTTGTAATACGACTATAGTTTATGAGTATGTACAAAGGGAGATCACCCAGTATGGACTCTGTAGGTGGGACAAAGGGGATATCACTGTGTATAGTTTGTATGGATGGGACAAACATAATATGATCAAACTGTATAGATTCTATAGATTGAACAAAGGGTGATCACTCTGTATAGACTCTTGGGTTGGAACAAATTGGAGATTACTCTATATGGACTTTATAGGTGAAACAAAGGGAAGATTATTCTGTATAGATTCTAGGGCTGGAACAAAAGGAGATTACTCTATATGGACTTTACACAAAAAAGAGAGGAAAGGATGGGTAGTGAAACCGGAAGTATGGGAAGGGATATGGAATCATGGGATATCTAGTTTCATGGGTAGACAGGCAATTCCGGCTAATGAGGGATACTTCATTTTACCGGAAACGAGAGACTGACTAATCTCACGCCAGGAGAGATATATTGAACATGAAAAGTGTATCGTTCTCAATGTTTGCAAAGTGATCAAGTGTGTAACGTTCTCAAAGTTTGCAAAATGATCAAGTGTGTAACATACTCAAAGTTTTTAAAGTGAACAAGTGTGTAACGTTCTCAAAGTTTGCAAAGTGATCAAGTGTGTACCGTTTTCAAAGTTTGCAAAGTGATCAAGTGTGTAACATACTCAAAGTTTGCAAAGTCAACAAGTGTGTAACGTTCTCAAAGTTTGCAAAGTGAACAAGTGTGTAACATTCTCAAAATTTGCAAATTGATCAAGTGTGTAACATACTCAAAGTTTGCAAAGTCAACAAGTGTGTAACGTTCTCAAAGTTTGCAAAGTGATCAAGTGTGTACCGTTTTCAAAGTTTGCAAAGTGATCAAGTGTGTAACATACTCAAAGTTTGCAAAGTCAACAAGTGTGTAACGTTCTTAAAGTTTGCAAAATGATCAAATGTGTAACTTTCTCAATGTTCGAAGTGTGCAACGTGATGAAGCGAAGTGTGCAAAGTTCAAAGTTATGAAGTCTCAAAGTGACGAAAATCGTAAAGTATGAAGTTGATCACTGTTCTCGCTTACATCGTTTAAAAGATCGGATAGTGAAAAAAGTATCTGTATTATTTTATATTGTTTTTGTACTTCTGTATATATCCTCACCCAGAGGATTTTTTCTGACGATGTTGACTCTTCGAGCTTCGGATATCAAATGAGCTCTCAGAGGTCTAACTGAACTTTTTCTCTAGTTTTTAAAGTTACTATTTTTAGAATTTACTAGTTTGGATTTCTATCTAATAAAATTCATCGAGGTAATGAATGTTCACATTCACTTACTATATCTTAGACTTACCACTACAGTATAACACAACTGCATACTTTCAGTTAAGGTTTCTTTTCGAATAAAATGGGTGGCTCTTAAAAGGGCCGTTTGTTTCGGGTTAAAAACCATTTTCACCACGACACTCGCCTTTTCTTTTGTGGTACCAGTTGGGATTCTGCTTCCCTAGCCTCAGCGACTTTGCACCATCTCAACAATCCTTCTTTTTGACGCTAGAAGTATTCCCATTCCTGGGGCGCAATTTTCAATTTGCTGAGAATATACCAGGGGTTAATTGCCCAAAACGTCTCACTATTTGTAAATGGATTGTCATCACTGCTACAGAAGTCGAGGAATAATATCTGGACCATGGTTGATCTTGTTGTCTTCTGAATCGAAGCGCGGTGAAAATAGATACCAAACAGATTACCAAAGAGACGTTACGGAAGATTGATATGAACTTCCATCAGGGAAAAGAAGATGTCCACTTGAAACACAAGTTGTATCATCGGTACGTCAAAAGGACCCCATGCTAGTTTTGTTGTTATTTATGAACATGATACATCGTGTCTGCTGACGACATTCGCTTAACCATTTTCGTATAAACATCAAAATATCATGAGGTATTCTTCGTGTTCTAGTTTTCTTGGTCATCCCCTCTTTCTCTTCACTCCCTCTATCTGCCCTTTCTCTTTTTGTTCTTTGTCTTTTCTCTCTATAGATACTTTTCGTGGACGCCCCTCTTTCTTTTCACTCTCTGTCCCTGTTCTTCTCCTTCATCTAATTGTCCTTCTGTTTTTTCCTGACTCTGCCCTTTTTTCTTGACTGTCGTTCTGTCTATTCCATCGTTTTCCATATTCTTTTTCTCTGTTCTTCTTCTCTCTGTATATCTTCTCTCTGTATCTCTTCTTTCTGTTTCTCTTCTCTCTGTTTCTCCCCTTTAAACCCCTTTGGTTTCTTCATCTCTTCTTTCCGTACGTCTTTTTTTCATTTCATTTTTTTTTGTAGTTTTCATATTGATTGATGTCAAAAACAAGATGTTGACACGATGACTCTCGGTCATCATAAACTGGCCAAAGTCCTGTGATGCACTTCATTTTATCTTTAAATCATTATGATTAAAATGTCAAATATATAAGAGGAAAAAAATAAGTCACATGACTTTACGAACTAGAGAATAGTTTCAGTTGGACCTCTGAGAGCTCGTCTTAGATCCGGAACTCGAGGTATCAACATCATCAGAAAATCACTGCCAGAATGGGTGAGTGGTTGAATTTTTATTACATACGCCTAGTTTTTACCTTATGAAACAGTAAATTTCCATATATGAGTAAAATAGAGTATTTAGCTAAATCTAAATTATGCCATCAAGGGAATACCCCTATCTAATCAACGTTTTTTTCACTCTAGACCTCAAAACTGGGAAAAACACATCTCAAGCTAGCATTACACCTCTCGTCAACTCTCCTAAACTCTCGTCGACTCTGGTGACATCTACTACTGATTTCATTCCAAACCCACACCTGGAAAAACCCTACTTCTATTTTTAGCCACTGACCTCTCGTGACCCCGACGAAGGCTCTCATTGCCTCGTTATCCAAGATGGCCGCCCCAACACACTTCCGCTTCCGGTCATGGGCACACCCCGAGGTCAACGATTGGCTTTTTCTTCTTATTGCCATGACCATTCAGAAGCCAGGATCATGATGACGTCATCAGTGGTGGTTAAATTCAAAGTGCGTGATGGGGAGCTGCCTATAACTACTTACAGCATAAATCATCATTTTCAACTTTCCATTTTTTCAACAGTATTAGGTTAGGAATGATTCTATGATATAATTTACAGGGAAACATTTTTTCTTCATTTTCTATTAATATATCAAATATAAATCTAAACGAATCTTTAAAAACCTTAGTACTGTCTACAAAACTGAATATTATTTTCCATGTCTCACTATAATAACTAATACATTCTTTTTCTTTTACCAATAATTTTGTATATTTTTCTATTTTTTTTTTTTTTTACAAAATTCAAGTTATACCAGTTACATATCACATATTTACCAGTAGTTATACTTTTTACTAAAACTTCTTTTCAGCCACATGTTACTTTCGGTCTATTTTTTTAATATCTGTAAGCCATTTTCGGGGGATTACATTTCTAGTGTCATTATTTCCGCAATCCACAATTTCGTTTATCTGTTAGACTATCATATATTTTCATCGGTTTTTCCATTATTACTTATGATATCATTTACATATAGAAACTACGATTCTATCCAATTCTTAAATATTATAGTTTCCCCCTTAAAGTTAACAATTATAAATTTATTTTAATTTCCCCAAATAATTAAAGTGTTTTATTTCAAATGTATTTCTAAATGAAGTTTTACAGCCCTTAATCTTATACCAAGAATTCAATATATATCTATAAAAATCTGGAATTACTCTATTTCCGGGATATTGTTTGGTATGCCAGTATTCATTTAAAAAAATAGTAGTTAGGACAATATTTGTCATAATGCATTGATGGTATAATTTTCCAGTATGCTTATGAAACACTACTTATTGACAGAAACGATATCGTCTTGAGCATTATAACTTTGGTAGTATGTTTATAATATTTATAACCACTAGGTCGTTGACACTGCTGGTATTTGAGTCCCCGAGGGGTACATTCGGTACCAGTTGTTCATTTTTTACTAAAGTAATATTTGGCATTTAACATCAAAAATTCCAATTTTTTTCTAAAGCTAAGTAGTCATTTTTTTACAGGACACTCTTAGACGGATTTGCTATACTTTTAGAGATATCATTTGGCCTTGTATAATACCGCTTTCTCTTTCGAAAATAACTTTTCCCACTGATGAAGTCTTATTGACAGAAACGATATCGTCTTGAGCATTATAACTTTGGTAGTATGTTTATAATATTTCTAAAAATCTGGAATTACTCTATTTACGGGACATTGTTAGGTATATCATTATTCATTTTAAAAATACGGTAGTTAGGACAATATTTGTCATAATACATTGATGGTATAGTTTCCCAGTATGCTGATGAAACACTTTCTAAAAATCTTTTTACCCAAGATACTCTGAGTGTATGTATATGGGTCTTAATATCTCGTATTTGCAACCCTCCGTTTTCATAATCAGAAATAATTACATTTTGTTTTATTTTATCAATTTTACCATCCCATATATATCCATAAATCATTTGTTCTACCTGTTTTATCTTATCAATAGATTGCACTGCAGCCAAAATACGTAATTTTTGGTATAACAAAGATTTGTATTAATGTTGATTTTCTTATTACAATAAATTTTGGTCTTTTCCCATTTTTCCTATCAAATTAATAGTAACTACACGATTTTCCTCATTCAAATTCGCGCATACTTTACCATTTGTGCCAAAATAAATTCCTAACGATTTTACAACTTCAGCCCATTAAATATCGACATATGCTTTATTTTTATTTTCCCCAAAAACTCCCTCTGCTTCCTCTTTATTTAATTCTAATCCTGATATTTCTCCAAAATGCTCGACAATTTTTTATAAATTTTTAGCATCCACATATTTTGAAAATAAGTTTGTATCGTCAGCTAGCAGACATATCTTTATAGTTTTTAATTTTAACGCCATATATGTCTTTGTTAGTACGTATTTAGCATGCCAAAATTCCTGCCACTATGGCGAAAATTAAACAAGGGATGACCACCTTGTCTTATTCCAACAATTAGTAAGCCAGTTATAGTTCTTAACGCATTCTTTCATTTTTGAATACAGAGTTTTAGTCTAGGGAATGAATAATGAGTCAAATTCAGGTTTCTTTAAACTTTCATACATAATTTCCATTCAATAGTATTAAAGGCCTTTGAAAATTCACACATTCTTCAATGTTGATCGTTTCCGATGTCCTGTATTTGCCGTTTGAGCCTCCGAGGGTATACATAAACCTAGTATCTGGTATTCGGTACAAGCTGATAATCGTATACTAAAGTAATATTTAGCACTGATAACACCATTTAAATTCCAAATTTTTCTAAAACTAGGATAATCATCATCCTACAATGGTTACTCTTAGACGGATTTTGATAATATTTTTACATCTATTGTTTGACCTTGTATAATACAAATTTCTCTTTGGAAAATACACATACATATTAAATTGGAACTCAACTGATGAAGTCTTATTGACAGAAACGATATCGTCTTGAGCTTTATAACTTTGGTATTATGTTTAATATATTTGGTGGACCATTTGAGTCCCTGAGGGTATTCATAAACCTGGTATCTGGTATTTCGGTTCCGGCTAATAATCTTATACTAAAGTGATATTTGGCACTGATGCCACCATTTAAAGTCCCAAATGGAGTCATCAGTGCCAATCTAAAGCTAGGATAATCATTATTTTACAGATGTTACTCTTAGACGGATTTTGATAATGTTTTTAGATCTATTATTTGGCCTTGTATGATACCACTTTCGCTTTGGAAAATACACATACATATTAAATTGGAGCTCAACTGATGAAGTCTAATTGCCAGAAATGATATCGTCTTGAGCATTATAACTTTAGTATTATGTTTAAAATATTTCTTATATTTTTACCCTATAAATCTATTCTTTATTTATCTATTTTGATTTGTGCATATTATTTTTGAAATTACCGTTTTTAGTCTTTCAGCTAGTGCGTGTGCAGCTATCTTATAATCCATATATTTAGGAGAGTAATCGGTCTCCAGTTCTTGAGATCCAGTGAATCTTTCTTTTTGTATATGAGCAAGACAACGCCAGTATTTTGAGATTTACTTAATTCCCCATTTGAGTATGCATAGTTTAAGAAATTAACAACAATATTAAAAGTTTTATGCCAAAACGTTTTATAAAATTCTGCTGATAACCCACCACTTCCCAGGCTTTTGTTTGGTTTTACAGCGCGAGTACATTCAGCATAAGTTAACTTTCCATCACATTTATCCTTTCTGTTTCTGACAATCTAACATCAGTTTTGCATTCATTTATATACTATACAATATATAAAAATGTCAGATACCAAAGTATAAATCAATAGAATGTCCAGGACATAGATACAAATCCGGTAAAAATGGACAAACACGGACCTCTGGAAACCAAGAGGTGGGATCAGGTGCCATGGAGGAGTAAGCATCCCCTGTCGACCGGTCACACCCGCCGTGAGTCCACAGTCAAGTCCAATGAAACAAGTGAGGAGTGTATCCTCGTCATAATTAGTACAGACGTCTCAACAACCGCCAACGAAAAGGCAACTCAACATTTCACTTAGTGAAACATAGTAGTCGCAAACAAGTTTATTATACCGACCGTAAGATTTGCGGAACGTTGACATTAAACGCGGTTTTCGATATCCCTGTGTCAATAATTTGTCAGTGAGTAGTTTACCTCTGTATATGAAATCTTCATATGTTGTGCACGCCCTGTCATATCGGATCACTTGTGAAATATAAACTCCATATGCGGGTGACTAAGGGATATTACTACTTAAATGTGGAAAATTTACGATGGGAAAGCCGAAATCGTCGCGTTTATCGTATAGCTTAGTTGCTAATTTCCCGTCTGTGTTTATATTAAGTAAAATGTCTAAGTGTGAAGCGTGTGTGCTTGATTCTGTTGTATCTTTAATTTCTAGTTCGCTGGGATATATCGCATTGACATATGTATGAAAATTGTCATTATTAGTTGACAAAACGTCGTCGATATATCTAAATGTCAAATTAAAGGACACTGCTAACTTTTTTCTTCTTTTGATTCAGCAGTTTCTGAATGAAGTCTACTTCGTATGAATAAAGGAACAGGTCGGCCAATAAAGGAGCACAATTGGTTCCCATAGGAATGCCGACAGTTTGTTGAAAGACCACGTCTCCGAACATTACAAATATATTGTCTATTAGCAATTCCAGCATGTTTTTTATATCAACTTCAGTGAGTATGTGTAGAATCAGAGTGGTGTTTGACGAAATAAGTATCCTGATAGCCAATCACTAGATATCTAAATTTTCGGGTACCAACTTTAGTGAAAAAGCAGTTGTATATGATGCTGGAAAGTCTTTCTTTTAATTTTTGTATATGGAATAGTAGTGTAAAGAATAGAGAAGTTTTGATACTGTGAATTCGAGAAAAATTGTGTGCCTTCAAATTTTCTAAAAGCTGTTTAGTATTTAAATTATCCACATCTGATTTACACCGCTTCTTGAATAAGTTTAGGTATCCAGTATAAATGTGGTAGCTCGAAATCGGTATCCGTTGTAGGTATATCAAATGAGCGTAATACGGACACGTGATTTTGAAGGATCTCGTCCTTTGAAAGTGAGCTACGTGTGTATGTAGGATTTCCAGAATTCGTATTAAACCAAAGTTCTTCTAATAAACAATTATACTAATGTGCCTTACAAATAAAAACTATATTATTTGAGGCTTTGTCTGCTGGCACCAGTACATATTGGTCATGTAACCTATCCCGTTCAGTTACTACTTCTGGATCATTAAATACAGAGGGATAACGTGTTTTCATAGTCCCTTTAAGTTTTCGAATACGAGATTTTATCAACCATCGTATGGCTTTCAGCCATTCAGACAAAGTGTCTGGTTCTACGTCTTCATGTTTGGCCCATCGTCTAGCATAATCTTCGACAGAATCCATAACTATACTGAAATTCTGACGCCAATTAAAGGAACGGGCTTCCCGGTATTGAGGGCCCCTTAAAAAAGGATTTTTGAGGCTTTCATTTTCAACAATAGAAACGTCACCGGTAATGACATGCCCGATAGTATTGTATTTGAAAGGAGATGAGGCACATGAGCATGTGAGTGTTGTGTAGAAGATGGTTGATGTCTAGGCACTGCAAAACATGTTTGTAATTAAATAGCTTGGATGCAATGCTAGGTGTATAGCTGTATGAAATGCAAGGCGTGGTCTTCAGTTTAAAATATGGTGGAATACAGGACTGAACTTTTTTGTGATTTAGAACATTGCCAATGTTTAAAGCGTCTATGCCTTTATTTGTGAATTTACAATATAATCTATTATTCATTTTATTTGAAGTGTATACAGAGGAGTAAAACTTTTCTATTTCGTCAGTATTTTCTTTTTGTCATTGGTTATTATACCATTTTGCAGTTGTAGTTTTGTTATTTTTTTTCTTTTCGTTTGCCGGTTTTTCAAAACTTTAAAAGAATTTATAATTCCACTCGCTGTTTTCCACCCAATATATCCGTGATCTAATTTGCGCACCATGTGCTTTCTTATTTCTCCTATTTTTTCATTGTTTTTATATTTTTTATCATTTTTCCTTAATTCATTTGCTAACTCTAATTCTACTTTCTCGTCTCTGTTTACATTTACAGTAATATATTGTTTTATCCTTAATCAAAGTCTTACAGTGGTCCCATAATTTTGCATCATTTAATCTCATAATTTTGTTGCTTTCTTGTACTTCGTCTATAAGATTACTAATCATATTTATGTATTCACTATCGGTAAGTCTATTGTTACTTATTTTCCATAAACCAACCCCTTTATGTTCACTACTTTCATACTCAAATTTTAAGAAAACCGCCATGTGATCTTTATATTTCTTAAATCTATTCTTACTCAAAATTTACCTCAACAAAGAAAAATTTTATTCATACCGTTTATCATTGTCAAATGCATTATAGCTTAAGATATCCTAATTTTCTGTCATCCATTTCGAAACATCTAAGCGAAACATTATTGAATTCTTTATTTACAGAAAAATATAATGTTTTGGTTACATATTAAATATGTATAATCAATATAAACAAAGAATTCATAAAAATCTGCAAGAGACTTTGGTACCCGATACGCCTTATTTTTTTTGTTAAATAACTATTACCGCTTTCATTGTTAATATTTAAATCCATCAGAATTAATGTTTATCTACGTACTTTGATTTATATTCCATTAAGCTTTTTCTGCTTTGTCATACTTATATAACGAACCGGTAATGAGGAACAAACAAATCGATATCTTTTATAGTGGAGTTTTATAGTTTGTTATATGCATTGTATTTACAGCTACTTGTCAATCGATTCAATATTTTTATCAAAATGAAGGATAAGAATATATCTGTATTCTATCAGTTCGCACCAGCGTGTTATAAAAATGAAATTGATTTATTCTGTGCCCTACATCAGAGCATATCCGATGTGAGGACAGTTCTCTAGAGCTTCTACAACAGATCACACCGTCCTCTTATTGATATTTCATATTTTTTACAGATAAAGGTAGTAGCGTGACATCAGCTTTCTTTCCGGTTGTTCAAACAAGTGATTTACGTTTCCTTTTTAGCATTTTAGTGTTTTACATATGATCCCGAACATATCTTGTTGTCGATTGTTTTTGAACAGAAATAGTCTGTAATAAAATGTCAAAATCTCAAAGAAAAATACACTTTAAAAGAGAAATTTTGTATTACACTCAAGAGACAAGATTCATCAACGACCATGAAGTGACCAAATTTCGTTTATTTCTTATAATGACGTCCTTATCTGCATTTCAATTTGATGTCAACGTCCCGCAAATTTATCAGTTGTTGTAATGTCCTTACCTACAGTTACTTGTTTCTCTAAATGAAATGTTGAGTTATCTATTCGATAACGGTTGTTAAACCATTCATATTAGTATATAAGTTGTGACGAGGATTTATTTCTCGCTTATTTCATTTGTCTGTAGACTCGCAGCGGGTATGACCGGTCAACAGGGGGAGGGGCTTACTCATCCATGTCACCTGATCCCACCTCTGGTTTTTCAGAGGCCCGTGTTTGTCCAATTTTCACCAAATTTGTAAATTGTCTTTTGTACATTCTGAAGATTGATACCTTTTTATTTGTGATTTTTGTATTCTCTTGGCATCACAAAATATTCAACCATTTTGAGCTTTTTGTAGCATTTTCCATCAAAGTTAACATTCTTACCGCGATTATAGCTAAATTGCTATCTTATTTCTTTGCTGTACAAATATGATGTAATGCGAATTGACATAGTCTTGTAGTGGTGTTTGTTCCTAAATTGATGACTACAATATTTACCTTTTAAAAGATGTGACATATTAAATTTCGTTATATTTTGTATCACCATGATAGACATTAAACCCTTTTTAATTGACTCGGACTGGACAAAATGATACTAATATACAGTTATTGCCCTTGTTTTGGGTTGGCATGGGTTGCCCGAGGGTGACATAACACGTCGACGGTGGTCAAATATTCATGTCAACACAAAACAAGGGCAATAACTGTTTTATTATACCGAAAGGCAATACAACTCCACTAACAAAAACGATTGTAACACATTTGACGTAGTGCCTTCGGTACTCAACACTAGTGATATGTTTTATCATTCTTTGCGTCGTTTTTTAATCTTAAACCTTCATCAAGGCTGACTCCAGCAAATATATTTGAAAGCGATCTATCAATGCTGTCTAATCATTAAATTTCGGCTGTTGTTTCTCTCCATTCCAGTCTGCAACGAGTAATCTGTAAGTTATGAAATGGACATTTTATGTGCTAGAGGTTACATCTAATTACCACATAGCCTACTACGAAAAAAAATCGAACCGTACTCACATCCATTTCTGCTCACGAGAGGGTGACATCAATCGCCATAGAGGGTGACATAAATGTTTCAGGGTGACATGAAGAAATGTTTTAGATCACGTGAAACGATTTTGACTAATGAGAAGTAAAGATACATATTAGAGGTATAATACATCCATTTGTCTTTGTTTTGAAATGCCTGTTAAAATAGTGTGCTACTGTTTCGAAAGTCAGACAGAAATGTGGGTCAACTTTTAATACTTTCATCGGAGGCAGCATCCAACACTCTATTTGTTACACACATTTTATACATATTGTCTTGTAGCATATATTATCATATTTTGACTGTTTTAACATTTATGATATAAATAACAGGTTTGCGTTACTAGTTATAACTGTCATATCACAGCCTTATATCTTAACAACTGCTACTGAAGTCACAACCGTCATATCACAGTCTCTTATCTTAACAACCGCTACTGAAGTCACAACCGTCAAACCACGGCCTCTTATCTAAACAATCGCTATTGAAGTCAAAACATTCTTATTAGTCTCTTAATTTAACAATTTTAGTTAGGTAACAATCGGAATCCTGTCCTTCGGATGAGACAGTAAAATACGAGACTCCATGTTACAGTAGGTGTCGGTACGTTAAGAACCCTCACTACTCAATGGCCATAAGTGTCGAGCATGGGCCAAAATTTGAAGCCCTTTGCAGGCATTGGTGACGTCTCCATATGAGTAAATGATTCTTGAGTGGGACGTTAAACAACAATACAACAACAAAAGTAGTTGTAGTAGTAGTAGTAATACTACTAGTAGAATTAATAGTAGCAGCATTAGTAGTAGTAATAGTAGCATCATTAACATCCTGATAATAAACACTATATTTATTATCAATTATGTCGTCATCAAAGGAACTTAACTTTTAGATGCGATGAAAATAATTTGCTTAGCCCGTAGCAGTGCCCTGTAAGCTACATTATTTCTTATTTAACTGTTGTAATTACCACTGAACAAAGGTAATATACAAGAAACTGACAGTTTGTCATTGAACAAGTATCATAATTATAGTAACAGCTTTTGGTCATGTTTCTATTTGTAGTTTTAATTGATATATACCTCATCTTGATGGTTCTTTCACACACAAAATTGATTACTAGGCAACCGCAGATATAAACAGTAATAACAGGTCGGTTATTTTCTGTTGTTTATCTCATCAGCTACATTATTGAAAGCACACATCTTTTGTACCTTGTTTTAATAATTGCAATTGACGAAAAATCAATAACAAGAATGTTGAATTCACTTATCGGTTTGTCTGCAAATTGATATGAACAGGACCGTAAGAGAAGTTTCTGTTTCCACATAGTGAATAGTTATAGCTCTGCAGTCAGTCGATAGGAAACACACAAACCGGTATCGCTATACAAAGTTATAGACGAATAAGAGAATTCCATGCAAAAGCGGAAATTGCTGTGCAAAACATTACACAACATGAAACGTCCAACAATTATACAATGAAATATCATGATGTTTACTATTATTGAAATGACTGAGTTTAAAAGCAACTCACATATAATGGATCTTATCTATCTATATAGGACTCAGATTTGGTACTTAGTACAAACAATAGTGTAGAATTTTTGGTAAAAGATGATTCTTGAAAAAGCGATAAAATCAGTAAATGAAGAGCTAGGACTATTGTCAAAGGATAAGGATGGACTTGCCTTCAGTTAAGATATTCTTGTTTCAATAGATATATAAAAAATGTTTTTTTTTCTCAAAAGCAGAACATCTGAAAGTTATTTGTATTGCAAATATATCCTTAACATTACAAAGTACAAAATTACAGTACACACTATTATTTTATTGTTTTTGATATGAAAAATGACACATTTCTGACTGGAAAAGAGAAACAATCAAATGACTATTCCGGAATATTGAGGAATGGTATGTACAGTTTGCTTGAAATTGATTCTATTATCACATATAATCTTATATCTAAAAAGAAAAGAAAATGCATGTTAGATCCCTGCATTTATAAAAATATACAAATTGCACATTAATGATAGAATATGATACCAATATTTAAATTTTAAAGATTCGCTAAAAAATAGTATTTAGTACGTGTATTTATATAAATCAAAATGTTCTCGTTAATATTGTAAATCTTGTTTGTGAAAGTCCAGGGTCTTTCCTTTTGATGAATTTCCGATCGTTAAAACATATCGCCTCTGTAATGAAATTCCATCATTACATTAACTCAATTTCAGTTTGAAAATCAATTTTGTCTGCAGGTAATATTTGTGCTCTGCTGTTACTTGGTAATTATTGTGAGAATTCTGTATTAAATGACAAAACATAGAAACACGTCAGATAGCTAGCCTACCAACATAACATACAAGTGTTACAGGTATATAAAGGTTTTTACCAACAGAAGGGATGGGTATGAGGAATCTGTTTTCCATAGTTGGAGCAAATATGAAACAGTTACAAGAGCTTCTCATAGGAGTTTCGTAATGGATGAAATGTTTAAAAATGCGAAACCTATATGGAAAAATGATACAAATTCTTTAAAGACATCAGCTTTGACATCGGATGACAACAATGAAGTGACAAGGGGACATACAGATGACATGTTTGGTTCAGCTAGCATTGTTTCTAGTGGTATTGGAAGCGGGTCGTCTGCCAAAAGTTCTGAAATTGTGTCCGATGATTTGTCAGAAAGTTCGAGTACAACTACGACAACAGTAAATAATGGAAATAGAGTTCTTTCTTTGTGTCAAAAAGGAGAATGGATATTACTAGAACAAATATTGAGGTCAATTGAAAAGGGACACCCAGATCTTTTTCAGAAGGATGAAGTAAGAATTTTACATATTCATAAATTCACTATACAAATTAATGAAACAATTAAAGCATTTCTTTTTTGGGGTACATGACCGTTAATAATTCATAAATTAAAAGTCACTTTGTAACGAAATCATTTAAAACAAGCACAAAACGTTGAATCAAACGTGATGACTTCAGGTTGTCTTTTTTCAAGTTCCATAGTTAAGTAGTGATATGCCTGTATCACTTGTATTTCATCTACGAAGACTAGAAAATCTGTGGTAATTCCTTGTCAAGAGAAAAAATTAAAAAGTTAATTAAAAAAAATATCAATAGGACAGGGGCACCAAGGGTTTTTAAAGGGTTGAAATATGTTTTTGTACATTGAAACAATCATTATGAAAGTTTAATGAAGGACAGATTACTTAACAAAGATATATTTGCATCGAATAAATCAACCATATCGGGAATAGGGACATTTTATTATTTTTGTCTTTCTATCTCTTGCTAAATAACAAAACGTCAAATTTTCATTTTGACAGTGGTATTAATTTGATCACCTTTACTGGATATTATATATATATATATATATATATATATATATATATATATATATATATATATATATATATATATATATATATATATATATATATATATATATATAAAGCATTTAAATGACCAAAGACACGGAAATAATATTGTCAAATTTTGGGAACGACCTGCCCCTTCGTCAGGACGAAATTTGTTTAACAAATACACCAACAAATACACAAATACACGTACCAAACCCACCCGCAAACACACACACACACACACACACAACAACAACAACAACAACACATCAATCACACCAGCAAACGCACAACCACACACAAACATTATATACATAGATATATTAAATATAAAAAAAATTCTCAAATACCAAAGTATAAATTAATAGAATGTCCAGAACATAGATACAAATCCGGTAACAATGGACAAACACCGACCTCTGGAAACCAAGTGGTGGGATCAGGTGTCATGAAGGAGTAAGCATTTCCTGTCGACCGGTCAGACCCGCCGTGAGTTCTCAGTCAAGTCCAATGAAATACGTGAGGAGTGAATCCTCGTCACAATTGGAACAGACGTCTCAACAGCCACCAACGAAAAGGCAACTCAACATTTCACTTAGTGAAATAGAGTTATCTCAAACAAGGCTATTATACTGACCGTAGAAGTTACAGAACGTTGACATTAAACGTTGTTTTCGATATCCCTATGTCAATAATTAGTCAGAGAGTAGTTTACCATATGAAATATTCATATGTTGTACACACCCTGGAATATTAGATTATTTGTGAAATATAAACTCCATATGCGGGTGACTGGGGGATATTACTACTTAATTTACGATGGTAAAGCCGAAATTGTTGCGTTTGTCGTATAGCTTAGTTGCCAATTTCTCGTCTGTGTCTATATTAAGTAAAATGACTAAGTATGAAGCGTGTGTGCTTGATCCCTTTAATTTCTAGTTCGCTGGGATATATAAATGAAATACCGAAGAACATGTTTGAGTGGCGCATCTCTAGAAATATGATTTTCAGTTTTGGATAGTCCCATATTTTTCTGGTCTATTCAGAATCATTTAATTGGAATGAATATCATATGTGTTCATACAGGAACAGAAAACTGTACACTGCATCTAAGTTTAATTGTCAATGTATGATTTTCGAAATTCAATATTGACTTTTCGTGTTCCTAAATATTGAAACCACAGTAGGTCTCCCAAATGGATCTGTTATGCAACTGTAATCGATGTCGTCCTTATGATTACACATAATTCTCTTTGTTCTGCACTTTTTATTATTTGAAATGATAGAACTTCTTTAAAAAGTGTCGAGGAAATGTTTTGTTCAAGTTATTATTGAAACAAATTTGTATCAATTTCATGATATGTATATATATTTGTAATGTTCGGAAACGTGGTCTTTCAACAAACTGTCGGCATTCCAATGGGAACCAATTGTGCTCCTTTATTGGCCGACCTGTTCCTTTATTCATACGAACCAGACTTCATTCAGAAACTGCTGAATCAAAAGAAAAAAAAAGTTAGCGGTGTCCTTTAATTTGACATTTAGATATATCGACGACGTTTTGTCAATTAATAATGACACTTTTCATACATATGTCAATGCGATATATCCCAGCGGTCTAGAAATTAAAGATACAACAGAATCAAGCACACACGCTTCATACTTAGACATTTTACTTAATATAAACACAGACGGGAAATTAGCAACTAAGCTATACGATAAACGCGACGATTTCGGCTTTCCCATCGTAAATTTTCCACATTTAAGTAGTAATATCCCTCAGTCACCCGCATATGGAGTTTATATTTCACAAATGATCCGATATGCCAGGGCGTGCACAACATATGAAGATTTCATATACAGAGGTAAACTACTCACTGACAAATTATTGACACAGGGATATCGAAAACCGCGTTTAATGTCAACGTTCCGCAAATTTTACGGTCAGTATAATAGTCTTGTTTGCGACTACTCTGTTTCGTTGGCGGTTGTTGAGACGTCTGTACCAATTGTGACGAGGATACACTCCTCACTTGTTTCATTGGACTTGACTGTGGACTCACGGCGGGTGTGACCGGTCGACAGGGGATGCTTACTCCTCCATGGCACCTGATCCCACCTCTTGGTTTTCCAGAGGTCCGTGTTTGTCCATTTTTACCGGATTTGTATCTATGTCCTGGACATTCTATTGATTTATACTTCGGTATCTGAAATTTATATATATATATATATATATATATATATATATATATATATATATATATATATATATATATATATATATATATATATATATATATATATATTCCTTGTTGTGGTCTAAATCTGACTGCGAGCTACCACTACTGAGTTCACTGTTGTTGACACTTAAGTATGTATTGTATGCTCCAAGTCTCGTCGTTGAAAATGAAATGGATGTAATAAACCCAGAAAATTGGTATAAAGGTAAAATTTGTATCAAAATAATCGTAAGAATTGTTCATCATTACAATTAATTTTACTATTGTCTTCTTCAACATTTCTGTAATGGCCACCATGTACATGTCGATTGTTTACACAATTTATGTAGCATTGGTTTATTATCAAGTTAGAGAATTATAAATGAATAAATAAATGTTCTTAGCATAAGATTGTCAGACATTTACGGCATAGAATGTGACCCATGGATAATGAACTTTTGTCAGTTTTCTTCTTGATCATAATAAAATGCATATTTCTCATGTTAACAGCACAGGGACATTTTTTACGAGTTAATGCATTGTCACGTACCCATGTGTCCCGCCTTATCACCACAATATCTGGCCCGGGGGTTACATATTTACTAATATACCAGAGCTTTTAATTCAACATATAAACATGAACACAATTTCTGTGCTACGCCCAAACAGCGGGGCGAACATGAAATTCATACGAACCACAATTTAATTGGTATGACCTAATAGACATTCTTTACGATAACCGCGGTCCTGTAACTTTGACGACAAAGTGATAGATTCGCAGAAGAATATACCTTGTTATGGACGTTCTGACGTAATCTCCGGGAATATGTATTGTTTTGCCGTTCAAAAAAGGTATATGATCTTGGGGAGATATTGAAAATGATTGAATGTTTTCACATGGCAGATCGAGATAATTCATCTGGACAACTGAACGAACCTAAAACAAACATACGTATGTTGAAATGTATGCAACACAAACATTAATTACGTAAAAACATGGATATGATGATACGATATTTAAAACAAAGTTTCGTGCCAACCGAAAAATTGGATCAGATTTGCTAAGTGCATATGTACTAAGTGTATTCATTACATTTGACATTGGAAGTTTCTTTATAATCGTTGTATGTATGTCTGAGTCGTATATACTTCTTTGCAATCAACTGTAGTCTTTATGCTAGTAAAGCAGATTTCTACCGTGGCTAATCTCGTTATAGAACAGGCAAATGTTAAACTGAGGGATGAAGAACACATTGATCACTGATAGCAATGAAATACGATATCTGTTATAAACGATTATTGATTCTGTAAATAATGTTAGCACGATACGCCTAAAAAGGGAATTAATGGAAAGATAAAAATGAAATAGAATCTAACACTCAGCTGTGAATTTTAAGTTTGTTAAATGGTTTAACTACTGTCATATCATTGCCACGTTATGCTTTCATTTGTCACACACTATTTAGTGAATTTTGATAAAATACATTACGAAATGGTTTTCATACCTTTAAAAATGTAATTTTTCAAAGTCGTGACTGTGTCATCATTTGTTGCGAACGTAAATACAAGATGGCCAAGGTGTAGAATATTGATGCATCATTCAACATATGAGACTATGCGCAGATGGGAATTGATGGAACACAATTGAACCTATCTACTAAGTAATACGTAGCGTCGATAATACGCGTCTAATTTCTTACACAATAAACATGTGGCGCTGTTCATAACAGTATACCATTAAAGTGAAAAATAAAAGTATCGTCATCATCATCATCTAAATTACCCTAATCGCTATCATCTACATCATTATCATCATCATCATTATTATCATCCTATTCTTCTTCTTCTTCTTCTTCTTCTTCTTGAAGAAGTTGATCACGTGTTTTATTTTTCGTGACACAAGTGATTGTTTTACTCTTAATATAGACATGAGTGCCCATTTCCCCATTTAAAACTTCATCTGACAGTAACCATCAAAGTAGTACCTGCGATAGTGTATACGAGGCTCAAGTCTGCAATCACATTTAGGATGCGTAAATGTATTTCTGCAAGAATAAATGTGTATTCAATGAAACCGACACGATCCATCTCTTTTATAAAATATAATGCTAGTTTGACTATAATTCCCTTTCAAATTCGGTATCTATGTGTGCTTAATGACAGTATTTCACTTCAGACTGAAGTAATCAATAGTTTTTATTTCTCTTCTAACAAATATATGACCATATATTCATTAACGGGACATAGTTTAAATAAAAATTTGCATATTAATTATTGTCTCAACAATAGACGATAATTACTTTCAGATTAGTTTGAATGCATTGGAAAGTTATGTTATTCGTTAAAATGCATTTTCACTTATTTACAATTTCATGGACATTAACTCTAAATGAACATAAAGAGTTACACACATAAAACAAAATTAAACCAAAAATTCAAAGAATGTAACAAAACGCAAACACAAAGTATTAAGAGTTACACACATAAAACAAAATTAAACTAAAAAATCAAAAAATGTAACAAAACGCCGACACAAAGTTTTCCGAAAAACATAAATCACGATAAAATTGTAATCAATTAATATCTACCACTTTTCCCTTTTAATTCTAATTAAAATCAATTGATTGCAAATGCGTTCCCTGAATGTCTTACGGTTAGACGTTAATAAATATCCATTGGGAAATGTAAATACGCTGACGTGTGTAATATTTACAAATATACAAATAAAACTGAATGATAAGATAAATTAACATATGTGCCATTCGTTTGCATTTAAAGTGATACATATTCATTTCTTGTCTACCACTCTATACACAATTTGATTTAATATTTAGATAAATTGACATTACATTGTCATCTAAAATGACAATGTTTATATTTATGTGCATGCAACAAATTCCAGGATAGTAGAGTGTAAACACATGGACTCCATACAGTGACATTTTCCTTTAATTAGATGTTCACAGTGAAATGGATTTTGTACTAAAAGCATGATTCATATCACCCTCTGTCCATGTATAAGTATCATCTACATATGCCGTTTTCTCTTTAAAATTAACAGAGATGCTAATTTATGCTAGTATCAAGAATTCTTAGTTGTTGTCTCTATTACAAAAAAAAACTTTCAAATTTATCTGTTAACAAAAGAGTACGGTCAATAAAGCCTTGTTTGCAATTACAATGTATGATATAAAACGCATTCTAATGGCCTATTACAATTGCCATCCCCAATGTGTTATGATCTGAAATATATTCTAATCGCCTGTATCAATTGCCATTCCTAATGTGTTATGATGTGAAAAGTATTCTAATCTTCTGTTTCAATTGCCATCCCCATTGTGTTATGATGTGAAAATTACTCTAATAGCCTGTATCAATTGCCATCTCTAATGTGTTATGATCTGAAATGTATTCTAATCGCCTGTATCAATTGCCATCCCTAATGTGTTATGATGTGAAAAGTATTTTAATCGCCTGTATCAATTGCCATCCCTAATGTGTTATGACGTGAAAATTTGTCTAATCACCTGTATCAACTGCCAGCCCTTAAGTGTTATGATGTGAAATGTATTTTAATCACCTGTATCAACTGCCAGCCCTAATGTGTTATGACGTTAAATTTATTCTAATCACCTGTATCGACTGCCAGCCCTTATATCTTCATTTTGATTTGACTATGACATAGATGGGGGTGACCGGTTTGTACGTGAAGTGTATTCTTCTATGGTTACCTATCACACATAACCACACGCACACACCTCAGAATTTTGAATAGACGCGCGTATCTAAAATTTTACCTTGTTATGGTATTTCTTTATTTTCATATTTTGTATAGTCACGTGTCATTTATTTGCTAATATTCAATATGTAAAAGATTGTCATTGTTTTATAAAAATCCCGCTAATTTTTTTTTTCTACATTCTTTTGATATAGGACACGGGCATGACAGCACTGATGATTGCAGTTCGGGAGAACAAATTGGTTATATCGGAAAGGTTAATTGATTTAGGAGTACCCCTGAACGAGAGAGCAAAGGTAACATCTCTAACTTTCTTTTTATTTTGTTTATAAAAAAATTATCTAGACATAAGATATTTGTAACATTTGACTTGAGTAGGTACGAAGATGATAAAGATGATGAAATGACATATAAATCTACATCATCAGTTTATACTAAACATTCTGAAAATAAATCTGATTAGAGGATAACATTAAAGGTTATTGCATTTAAATGAATATTGAAATAAACATTTATTTATTATTTTTCACTTATTTCATTTTAGGATGGACGAACCGCATTCCATTACGCCGCGTCATTTGCAAAAGATGATATTATTAAGTTATTTATCAACAAGAAAGCGGATTGCACCATTCCAGGAGGGGTGAGTAAGATCTCATTCGACACTTCCTGACATATAGTACATATTGTTTGATGGTTTCATTATATCTTCAATTGCGGAAGTGGTAAATATTAATGCCAACATAGTTCTCGAAATACTTTATATACTTTATATTCTGTTTTGTACAAATTACAATGTTATACATGACTATTTCTCCCAGCCCGCTGTTTAATTCCCTGCGTAACTGCTCTGTTATCGGTCTTTGAGAAAGCTACTATGGAGATGAGCAATAACAGCGATTAGTGAGGCAGAATTTTAGAAAATGTTTTAGACGAAGGGTTCTCTGCCATTGGCTGAACACAAAACGTTATGGAAATAAAAGAGCTACAACATTTGTAGTCGGCCGGCGAGAAATTTCTATTTTATTCAACTGTTTTGATAGGAATATTGGCGATCCAAACAAGCATTTAGATATAGCAGCAAATGAAGTGAAGACTAAGGTTCAAGATAACTTATGTTCAAGCTATGCTACGTGACCAGATCTAAAAAGAAATTATCGGAATGTATTAAATGACATTTTGGTTAAACTAAAAAATAGCTGATTTTTGAGAACTGGTCCTTTTTCATTTTTAGTTTTACAACATACATACAATGTATTTTGCTTGCAAATGGACAATAAATATAAACTTAATCTTATGGTTTTGAAATAAAATTGTACACATTTGATTGCCCTTTAAATATAATTAAAACAATTTACAATACAGAAACAATTACAATAGTTCCATTGGAAGTATTTACGATGAGAATATATACAATATTGTTGAGTAAACTAGCTTCAATTGGTCGATAGTTCCAGACATGAAATCATAAGTTCGATACCAAGCTATTTTCTACTGGTTTATATATCTAGAACGAAAATGATACGTTATGCCATCGTTTATCACGTTTTGCACTTTGACAATAATCTCAGAGTTTCGATCTTCAAAGATTCATTTCTTAATGAGGTGCAAATAAAAGTTTACAAAACAAATTCTAAAATTAAACATGCATTGTATACCAATCTAAATGTTGTACTTTTGTATGTCCACTGTCAACAACGTAACAGAGTCGGGTTGGCGTCTGGTAAAATAAATATCTTTTCCCGAAAATATATATTGCCACCACGTAAAATTGTTGAAAAGATCTATGGATTTATATAGACAATAGAAATTAAGCAACTTTTTCAGAAATATGCCAACATAGTAGGTCCTACAAAAAATATTGTAACTTTGCTGTGATCATCGATAAAAACTTAATTGTTAAATTTTCTTTCTGACAGTTTTACGAAATTAGGTTACTACATGAGATATGTTTGTACAGCTTGATTGAAATAATGTATATTGTAAACAAATCTTGAAATTGTTTTCAAATTCATCAGATTTCATTAAAGAATGACCACCAAAGCAAATGCAATAGATAAATACATAAGAAATTTCAACTCAATAATATTTGATTAAATAGCTGCCAAAACTTTCTAGGAATTCATTGAAAACCGAACCCTTTTCATTTGCTATGAATTCCTTTGGGAAAACTCATTTTATCCTTCCATTGGTAAGTGCAAACAGCTTATATTCCATTAGATTACGCGTTACCTATTGACCATATAATGCGAAATGTGTGTTATGATATTGATCGGATAACATGTTGTAAACACCCGAGAAATAGTTGGTACTCTGTATGTTGTAAATTGTAAACACGGCATACAAGAGGCTAAATCTTGTGAAAATAGTTAATAAGTATTTAAGTTATGATATAAACATTACATTATACAATTTGGTATTTTAAATAAAGGAGTTTTATGTTTAATGAATGAAATGTCAGAAAATGCAGTTCATATCTTAGAGAAATAAATATTGAGAGGTGATACATGTATGTATGGATGGATGGATGGATGGATGGATGGATGGATGGATGGATCTATGGATGTATGTATGTATGTATGTATGTATGTATGTATGTATGTATGTATGTATGTATGTATGTATGTATGTATGTATGTATGTATGTATGCATATGCATGCATGCATGCATGCATGCATGCATGTATGAATGTATGTATGTATGTATGTATGTATGTATGTATGTATGTATGTATGTATGTATGTATGTATGTATGTATGTATGTATGTATGTATGTATGTATGAATGTATGTATGTATGTATGTATGTATGTATGTATGTATGTATGTATGTATGTATGTATGTATGTATGTATGTATGTATGTATGTATGTATGTATGCATGCATGCATGCATGCATGCATTCATGCATGCATGTATGTATGTATGTATGTATGTATGTATGTATGTATGTATGTATGTATGTATGTATGTATGTATGTATGTATGTATGTATGTTGTATGTATATTATGTTTGTCGGTAGTCTTTAAAAGTAGAACATTTTACTAGAATAAATGATTATATGTAATTACGGCGTGTTGTTTCTGTGTTATATATAAATGATCATTGAACTCTGAACATGATAACGTTGAAAAGTAATTAAGCATCGATCTTAGTTTAGAGATTAAAGAAAGGATCATTATACCAAATCAGATGATCGTTCGGCTGGATTAAACTGAAATTCAAAGTCATCCCAGAAAGTGTATGATCAGCAAATCCAATACAATTTTCTTTGGTTTAATGAATGTTAATTGAAATATTATTGTTTTATCTACCAAATTATTTTTTAACAAATATAATTTGCTTTCATATTTGATCGGCAACGTGAGTGTAGCAGCACTATAATAATTACGCGTTGAACAAAACAAAATCATTGTCAAATTAATTGTGGGCACCTTGGTCAAGTGTTTAAGCGACGACCATGGTTTCTGTGAGCGTTACGTGTACGGTTTCTATCAATAATTTGAATTACATTTATAACTCTATCTCTCATATGACCATGAAAGTTCATTATCATTTGCATTCTCTGATTAAGTGTTAAGTTGTATGTCAACTATATTCTCTCTACACGATTGTATATTTTTACTTATTTATTAATGTGTCAAATCAACCCTTGTCACCTTCTGCTAAAGTATGCTTCCCAACGTGCATCAAAATCACCGATGTTTCTCGTATGTCAAATCGCCATGTTTAGTAGCTATGAGGTATTATTGATTATTTATTTGCAATAAAACGCAATATCTATGTTTTGCAAATTTTATAGTCAACAAAGCAAGTTAAGTTATCTTTCTATGACTTAATAAGATGAGAGTCAATAATGACTAAAAATCATATGCGCGTTTGATAAATGCCATTGGAATAAAAAGAAACAAGATATCACTTAAATGTTTATTATGAAACTGATCTCCTGTAGTATGTTTATTTATCAATACTTGCTGGTGTAATATATTCTACCGAAACTCTAACATAAACCTACCTAGACGAAATCAGTCTATTTGTGTTTGATTTTAGTCAGATCCATTAGATAAAGAATTTAGATCGAGTCATAGAAAGCGACATATGGTTGATTAAAAATAATAATTTGCGAATTCATTTCATCATCATAGACACTTTATTATCAAAGCATTAGTTTAAAATTAGTTAGCAATCAAATATAAAAAGGCTGTAATTGGAAATTATTGAACAGTTCTAGTCAGAATGTTAAACTTACTGAAGCTAATTGCCACTATGACATCTATTATACAAGACTTCAACTATAAATACTGATTAAATGTCGTGGCATTACAACGTTCTGATCACCTTGTGTTGTGTACAATTTGTAGAAACCTATAACCGTTTCTTTTTTAACTTTCAAATTGGGTAACTCCAACACTCATCTCATTCATGTGGTGAAATTCTATGCTATTATAAATTTGTTTCAGCCTAGAGAACAATACCCATTACATATGGCATGCTGTAGAACAACCGGAACTTTATCTGTGGTACAACTACTGCTGAGAATATCCGGAAAAGACAGTAAATTAATGCCGGATAAGGTAGATTGATTGAGCTATTACACGTAGTCTTTAAATATCAATGGATTGTTCATTTTGTATCTTGTAGTTTGGCCTTGTTTACCCTTCGCAAAAAATCAAATAATACTTGCATTCATCCAGATTATAATTAAACATTTAAATGAAAAACAAGAAGAAAATGGCGAATTTTAGATGTTATTATTGAAGACATATTTACACATATGGTTTATTTTCTGTCAATAATAAATCAATTTATCTCTAAATTATATCAACAATCACGATCATTATGTCAACATATTCAACTTAAGAAAATTATTATTTATTTTGCATTAAACTATGCCATATATTAGATTCATTTTGAACGATGCAGGTATGAGAGCATACATGTTCTTAGAGTCAACCTGCCTTTTATGCTGCCGACAGATACAATTTTGTTATCATGTAAAATAAATTTGTAAAAATGAAATATTCCTATGTCAAAATTTTGATATGTTTGACTATTAAAGTGTTAAAATGAAAATAATATAGATCTATGTCAACATGCGTTTCATTTATAAATTACTTTAGGTACGTCGCATGTCAACATGAAACATTTCGTTACTAACTGGTTACAGCATCGTGATTTTTATACAATGTCCTTCAACTTTAACATTTGTATCCCTCTTTGATCATATCCAGAAAATATGACAAAAAATTCATAGTGGATTTGCCATCCGTGGATTTTCCTCGAGTACCTTTCTCTTTTGGTATAATGAATAGATCGCTGATATATGAATTTTTGCAATTGTGTACATCATGGGCAAATCACGCAAAATGTATCCACATATCTAAACAAATATGTAACATTGTGGTGTTATATGTTATATAGTGGTTTTGACGGCAATGTCATTGTAAAAAAGTATAGAAATAATTAAAAGATAAAAATCAAAACCATATGGTGAACCATAAATAGTGTCCAATACAGAATGGTCAAACAGTTATGGGCTTAATTTGTTTGTTATATTAGGAGGGTTCAATTCCACTATTCCTGGCCGCAGAAGCGGGCAATATAGCAGTGTGTCGCGAACTTTTAACTCAACAAACAGATTCGCAGCTTGGAACACAGAAGAAAGTAAGACATACCTTACGTTTAACCTTGTTTTGATCTAGTACCTATATATCATTAAAATGTTACTCTAATGAATAATTCGGCATATCGAAAAAATATAACAGTTTTCAAAAGTTTTATTTTACCATGATATTTCACATTGTTTGTCTCATTGTCATCATTTAACACTAAGTAAAGAATATCGAAATAGAAAATATTATATTTCAATAAAAATTACAATTTTATACTTTCCCACTAATGGAGGCACCGATGACATGATACAAATATTCCTTAACATGATCAATGTTTCACTAATTCCAAACGTTGTGTCTGAGTAAATGATATTCTAAATACTTTTACCAGTAGAATTATTTGTTCCTAAATTATTTTGTGTATTTGTATTCTGTTTGTTAATCACTTAAAGGACAATGGAGATACTGTTTTACACATCGCATGTCGCAGACGAGATTTAGATTTAGTTAAAATGCTGATTGAATGCGGTGCACCTGTTGACAGGAAAAATGTAAGTTTAGGGATGTAATTTACTTTAAAAATTTCTGCAATTTTTTTAATGTAACAAGTAAATCAAAATATGCATGCAAATGAAGGTGATGTTTTTAAGATGCACATTTTACCAGTGAAATATACTGACAGCTCGTTTCACACTACGGCTCTTAATACGGTGTTATATTTTCCAAACAATGGAGTGAATAATATATCCGTACATCATTATAGAAGTAATATACTATTATAGAAATAATAAAATCTAGATTTAAGAAAAACGCATTTAATGACAGGGCGCTTTTCTTGGAGCAATTACGACGTATTGCGTTCGTGCCTAGAAATCGCAGACAGTCGCTTTGCCTTGAATATGTCAATACCATGTAAATTTGTGTTTGGTTAGAATTTGCAGCGCGGATGTAGCCATTACTAAATTCAATAACCTTTTTGAAGTGATCGCACTTTATCCAAACACTGAATTAACAAGATTAGCCAACGGTTTCATTTATAGTACAATAAATACAGATTGGCGATGGTTTTTGCAATTTGTCGATAAAAAATAATACTCATAATTCCCATCCTCAGAATTCGATGCAGAATCATGACTTTATTGTACTTGAATCGAAATTTATATAAAAGTGTTTGTGTTGGGAAAGTTAAATAATCCGAAATAAGATATGTTTTATCACAGAACCATATTGGAAACGCACAAAGAGAGCTTAAAGCTGACATATCAACAGTTTTAAGTATACTTATTACATACACAGTGATTTGGACAAAATCTTAGTTTTTCCCGTCGTTAGATGATGAACAGCATTATTATTTATTATTGAGACAGTGCTGCATATTGTAAATTCTTTAATTTTATTTTGTATGTATCATAATTCCTTTGATCAAACATTAATTTTACAATTACCAAAATTATTTTTAAGTTGTAATATGAATCAATTGTCAGATGTAAAATCAGATGGAATACAATAATTATTTTGTTGTTGAAATGGCATAATACCAATTTCCAACAACAACAACAATGCATCTAATCTGAACAACGTAGGCATTTATCCGTCTGTAATAACTGTATTTAATTTATACGAAGATACTTTCTGATTTATCTATCGTTGCATTGATATATTTATGTTTGTATATGTTTTGTGTGTGTAGTGAGAGTGAATTAAACATATAAGACAGATCTATATTTTTTGTCATTTTTGTCTTTGTTCATTTCAGGATGATGGTCATACGGCTCTACATATTGCCGCATGGGAGGGCGATGAACTGCTTGTCAAATATCTTTATCAGATGAAAGCAAATCTCAATATAACAGATAAGGTTTGAAATATCGATTATTGATCTAGCTATAGCATAATATTGTAATATGCACAGACTGAAAGAGAGTATTTACTAAAATACAAGTTAAATGTGTCGGCTGTGTGTATGTGTTTGTGTGTGTGTGTGGCTGTGTGTATGTGTTTGTGTGTGTGAGTGTGTGTGTGTGTGTGTGTGTGTGTGTGTGTACGTGTGTTTGACATATACACACATTCAATTAATATTTTAATGCTATATTCCTATAATTTTTATTACTAGTATTAAATGTTTAATGTTTTGGTTTATCGTTTCTTTATTTTCAGATGGACCGAGTTCCAGTTCACATTGCAGCAGAACGAGGGCACACTAATATAGTTGACTTATTAGTGGACAAATGTAAAGCTTCAATTGCTGCCCGGACTAAGGATGGGAGCACATTGATGCACATAGCATCTCAGTATGGTCATCCTGAGACAGCTCTGACGTTCCTGAAGAAAGGTGTACCACTACACATGCCAAATAAGGTAGAATTCAGATACTTATCAGAAAATCGGCTCCAATTTTATCAAAATACCAGAAAAATTTTTACTTTTTCAGCATTTTCACTTCTGAATACATAATTTTACTGTGTAAAAATATACAAATATGTTCATTAATACAATATAAACCATACGACACTAGGTTATATTCAAAATAGCAGCATGATTTCCCTAAACCTTTTCAACTAACCAATTTCCCAGGTATTTAGTTGTCTCTGAACTATTACAAATAATATTCCAATTTTGTCCGGAAATATTTCACAAGATTTTCACAAGCAATATAAATTTACTTTGTTAAAATAATCGTAATTTACTATAGACACAGACTGGAAATTAACAACTAAGCTTTACGACAAACGCGACGAAAATTGTTCACATTTAAGTAGTAAAATCCCACAATCACCTGCATATGGCGTTCATATTTCACAAATGATACAATATGACAAGGCGTGTTCAACATATGAACATTTCATACACAGAGGTTGAACTACTCACTAATAAATTATTGACACAGGGTTATCGAAAACCGCTTTTGATTACAACGTTCCACAAATTTTAGGGTTGGTTTAATAGTCTTGTTTGCGATTACTGTTTCACTTAGTGAAATGTTAAGTTTCCTGCTCTTAAGCCGTTGTTGAGAAATCTGTACCAATAGTGAATGAAGATTCGTTCCTCACCTATTTCATTTGAATTTGACTATGGACTAACGGCGGGAGTGACTGGTCAACAGGGGATGCTTACATTCCACGGCTCCCGACCCCACCTCTTCATTTCCAGAGGTTCATGTTTGTCCAATTTTTACAAGATTTTGCATCTATATCCTGGACATACTAAAGATTTATACTTTGGTATCTGATATTTTTAAAATTCTTATATAACATGTACAATATTTTAACTTTTATTGTTTACAATATGTTGTTAAATACTAACCAAGTGCATATGATGAAGAGTTACTTGACTGAAATTTATTTATCTTTACGACGCAAGAATTAATTCACAACCCTAATCCATGAAGGCAAGTAGAATACAATACGAATATGTTTATTTTTTTGTTTTGTAATCATTGCAATAATTGTGAACTTTCGTGTACACGTGCAAATAAAGCCAAATTAATGAACTACCCAACTTCTGAACAACCATTTTAGTTCCATATAAGAGACAAAATACATTTTATATGAACCTCAACGTTATATGATAGTGATACAATTCACGCTGATTTTCAAACTTCGAACTATTGTTAAACACTATTACCTGGTGCAGTAGTATAATCCATCGCCTGTACCTTGATTATTTTTGTCAATAACTTCATAACTATATTGTTCCGAACATAAAGCCGCCAAAATTCAATTACAAAGTTTTATATATATCATTTATGTTTGTTCAAGTATCTGTTTACTCATTTGTAGTCCGGAGCAATTTGTTTGCACGCAGCAGCAATGAAAGGGCATACCCATGTGGTTAAAGCATTGCTTACAAAAGGTGCTTCTGTGGATGCTAAGACTAAGGTATACAAACTATTTTAAGAATACCATTAAACAAAACCCAAACCCAAAGTTTTTCATTCAATTATACATCTGAATTAAGATTGCATTTTTGTCATTTGTATAATTCAAATGATTTCTCTTCTGGTGTTTTGTAGCATGTATTGCTAGATTTCGCTGTTAGTAAGAACTATAACATGTTGTTTTCTTTGAAGAAAAAGTTAGCGGTGTCCTTTAATTTTACATTTAGATATATCGACGACGTTTTGTTAATTAATAATGACAATTTTTATACATATGTCAATGCGATATATCCCAGCGAACTAGAAATTAAAGATACAATAGAATCAAGTACACACGCTTCATACTTAGGCATTTTATTTAATATATAGACACAGACGGTAAATTGGCAACTAATTTATATGACAAACACGACGATTTCGGCTTTCCCATCGTAAATTTTCCACATTTAAGTTGTAATATTCCTCAGTCACCCGCATATGGAGTTTATATTTCACAGAGGTAAACTACTCAAATAATTGACACAGGGATATCGAAAACCGCGTTTGATGTCAATGTTCCGCAATTTTACGGTCGGTATAATAGTCTTGTTTGCGATTACTCTATTTCAATAAGTGAAATGTTGAGCTGCCTTTTTGTTGGCGGTTGTTGAGACGTCTGTACCAATTGTTGACGAGGATTGACTCCTCACGTGTTTCATTTGACTTGACTGTGGACTCACGGGTGATGTGACCGGTCGACAGGGGATGCTTACTCCTCAATGGCACCTGATCCCACCACTTGGTTTCTAGAGGTCGGTGTTTGTCCATTTTTACCGGATTTGTATCTATGTCCTGGACATTCTATTGACTTATACGTTGGTATCTGAGATTTTTTATATTGAAACTGTATATACTTTATTTTATTTTAGTTTTAGTCTAAACCCATAACTTTGCGATATCCATGATAGCATTCTAAAATCGATTCCATGCAAACTATATTGAAACATCTAGAAAGATTATAATCCTATAATCAGATTTGACAATATGTTTGTTATTTTATTTCATTTCACGTTTAGTAGCCCAAGTAATCCTTGAACATTGTTATCAAGAAGAGAAACAACTTTGCTCAATGTCAATGATTGCTGAATGATCACCAGTAAATACATTTCTGAGGAACACAAAAATAACGTGACGGGTAAAACTGTTATACTTGATCTAGGGAAATGTTACGTTATCTGCATGTATAATGAAACTTTAAGGTCGTACCCGATTCACTTGAATACAACATTATGTGTAGCTTTTTACCCATCCCAACGTATACATTTCAAAATGACGGGAGAAAGATGTAACTCGCTGATTCGTTTATAATATCAGGTTAGCGATTGAGGAAAGGGTCCATACGACATTACTAAAGAAATGTGAGGAAACAAGGAATTCCATCTGTCATGATATTATATTTTTAATTTTGTAGATTTTTCGCGCTGGAAACAAAAATAATTGATCTCGACTATGCTCACTCTCATATTATAGTTATGAATCCATGCATATTCATATTTCTGATACCATCAAAATCACTATCCCCCCCCCCAAATTATTCTAGGGACTCCTTTTCTCAGCCGCTGGCTATGTTACACTTGTTATTTTGCCATTAATACGTTTATCTTATATACATAAAGGATGGTTACACTGCGCTCCACCAAGCTGTGGAGCATGGGAAACCACAAGTTGTACAGACTCTTCTTGGTTTTGGAGCTCAAGTGGAATTAAAAGGAGGAGAGGTAAAGTGACTTCAATTTATGCAAAACAACAATCCAGAGTCATTATTTCGCTTTCACTGGTTTTTACTTAATTCAAAATAAATTGTATCTTGTATCTATGGCATGTAAAAATAACAAAACAAAATTAGATAAAACATTTTAAATGTTGTACTGACTATATTCATCCAAAGATGGAAACATCTTGCTTTCAATAGGCAAAATTAGTGCAAAATAAAATTCACCTCAAATGCTTTGAAAGATATATTTATATCTGTGTTATAACTATTAAGATATTTCTATCTACGTCTGACGAACGAATCAAGAAATTATTCCATCTTAAGTATCGCTGCGCGTACAGAAATATCACATATGCCGAATTCATGTCTAGACCAATCAAATTATATCTTAGGTATAAAGATTAAATGGTATAATTGTACCTCCATTTTACAACTTATTTGTCCAATATCATCAATATTGCTACAGGCTGCGGAAACCCCGCTGCACATAGCTGCACGTGTCAAAGAGGGAGAGAAATGTGCTGAAATGTTAATGAAAAGTGGCGCAGACGTATGTGCTACTCGTGAGGTATGTTCGTGTGATTGATGGTTAATCCAGTCGCGTTCATATCTAATTTCCACATCATCTACTTCCATACACGCTGACACTTCTTAAAGGAATATAAGCTGTGTACACCAAACAGATTATTTCGATTGTTTCTACTTTTACTACATGTACATGATGTACATTAACAAGTAAGAGCTATACACAGACATACAAAATCTTATACTTCTATATATTTTTGTGAAAATTAGGTCAGGTCCAGCGTGGTATCCATATACAAATGGTAAGACTGAGCTAATTAAGTGCAAGTGAAAAAGCGCCAAACCTAGATTTCTCAAGTAATTTTCACAAAATATATAAGGTATCTAAGAATTTCTATGTCTAGATGTATATCTCTTCTTTGCTATCAATTTAAGTAGTAAAAACATACAGAAAATTTGAGACATAAAATAGCAAATGCTCCTTTCAGTATGTATTACAATAAAATGTGAACAAATGTATTCTGACTTTCCAGAAAAACATCATTTTCCTAATTTTCATAATTTGATATCAATATTTGAGTTTATTTACATAGGCGTCAAAATATGAGTATTTTGTCACTAATATTATTTAATTTTAATCAGTGTAACGCACATTTAATTCACTGTATTCAATAAATAGATGATATTTGACAATTGTTTTTAAATGTAGTGAGATGTAATAAACATGTTATTCAAAAACAATTGTCAAATATTCTATTAATTACATTTTCCAGTTAGGTCTCGTTAGACCTAACACGTTAGATTTAACTAATGTTCTGTACATGAAGGCTAGGCAAGTCTACGGCTTGTGAAATGTAAACAAACCACGTTTTGGTACAGGTCAACAGGGACTCAGAAATCTTTTTAAAGCGTAATATGCTCAATGAAAACTGGGGTCTGGAGGAATATATTACGCTCTAAAAACGATTTCCACGCTCCTGTAGTTTGGATTGAAATACATCACTTGATGCCTCAAAGATTATGCCAAAGTTATCGATAGACCTGGACAGCAAACTCGCTTCGAAGTTAGCCTAATTCGATGTTCATTTTTGTGCTGTATCTTCAGTGTCACTGGATTATTTTAAAAACTATTGAGCTTTTGACCTAGATAGTTGATACATTAAACATTTCTACTGCCTTTCCACCATTAAACTCACTCCATCAAAATATAATATCGCCTGCTTTTTAGTCGAGACAGAACGCAGCCATTTTGTTTAGCTTCGATGTGGTGTTATGAATAGCTAACATAAAAATCCCTTCTTGATACATCATATCTACAGTACGTGTTCAAAAGTTTTTACCACGGCATCACCATTTATTGGCATTTGTTAGCAAATGTGATCAGTTTATAATCAAACAATGAATTGAAAAATAGTAATACATTATAGACGGGACTAATCAGATTTTCATTAGTGGCCTGGCTCTGTTTTGATTGTCTTAATGAAAAATATCATATTTTTCATTAAGCCAATCAAAATAGAGTAAAATCAATGAAAAATAACAATGAAAAATAAAACTTTTATTCAATTAATAAATTTAATTAAAAAAATATAATAAATAATGATAAAATATTTTTTTTCAAATATGTATCCAGTGAGTAAATTAATATATTATATTTCAAAGAATGGAGAAACAGCTATGCATATAGCGGCGCGCAATGGCCTGTTGAAGATGGTAGCAGCTTTACTCGACGAAGGTGGAGATCCAACACAGCAATCAAAGGTTTCACTATACATACCGTTTTTATGATAAAGATGATGGTATAGCTTTGATAATTTTTTTTTTATCTTTATATCAATTATCGGTCATGTTGTTAATTATAAGCAACATCTATACAAAATTATCAGATCATGTAAATATATACATTTTTAAAATATTATTCATCACATTAATTTTGTTCCTTATAAAAACAAAACTCAATTTCACAATGTTTAATGATAGTATATTATTGTATATTTTAGGTTTTGATTATGCATATATAATATTTACCCTATTTTTCATAAATAAAACAATTACACGATTAAGTACGTATATAAATGGATAAAATGCCTTGCATACACATTTCCATTTACATATGTCAATTTATCAATATTCAGTTATTATCTCAAATATTTAATCAATTAAATTTAGGTATTGAATGAGAAGTATTTATACAATGCTATTTATTTAACAATAATTGATCTACAGAGAATATTTTAGTGGTAACACTGCTTAATTAGACGTTTTGTTCATTCAAGAATGGTGAAACACCTCTGCATGTGGCAGTTCGATACTGTCATTTAGAAGTCGCCAAAGAGTTACTTCATTACGTCAACAACAAGAGATCTAGAATCGATGCTGTCATGCTGGCTAATCAACAAAACTGGGTACAGTCTATTTGTCAGTATAATAAGTTGCTGATATAAGTACTGTTAGAATAGGTCAAGATTACACATTGTCTTTAATTTATCTATGTTTGCATAAAGCAAATATCTTATGGGTGTTTTATCGATATACACTAAAATGGCAAGTACTTATTACTTTTCTATACTCAAAATTTGGAAGAGGTGACGTCTTTGGATATTTTGTTTCAACATAATTTATGCATCATGTATTTATTAACCGAATAGTTTTATATTATACAACTATTTATGAATATTGAGTAATGCAATATAAAGAGCGGTTTACAGTTAATATTCAAATTGAATTCATATTTCATACACTATTACAATCAATACACAACTGAGCATAATGACGACCAACAAGCCAGGATACTCACAGTGAGACACATACACACACAAATACAGACAGACAGACAGACAGACAGACAGACAGACAGATAGATAGATAGATAGATAGATAGATAGATAGATAGATAGATAGATAGATAGATAGATAGATATAATCTAGGATATTTTCGATCCAGGAAGGAGAGACATCAGTACATTATGCTGCCGAACTGAAAAAGAATATGACCCATTGTGAGTTTGAAGATACGGATATGATACGATTGTTATTGGAATATAATGGCGATACCAATACTGCTACAAAACTGGTAAGTCTGAGTACACTGACAATGCAGTATAACACATATGTAAAAGCAATGTAAGAAATCATATTAAGATTATATAATCTGTCATCTAAAATTTTAATCCGGAACGTACGTTGTTAGGTGTAAATTTACTTATTACATGATGAAGTTACTGTACTACACGTAATGTTATAAAAAAGAAGATAAAATGATATTTTGCAGACTCAAGAAACCGCATTACATTACTGTGCCAGAGCTGGGAATGAAGACATACTTCAGGAAATTGTAAAATATGTCGGGAATAACGCCGTGCAAATTGCCGTAAATAGACAAGCAAAGGTAAGATATCGCCGCTAATAAAACATGCTTTTCATTATCAATAAGTTTATTTCATTCTCATTTCATTTAAACCAAACCTTGTATAAATACGAATAATTTTTCTTTTTAATATGACTGTTATCACATGCATTATTATTATTATTATTGCAATACCAATATAACATCATAATATATAACATCATTATATGTTTTAGTTTGTAATATGAATACAAAGGGTTTTGTCTCTTTATTTGGTAGAAATTTTACAAAATCGTTTATTTGTTTTTCACCAGAATGGTTGGTCACCTCTTCTTGTGGCCAGTGAACAAGGACATCTACAAATCGTAAAAATACTGCTACAAAATCACGCGAGAGTTGATGTGTTTGATGAGGTTAGTTACGTAAAATATCCCAAAAGAGTTACATGCAATTCAGTTTTACAAAAATTGATTAACATGTGGATATGGTTTCATAAATGTGTTTTAATATAATATCACAGAGCTATACACACAGTCATTAAAGCATTATGAATTATTAATTTTATGCACGTGATCTTTGGTGACTCAGAATAATTATGTTAACATTTTCTGATTTTAGTTGTGAATATTTGATGTTTAACCATATGTCATGATAGGCTTGTTGACACATATTGACTACATATGCTGACAACCTGACACTTTGTGATAGTTTCATCAAGTTTTTATATCTTGACGGGGGATATAAGTTCCCTTAGAGGGTCATTTACATATTTTTCTATTCATTTTGCAATCCTATGTTTGACGCTTAATTGAATCAAATTACACACACACACCACACACACACACACACACACACACACACACACACACACACACACACACACACATATACACAGATATATATATATATATATATATATATATATATATATATATATATAATTCATCATACCGTTAGGATTTACGACATTTGAATGTTTGTTCGAATGCTGATACATAAACACAGTATAAACACATAATTAGGATTTACATATTGGTATGATAACGTTACCGGATTCAAAACGTACAAAAACATTAAAGTTTTTCAATCACTGTTGAATGTTTTAAATTCTAAACAAAATGGCTTATCCAAAGAATTTTCCGGTAATTATTAATGAGCTATATATTGGTAAATATATTGATTTTGACAATAAATATAAAAGAGGAGTACAGTTTATTATTAATTGATAATGAATGCTATTATCGGGATAGATTTAATTGGTATTTATCATGTTACAGCACCATGGGAAAGCTGCATTGCACTTAGCCTCAGAGAACGGACACCATGAAGTTGCTGATGTATTGTTATGGCATAAGGCGTTTGTCAACGCTAAATCTAAGTTAGGTGTCACTCCACTTCATCTGGCGGCACAAAATGGCTACAACAAATTAGTCAAACTGTTGATCGAGACACATGGAGCAACAATCGATGCTTTATCCTTAGTACGTGTCACATAATTGAAATATTTTCAGAAATCATGGATGTCATATAATGTGATTAATCAGTTATTCACTCTCCCGTAATTTGCCTGCTTTAACAAATATACGTTGCCTTTTGACAGACATAAATTTGATTAAAATTTTTATAAAAAATATGGTAATGTTATATAAAGGTGATTATCGTTTTCTACATTGGCTTAATACAAAGGTTTTTTTTTAAATTTCACTTCATTTTGTTTATCACGTAATCAATGGGTATACGTGTATCTATAGAACCATGTATATAGAAGCTTAAATTGTATTTTATGTGGTTACAGGTATACGTGTATCTATAGTATCATATATAGAAGCTTTAATTGTATTTTTGTGTGGTTTCAGGCCAAGAAGACACCACTACATATGTCAGCTCAGAGTGGACAGATGGAAGTTTGTAGTACGCTATTAAAGATGAAATCCGACGCCAATGCTACAGATGTTGTTAGTAGTATATATCTAATATAAAAACATAATCTGCTTACATGTAGTGGAATCACTTTTCTTTATACTGTATTGAATATACTAACTCTAGCGATACTTCGATTCAAGTTCAATTTCCCCGTGTGTTATTCAGCAACAGAAAATACAGCTTGGAATCGTATCTAGAATACATTAATGTCTTATCTAAACTTGAGGTGGAATATGCAAGTTCATCTGATGAATGAAGAATTTGGAATACTTATTTCGTTTTTTTCTTATTTTAAAAATGAATTGTTAGAACAATGAAATTGCCAGAATCATTTCATCGATGTCATAGTAAATCGGCCAAACGGTTATGCGACCAATAAGTAATTGTGCATGTAGTACAATTTAACATTGTAGACAAGAAAGTTTAACATTTACACAATCCATTTTTGACCACCGAAGATTTAGCATAAAAATATATCTGGTAATTTGCGGTCAATTTTATGTTTTATTACACAAAAGGAGTAGGACCACGAAGCGTAAAAAATGGCCCTGTGTCAGAATCAAATGATTTTACCATTACAACGCAGAGTGCTCAACCACAGTTTGAAAATTTATGTAAAAATTTCAAAAAATATCTTATACCATCATTTTAGGGCTAAAACATGAAAATTTGACAAAAATCACATATTTCTGGGAATTATTTATTAAAGTTATCCTTTGAAATATACGTGCAATCAAGTGACACATATGTATTTTTGTAAGTTCATTTCCTGTCACAAAAAACTCAAAAGTTCAAAACATGGTTTGACAGGGTTATTTTGGGGCAAAAACAGTGAAAAAAAATACTGAAAAGCACAGATTTTTTAATTATTTATTAAATTATCCGTTTTGATATATTTCCCATCAAATGACACATATGGCTATATGTAGAGTCATTCAATATCTATAAAAAATCAAAACTTCCAAAAAATAGTTTTACAATGTTATTTTGGGGTAAAAAACAGTGAAAATGATTGAAAATTACAAAGTTTTGGGAATTATTTATCAAAATGATATGTTTTGATATATGTTCCTTCAAGTGACACATATGGCTATATATATATGGATATTTAAAATCATAAAAAGATGACTGGTTCCAAAAACTAATATTGCAAGATAATTTTGTGGTAAAAACAGTGAAAAATGATTGAAAATCAAATACTTTGGGAATTTTTTATTAAGATTAAATGCCTTGGCGTATGTTGTATCAAGTGACATGCATGGCTATATGCAGGGTCATTTAATATCATAAAAAGCTGAAACGTTCCAATAAATAGTTTTACAAGGTCATTTTGAGGTTAAAACTGTGAAAAATGAAAACCACAGATATTTTGTAATTATTTACTAAAATCATCCCTTGGGATATATATAAACGAAGTGACATGTTTCCCTTCATAAAGGTCATTTTATTTTTCAAAATCTGGAAAAAAAGTTTCTACAAATGGTATTACAAGTTTATTTTTAGATAAAAACCGTAAAAATGATTGAAATTCACAGTTCTTGGGGAATTATTCATTAAAAATGTCTTTTTTGATGTGTCAGAGCAAGTAACACATGTCTTTACGTGCAGTCATTCCATATTACATACAACTGGAAAGTTCCAATACATGATAATGCATAGTCACTTTAGGATAAAACCATGGAAAATAATTGAAAATCACAAATTTCTTATCTAATTGCATTTATCTATGTTGTTTGATGAAATTCATTCTAATCAAGTGACATTTTCGTCTCAAATGTTGGTTATACTCTGTCATGTTCAAATGACACTTTCGAAAAAAAATAATTCTGATGTATAGAGAATTTTGACGAAAATTTGAATGTGAATTTGATATTAGATTTTATTTTGTTCATAAATGTTTGATAATTGCTCATTAAATCAATATATGCTTTATCTTAAACATTTCGTTTTTCTTCCAGCACGGACAAACACCGTTACATTTGGCAGCTGAGAATGATCATTCCGATGTTGTGAAGTTATTCCTGAAATATAGACCGGAGTTAGTTACTATGGCGAATACTGTATGTACTTATCATTCTACCTGTTAACAGAGTGATTCTATTTTAATTAGGAGTCAAACGTCTCTTTGAAATATTCAATTAAAGAATCTAAGACAATCACATGTTCTGTCTTTTCCGTTTGTGCACAATGATTTTATATGGTTTGATTTATTTTAAAACTACTTATATATATATTTATGTATATTCATAGAATTGTGTTTTATTTTTAAGGATGAAGTGAGTATCCGATTTTCTTATGCTTTACGTGTAGTACAATATGCTAATATACATCGTGTTACTTATCATTTTCTTTTTTACAACAAACCCAGATGCTTATTCACTTTTGTTTATTCATTTCGTCAAGTTGAAAATTGTCTTTAAACGTTATATAGCAAGCTAATGACAGGACGGCCTCTGAATGTTTCTTGTGATTAATACATTAGTGTTATAGTACATTTGATAATACTTCCGTGAATAGTTTAGGAAATATTTGATCAATTTATTTCTAAATAGATATATAGCGAGTCTTAATTACACTTCTATTTCACCCTTAAATTCCTTTCACGATTTTGTCATTCCTTTTGCTATTTTGTAGATTCTATTGTGGCAATGTGTCATGCAAATATTTGTGATTCCATTTTAGCTAGTGGATATGTAGGACTATTCTTAGTTGCAACGTATACACAAACGATGATATTAGCAGAATTTCATATTTTCAAATAATATAGAAATAGGCAATGTTTTAACAGATAGATAGATAGCTTCGCATATACTGCATTTATCATTGTCATTAATTAAATAACGGTAGTGTATGATTTTTATTAGTTACGTGTCTATATGAAAGTATTTTGAAATTTGAAATATTCTGATAAAATGATTTTGTTTTGTTTAGATACCAATTTTCTGAATTTTCTTGCTATATCTATGTAAGAAATTGTGTAACAAACAAATTCACTCTGACTGTGAAAATGTAAAATGAATATCTAATGTATCGTTATAAGAATTAGAAGATAAATATGCTTTAACTTTTAAATGAATGAAACTTACATAACAACTTTTCAAATTAATTGCTTGTACTTGATGACTAGATATATAATCGTTTTTTGACATTTTACTGTAGAACGGAATGACGTGTGCCCATATAGCCGCAGCTAAAGGCAGTGTAGCTGTAGTGAAAGAACTGATGCGTTTCAACAGAGTGGTCGTGACGACAGCCAGGAACAGGGTAAATATATAATGTGTTATGTGTGTGTGTGTGTGTGTGTGTGTGTGTGTGTGTGTGTGTGTGTGTGTTTGTGTTATGTGTGTATGTGTGTTATGTGTGTGTAGGTGCGTGTCCTGTGTGTGCAGGTGTGTAGGTGTCTGTGTGTATATGTATGTGTGTGTATGTGTGTAGGTGTATGTATGTATGCGTGTGTGTATGTAGGTGTCTGTTTGTGTGTGTAGGTGTATTTAAATGCAGGTGTGTATGTGTAGGTGTATGTGTGTAGGTGTGTGTAGATGTATATGTGTATGTGTATAGGTGTATGTGTGTATATATGTGTGTATGAGTGTGCGTGTTCACTTTGTGTGAGTGTGTTCTATGTGTGTGTTTGCGTTTGTGTAGGCGCGCGTGTGTGTAGGTGTCTGTTTATGTGTAGGTGTGTGTGTAGATGTATGTGTGTATGTGTGTATGTGTGTAGGTGTATCTGTGTATGTGTGTGTGCGTATTTTGTGTGTGTATGATGTGTTTGTGTGAGTGTGTTCTCTGTGTGTGTCTGTGTGTGCATGTGTGTGTGAGGGTGTGTGGGTATGTGTTGGTGTGTATGTATGTGTGTAGGTGTATGTATGTGTGTGTTTGTGTGTTTATGTGTGTTTGCCTGTTTGTAGATGTGTGTAGGTGTGAGTGCGTGTTCTGTGTGTGTGTTCTATGTGTGTGTAGGTGTGTGTGTGTGTGTTCTGTGTGTGTGTTTGTTTGTGTGCGTGTCTGTGTGTGTTTTTTTTTAACATGTGTGGCATTTTTAGTCAGTATGGATGGTTGTATTACTGAATGTGTCACCATGTGTTGGTATGTGAATTTGTGTATGTAGCTTAGATGTACTTTTGTCAGTATTTTGTCAATATTATTGTATGTGCTTCCATGGGTTTGTGCCATTGTGGGTATGTATGTAACATTAGTATTAGTTTTTCTGATTTTTTAGTTTTATATCAACTATACTTCAGTTACACATGCACAATAAGACAAAAACAAAATGTATTTAATTTAAATAGGTTATTGTTATATGCTCATAAAATACATTGAAATTTCACGGTAGTTTTGTAAGGTAATGTTTCATATCATTATATATGTACTTAGAATGTTTTATTTCAAGTTATTAATATAAATGTAATATTCCATTTCTATATGAACCGAAACATAATAATATGTTTTACATTTTAAAAAGACAAATGATTCCACTGCACTCCACCTGGCGGCAGCCGGAGGTCACAGAGAAGTGGTAGAGGTTCTTTTACAAGCAGGTGCTTCAGCAACTGATGAGAACGCGGTAAGTCTGGACATTATGAAGTATCTATCCACAGTAGAATCTGCATCTGAATTATTCGGCAAGAGACGTATCAGACTCCTCAGTCAGGAGTCATCTCAGCTAACATTACGCATACTTCCAATGCTTTAAAATGTTCAATAGTGTCCATGTATTACTTATTCAAACAAGCAACAAACTATAAACGAAATTTCCTTGATGATTATTTTAATATGACATAGAAAAAAATAACCATTTCTTACAGTCAATGACATTTACTAATCAAAGACATCGAACAAATATATAAAAAATCTCAGATACCAAAGTATAAATCAATAGAATGTCCAGGACATAGATACAAATCCGGTGAAATGGACAAACACGGACCTCTGGAAACCAAGAGTTCAGGTTCCATGGAGGAGTAAGCATCCCCTGTCGACCGGTCACACCCGCCGTGAGTTCACAGTCAAGTCCAATGAAATACGTGAGGAGTGAATCCTCGGCATAATTGGTACAGACGTCTCAACAACCGCCAACAAAAAGGCAACTCAACATTTTACTAAGTGAAACAGAGTAATCGCAAACAAGACTATCATACCGACCGTAAAATTTGCGGAACGTTGACATCAAACGCGGTTTTCGATATCCCTGTGTCAATAATTTGTCAGTGAGTAGTTTATCGCTGTTTATGAAATCTTCATATGTTGTACACGCCCTGGCATATCGGATCATTTGTGAAATATAAACTCCATATGCGGGTAGCTGAGGGATATTACTACTTAAATGTGGAAAATTTATGATTTGAAAGCCGAAATCGTCGCATTTGTCGTATAGCTTAGTTGCCAATTTCCCGTCTATATCTATATTAAGCAAAATGTCTAACTATGAAGCGTGTGTAAATGTAAAGTTATACATACGTCATCCAGAACTGTTAGTGTTACCATACGCATGATATAAAACAGTAAATGTTTTCATTTTAATACTTGTCAGATTTGTATTGATTCTGATAAAGGCTTAAATTACAAGAATTCAAAACATTTAAATGATATTTACAGGACGGCATGACAGTAATACACTTATGTGCTAAGTATGGTCATACCAATATACTTGAGGCGCTCAAAGGTCATATTTCATGGCGGATAACAAGTAAAAAGGTATACTTATATTTTCAGCTTCACAAATTAACGGGCCATTTTACTAATAAAAATCAATACATCTATATTCTGTTGCTGTAAGGTTTCATATATATATATATATATATATATATATATATATATATATATATATATATATATATATATATATATATATATATATATATATATATACAATGGTTTAAATTTTAAAAGTATCATTTGACCAATGTATTATTCTGGTTTTTTTTTTCAAATAAAGTTTATTGAATGTATAACATTATTGCTATGTTCAGTTATTACTGAAGTATATTGTTTATGTCAGATTTTACTGTCAGATAAAGATTTCACAAAATCAATAATACTTGGTATAAATAAACACATATATTTCAGACCGGATTAAATGCACTTCATTGTGCAGCACATTTTGGACAAGTTGATTTCGTACGGGAAATGCTGACCGAAGTTCCTGCTACTTTAAAAAGTGAATCACCTGGAGGCGGAGATTCTGGTTCAAAAGACCTCAGTACGGAAGTGAGTTTATTATCATAAAAATATAGTTCAGTACGAGGCTGTAACAAAAATATGACCACCTACAAAAATCAACGCAAAACGTTACCAAAAATATGACCCACATATAGAAGAAATATTGACAGAATTATATTATATTTGTGTAAAAAAAATAACGTTTATATTTTTTTGGCGTTAACATTGAAAAAAGTATGACCACAACAAATAGTATGTTGACAAACATATTAACACAAATATTAAAAACAATAATTATTATTACATAACCTAAATAGATACAGTAGACAGTATAAATACAGATAACACAACATTGAGAAAAATATAACTACATGTAGAACTAGTTTCATCTAAAGCATAAGCATCATAGATACACACAGTACAACGTTGACAAAAACATAATAATAAGCAATGCGAGAGATGGTAAATATAAAGTAGTGACCAAGTGCCAGTTTGAGAGATAGTAAATATAAAGTAGTGACCAAGTGCCAGTTTGAGAGATAGTAAATATAAAGTAGTGACCAAGGGCCAGTTTCACTAAAGGTGGTAACTTTGCCCGCAAGCGTAGACGTAGTTTTAGACGCAACTCGAGTTACGATTTTATTTAAGTGTAAATATTTTTTTTTTTTTTACAAAAGATTGTAAAAATATGATTACTCGCTATCCTACACTAAGTTATGTGTGATATTAGAAATAGTTTGGAGCGGGCGTAGACTCAGACAGAAGTTTATGCGTAGGAAGAAAGATACGACCTCAGGTGAAACTGATCCTTTTATTGACGTAAGTCTAGATATACGTCTACACGTAAAGTTATGACCTTTAGTGAAACTGGCCCTAGGCGCCAGTTTCACTAAAGGTCATAGTTGGGATTACAGAAATGTTGACTTATCAGGACCCAGTTGTTCATCTTTTAGTTAAATTTAACCAACGGTTAAATATAACCCTGGTTTAAATATTGTAACCGAGAGTTACATAACCTAGGATTGAGTTTTTATAACAGTACCAATCTTTCAGTTATTTTGAAAATATAGCTCTCAATTGGTTAAAATATCTAACCGAGTCTCAAAATATGTCTAAATTTTCCATATCTAAGCGATGATTTCAACAAAAGTTATTATTAAACCTTATGTTAAATTTTAATCCCTGATTTTGATATTTAACAGAGGGTTAACATTTAACCAGTAGATGAACAACTGGATCCTGGTCTGATCTTCAAAATAGTCATCTTTCTGATAACGATGTTTTCCCACCACTAAAACTATAATTATTGATATAAGAAATGGTTTTATAAATGAAAAACAACATTTAAATAATCATCATAATTATTTATTCACTTCTTTCTTTTGTGTTGTTATTATTATGTTTAATGTATATTGTATGTATCTAAACAATTCTAAAATATTTGTTTATTTCTAATTTATCCTATATAGATGATGACAATATCTACTTCGGTTATGTATATTATTTGATATAATTGTACACCATAAATTAAGGCATAAGAAATAATTTTCATATAATTCTGTTTTAGTCTGGATTAACGCCACTGCATTTAGCAGCTCAATCCGGGCATGAAGGTTTGGTTCGTTTATTGTTGAATTCTCCTGGTGTGCAGGCAGATGTTTCAACAAATGCTCAGGTAAGACTGTATGTCATCTGTATACCCCTTCTTTGTTATAAAGGTCTTTTTCATAGTTAAGATTTAAACTTGAATACCTTTATCAATATCGGTAGTTGGATGTTCTGTCCATTTTACCCTATGCATATCATCGTTTGTATTTGGTGAAAAATCACTGTACAAAGAGTGTTAAAAACGTTGACACGAATCAGTAAAGAGCCGACCTGGCTCAGTCGGTAGCGCGCTTGACTCTTGATCGTGAGGTCGTGAGTTCGAGTCCAGCCGGCGACAGGTTGTTTTCCTGTCCTGCGGATGAGACAGTAAAAACCGAGGTCCCGTGTCACAGTAGGTGTCGGCACATTAAAGAACCCTCACTGCTCAATGGCCGTAAGTGCCGAGGGTAGGCCAAAATTTGAAGCCCTTCACCGGCATTTGGTGACGTCTCCATATGAGTGAAAGATTCTTGAGTGAGACGTTAAACAACAACAAACAAACAAACGGATCAGTAAAAGACAGATTTACTGGATTTTTTATTCTTAGGAAGTATTCAATATTGTTTTAAGTATTATAATAACCAATTTAGAAAAAAATCGATAGTGGCATTGAAATATGTAAATGAACATTGATTGTAGTTTAATAATATCAAATATGTATTTGCATGAAGAAATGTACAGCACCGTCAACAGAAGGACGAAGATAAGATCCTGTTTATTTAATGCTGTACTTCCCACTGATACAAAAAACTGATATTATGATATCGCTCGTCCCTCTTAGCAAACTAGCGTGTAACAAATACGGTATTTATATGTTTATTTCAGTATTATTTATGCCCAAACATTTCCTTTTAAGGGTGCAATACCATTACACTTGGCAGCTCAAGGTGGACACATGGCTGTTGTGTCATTATTACTTAGCAAATCAACAACTCAACTACATGTCAAGGACAAACGTGGAAGGACGGCACTACATCTTGCAAGTGCAAACGGCCATTTAGATATGGTTGCATTGTTACTTGGACAAGGAGCCGACATAAATGCATGTGATAGAAACGGATGGACAGCTCTCCATTTTTCGGCAAAGGCTGGATATTTAAGCGTTGTCAAACTACTCACCGAAAGTGGAGCATCTCCAAAGTTTGAAACAAAGGATGGAAAGGTACCTATCTGTTACTCTGCAGCGGCCAATCACGCCGATGTTCTAAGTTACCTGATGCGAAAAGACCACAATACACAACATCTGATGGATGATAAAAAGGTAATAATTATCGGCCAAACTCTTAATGACCAAAAACAATTGACCTATCGCCAAGTGTCTGAAACATGGCTGTCCATGTGCTTTTTTGACGTCATTCGATTGCAATGTCACAACCACACAAGCGTTTGAAGTGCCATTTAATTGTGACGTCATAATTGAAAAGTTTACAAAAGGTGTCGTGTCGGACATTTGGCGATAAGTTAATATGTATTCATAACAATCATGCAAACGGTATACTATTACCCAGAATACACTTTCTTTTCAATCGATGTTAATGTTCTGCGATTTTACTTTATTTTACTTTGAGGAATGGCATTAAATTGAATATTACTAAATTTATTTAAATATTACAGTTTTATAGCAATATTATGCTTGATATCATATCAAACGTTCTGTTCTACTAGTAATCCTGGCTAAAATTTTAGTAGTGATGCAAGTAATTGAGGACAAGATTTTGATTTTAAGTTGTTTCTTTTTTTTCCTTTTCAATTAGTTCGTATTTGATCTTATGGTATGTGGAAAGAATAACAAAAACAAATGCATAGAGGAATTCATTCTACTTTCTCCGGCACCAGTGGACACAGCAGCGAAAATGTCAAAAAATTTCAGACTGTTGGCCGTCAAAGAAAAGGAAAGATCACGTGACCTTTCTCTGGCTGGAGATTACTGCGAGAGCATGGCTACCGAATTACTCGCTATTGCAGCAAGTTCTAATAGCGCAGGGCAGTTACTGAAAGCAGTTGATTGTCATGGAACACCATTCCTTGATGTTCTAATAGAGAACGAACAAAAGGAAGTAGTTTCCCATCCGGCGGTTCAAAAATATTTATCTGATGTGTGGATGGGTAATTTAAATTGGGCAACCTGGAAGATCATTATGGTGTTCCTAACATTTTTGCTCATACCTGTTGTTTGGTTAATATTTTCACTACCTTTAAAACACCGCTTCAATAAAGTTCCTATCATAAAATTCATGGTATACTTGGTAAGTCATTTATACTTGATGATTTTATTTTCTTTGACTGTTGTTTACCCAATCATTCCAATATGGCAATCTGCATCTCTGATCCCACACTGGTACGAGTGGCTTCTTCTATCTTGGTTATCGGGTTTATTAGTTTCAGAATTAACAAATCCTGGTGATCGTGGTGGTCTTGGCTGGATAAAGGTCATATCCATCGCAATCAGTGCTATTGGAATTTTCTGTCATATTCTTGCATTTGCATTCGATGAAAATGACAGACTTTTGTTGATATTTATCAGAAATCAATTCTTCGCCTGGGCCTTGTTATTGTGTTTTGTACAGTTGCTAGACTTCTTGTCATTTCACCATCTCTTTGGGCCTTGGGCAATCATTATAAGAGATTTGTTAAAAGATCTTACTCGATTTCTGGTCATTCTCTTGATATTTATGTTGGGGTTTACTTTACATTTATCAGCAGTATATCAACCAGTTTATGGTCCCAAGTCCCTTAATCCAAGCTTAGGGAATGGTGTAGGTAATGGTGAACAAGAAACATATATAACATTTATCGATACATTTGAACTACTCTTTTTTTCTCTGTTTGGACTTGTTGATCCTGGTGCTCTGCCAACGATATACCGGAGCCCAGGTTTTGTCGTTACACTTGCTAAAATAACATTCGGGATTTACATGATGGTGACTCTTATAGTTTTAATCAATTTATTAATTGCCATGATGTCAGATACATATCAGAGAATTCAACAGCAGTCAGACACTGAGTGGAAATTTGGCCGAGCGAAACTTATCCGGAATATGAACAAGACATCCGCTACTCCATCACCACTCAATCTGTTCACCAAATTATTTGCATACTGTAGAGTTGCATACAAGCAAAAAGGTAAGATCGAATGTTGCAAAATTTACCCAAAAGACTGATGCATTATAACTTTGGTGTTATGTTTATAATATTTATAACCACTAGGTCGTTGCCACTACTGGTGGACCGTTTGAGTCCCCGAGGGTATACATAAACCTAGTATCTGGTATTTCGGTACCAGCTTATAATCTTATACTAAAGTAATATTTGGCACTGATAATTCCAGTTAAATTCCAATTTTTTTCAGTGGTTACTCTTAGATGGATTTCGGCTATACTTTTAGATTTATTATTTGGCCTTGTATGATACTAAATACATATATATTCTAAATTGGAGTTCATGTGATCAAGTCTAATTGACAGAAACAATCGTCCTTAGCATTATAACTTCGGTATTATGTTTATGATATTGATCCGACTTCCGAAACAGCGTCGGTACTTTATTTGCTTGATGACTCGATTTCATCACCATATTCGTGTATTGAGAAAAGTCCATTTAAAACCTGTCATTGAGTTAGAATAATTATAAATATTATCATTATTTACAATGTCCCGCGAAATGTATTTACAGCTGCCAAATAAATGTATAGAACATTTGTTTTTCTCATTTACTCTTACACACATCATTATGTGAGGACGACTCTAGCTAAAATATTCAATGCACCTAAGCTAAACTGCTTTTCCTACGGACTGTCTGTATCTTTAAACATACAAGAATTCAATTTCCTTTTCAAATCATTTCCTGATTTTTTTAATTCCAAAATAATAAACAGGTTTAAAATCACTGTTGCAAAATCTGGACTGGGTCTTTTAAGTTATTCAAAATAACATTTTCGACAGTAGCTTTTGTAATTAATATTATCCATTACTATCGCAGGCTCAAACTCTGTCAGTGCTTGGCAAGAATCAAGTAGAATTAGGATCGCAAACATATATTAAGACAATTACACTTGATTTTTTGAACAATCTAAAGGTTACATTATACAGATTTGTATGTTACGGTACAGTATTTCTAAAGATCGTATGTAAAACATTGTCATTCATATTAATTAAACTTTCTGAAATTTATTTTGATAAAATAAAAATCGTTGAAATATTTACATTTTATACTTATATGATTATATATTTCTTAGGAAAGTTGTGCAATGGCCACACTCAAGAATATCTAAATGACGAAGAAGAAAATGATGCACTCTCAGATTCCAGATCAGTAGACATGCTGGCACACAATTCAGTCACTTGGCTTCGAAATGTAGTGAGGCGGAACACACAAGTGGCACCAGACGGTTAGTGTTATATGTCTTTTTAAAATTTTTATTCAGATGCTATACTTTTATCACAAACAAAATGTGTAACAATTTTGTGCACCAGAAAATGTTTCAACAATTGGAAAGGTATCATGGCCATACAAAACTTTATTTACATGTATTGTGTTTCGTACATTCTGTTAATGACAAATTCTGTAGATTAAACTGACTTGCAAATGCATTTTCTACTTTCAGGAGGCTTTTTACGAGTTTCACGACATAACCAAGGTCCACAAAGACTAGAGGACGTAGTTGAGTGGGCTATGGTCGTGAGAAAATACCAATCAATGCAAGGTCTTGAAAATATTGGTCATATAATGGCTGATGAGGACATTAGAGAAATTAATGACGTGAACCAGAAAGTTGGAATTCTTGAACCAATCGAAAAACTTGTAAAAGATCAATCTTGAGAATGCTGTTTAAATAATTAACATTTACTTTCATCTAAATTTGTGTGCCTTATAGGATTTTTCAGTATGCAAAAAATCACCTTCAAAATCACAGCAATGTGTAACATAAAGTTCTATAACATTTCCACAGCAGTAAATACAATACTTTTCAAGTTTCTATTGAAAATAGAATAATGATGCAAGACGGAGTATAAATGTTTCACATTTACGTAGTGCACTTTATGCTTTAAGAAATGAAGTCAGTTAAGTCCAAGGATTTAAAGGACTATTATTTTAGAAAGTGTGTGTCGAAATTATCGCTAAAACTATAAAGAGATCCTCTTTATAATTCATTTAATGTGTTAGTTCATCAAAGGTCCAAAAATAATTTCTATCTTCAAAACCCGGAATACATATGTTATTTTAAATACTTGTCACATCAACATTTTTCCATTTGATAAGATTCCTGTTGAATACATTAAAACCCAGGTATACATGCATGAGGTATTAGAACTTAAGACAATTTTAGCTGTAAATAATTTATTCAAACAGATATAATTCTTAATCAAAATTTGGTACAGCAAAAAAAACAGTAAATATATCTGGTTGAAACCCGTATTGTGGTAAAACCAAAGTTTTCTTGTACCCACACAAACTGGAAATATAGAGAAGCAATAAATTTCATCACATATGCCTGTCATTGCAATAAGTTTCCATCAGTAAAACTAATAATGAGCCGTCTACAACTTATAAATTGAAAAGTTAGTGATATGCATGCTTGTATCATCTAGAGCTATAAAGCATTTGGTGATCCTTATAAATTGAAAATTGTTGCAGATTGTAAGAAAAGGGCGAACCGGCTGTAAGAAAATCACCAGACATGATTCGGTACAGGCTATGTCATGGTATAAATTGCATGAAGATAATATCAAACCCAGTTGTGTATTTCATGCAAACAATTTTTTATTATTAATGTTCTTAACATCATACAAATGAATTTATGCATTTTGTATTTACAGAAAATGTTATCACATTATTAAAGCCAATTGAATATGAAAGTCATTTTTTCACATGAATCATTAAATTATTTCAATTTGACCATTAAATGTCAACAATTTTTTGTGAGATATAATTTATGCAACAAGCATTAAGAGAATTATAGAATATCCATGTTTAATATGAAAATGTCGTGAAAATTTTGTCTTTTTTCTAATTATTTATTTATTCTGTAGATATGTGTGAAAATACTTTCACTATATAAAATCCAAAGTGTTCAAAAATTCTAATTACCGCTAATTAACATGGATATTTCTAAAAATGTGGTGACGATCATGCTTTGATATTCTTGTGATGAAATAAAATGCTCATGTCAAAAAAATCAAAATATGAATGGTGTTTTAATAATTACTTTTATTACATAGACTAGGACAAAATCCGAGTAACAAAATACTTTTAACCAGGGCGCTAATCAACAACAAAATCTGGATAACTTACAACATACCAATCATACTTCAATGATATAAGATAAACTGAATGTATATAAATTACAATAAATCATTCCAAATAGAAAAATATGTTTATGATAAATATGTGACCCCAAACTGAAGTATGTTTTGATTACCATATAACAGTCATGTAGTGAACACATGTCACAATTAACAACAAAAGATTAATCAAAAACATAAAATCCAAACTGGTACACTACAACAACATATCATATACTGTTTGAGATCTTATTTTTATGCATATTGTATCAGGTGCGATCATGGTATTGCCAACAATGATGCAATCAGTCCTATATGTTGCTAGACTACAGAGTGGATCATATATATATATATATATATCAGTTGAAATACAAATACATAGATTTGAAATACCGATTAAATAAAAACACAGTGTACAAAACTCTAGGATATGACTAAATTACAGCATAAAATATAAAAAACGAAATAAAATAACAACAATATGTGTATTTAATGTCTATTGTTTATCATAATATCACTACAAAGTATATATCAATGAAACCACATGCATTTCAATAAATTGTAAATAAAACAAAAATTAGAATTCCTGTCATAAAAATAATCCTCACCCTCAGTGACACTTAAATAAAGCAATCTCTACAAAATAAAAAAATTGTTTACTTACCAACACGGTCATAAGTTACTGATAATGCAATATGTATCCCATATCTTTTAATGACGTTATAATGTACTTCTAAATCATGAGAACTATGGGATAGAATCACAAGAAAATTGATATTGTTTATATCCCACGTTGATAATTCTTATATCTATGATACTTATTCTCTGCATGAAGAAAAAAACAATTTGCATACAAAGAGTATTATTTCCAGCTCCGATATTCAGTCCAGGAATAAAAAAAATGTGTTATTGTGAAAATGAACAGAAGTTTTATCTTGAGAAAGTGTAACATGTAATAACATATGGATGTTATTGTAGACAACTTTTCATATTGTTGGGTATTTAACCAGTGACAATTTTCCTCAGTGCAAACTGAATTATGGCTAACATTCCATAGATTTCATAGTGCATGCTTCAGTAATATTATGAAATGTGCAAAAGCTTCAAGTTTCTCTACCAAAAGTCTGAAAGATGCAGTTTCATCTTTTTATGATATAAGAGCATAGTTATTAAAGAAAGGTCAAACATGTGTTATATTTATTGTAATAAACCTTACATCTCTTTAAAATTTTTGCTCATTAAAATTTTTGTTCTTGCTATGAAAATACATTGTTGCCAAGAAAAATGAAATATCACATTTTTGATTGACTTCAGTGTGAAAACTGCACAATAACACCCACATTTTATTATATGTGACACATTTTCCTAACATAACAGATATGTGTTATTACAGGTTTGATAAGGAAAGGGTGGATTACCCATGTTTGTCCCACAATAACACATGTCTGTTATTTTTCTGTAATAACTGTATAGGGTTATACACTGGAATCATCTTGAAGCATACATACACCTAAGTTAAAACAAGAAATTTGTGTTCGTATTTCCTTCTTGGCATTTATTCTAATATGATGTTTTGCTGATTTCCGAAAGAACTATAATTTACAAAATTTCGGTTTGAAAAGTTGGTAAATAATCATTTTTAAGAGATTGATATTTTGATTTGAGTCCATGTCAATTTGTGATGCTGAACCATAAAGGCTTAGCGGTGAGAAGCTTCCAGCGCAAACATGAACATGGAGTTCAAATTGACATAAGATGAAATGTTTGACTTTTCTGAGTTACTAGTACATCTCCAAATATTAAATATTTCAAGACAAGACAATCTCTCAGAGTTCAACCTTAATGTTTAAGAAAGTATCTTTATACTAAAAACACACTCAGAACTGACATAAAATCATAACACAAGCCTGCATTTTCCTTACTGTAAAGAGACATGTTGATGAGAATTAATTTTATATAATTTACTTTTTGCATTTGAATATACTTTGTATCACTTGATGAAAGATATTACTTAAATAGTATCAATTTATGAAAAAAATCCGTATATATCATAGATAAAATAAAATTATTATTAGGCACGAGTGTATGATTCTTTTATATCACTTGACTCAGGTTAAAAAATGAAAACAATATAAATTACTGACTTTCATATTTTATACTACCATCATATTGTTCCTCAGTGCACTCTTAAAAAAACACTTACGCTATGATGTAAATGGCTGTGACAATCATTGATATGTAGCCATAAGGCCTTTTATATCACATAGTATCACACTGAATATATTAATATCATAAACTAGTTACGCATTAAATCAATTAAGTGTGGCAGGCCAATTACCATACACTGTATTATAATAACACTATAAACAGTATAGATTTCTACAAGACATATTCATACAATATAGATCAAAGAAGAAAAATTCAAGGAAATCAAACGAATTAATGACCTTAATACATTTCTCTATTAACTAACAGATAATTTTAACTATCGACATGTCTAACGCTGGTCAGCATATATTTGTAGATATTTCACGTTAAACTGTAAGTATATATAATGTAAGGATATTGGCACGACTACTAAATCATATGAGACAGGTAGCCTGTGACTACAGGTAATTCACATTTAATTCACATTATAAAGCATATGAACATTATAATTTGGTAAATCTTCATTCAAGCTTATGAAAAAAACTATGGTATTAAATATATGTGTTGTGGAGCAAGTCTTGTTTCAATACACCACTAGAGTCATATATTTGCCACACAATGTTATGTCATTGTCTCAAGAAATAGATATGGTATATTGAGACATGAAGAATAATACTGTCAATATCTTAAAAGGGAGACTTTGTTTTACACTTGTTGTAACTTGGGTCAGACTTAGGCAACTTGACAGATCTATGTCACCTTGCCATTTCTGGACTGATATGCAGATGGCAGAGTTTGAATGGGAAACAAGAAATAAAGATACCAGATCTGCAATGCCAAACAGAAGCTAACATCAAGCCATTGCTCTACATACTCTTTAAATAACAAGAAATGTTTAGCAAAGCTTTTTCCATCAGCAATGAGGGTGAAAAGAGCAGTAGACTAAAAACAATAATATAGATAAAAGCTACTTATAACCTGTGCTGAAATGTTATAGCTAAAATAATACAATCTAAAATAAATACTTACTATATACAGTGATAACAAGACATGCAAAATTAACTTCTTGTCCCAAAGGCAAAAACAAAAACATTTTGTCTAATAATATCTGATTAAATCTGAACAAGATTTGTAATTATCTCTTCATATCATTAAAAAGTTTGATGAGGTTTCCTAGCCCAAACATATAGCCTTCATCTGGCCCTTCATGGGTTGTTTGATCCCCTTGAAAACCACTGTGAGTGCTATGAGCAAAGTCTATCATTCTTACATCAATTAGTGGACTTTCAGAACTTTCCTTGTCTTTAGATAAAACACAAGAAGCATTGCTTGCTTCCTCCATCGGATAAATTCCATCATACATGACCAAGAGTGAACTAGAATAAAAGCGGAATGTTTCATGATGAGCAATCTGATGTGATAATTGATGAAGTCTCTGTACAATCGGTTCTATTAGATTCTTACGGCTTTCACAACCATTATGTAAGAACTGGTGTAATGACTGTTTAAAACTGTCCTGTGTCAAACTTCTGCCAAAGTATTTGTTGTGACATATGTACTTTCCTGTATTGGCCTGGTAAACCTGTAAAAAAAAAACATAAAAACTTCAAGATTCAAATAATGTGCATTTACTTGTATACCTAGGGGTTGAATTTAACATTTTCCCCAAATGATCCACAAGACCAGTAGGATAAAAAATCTACTAACCCCATCAAACTTCTAATGGCCAACAAATAACTGAAAAGAAATAATTTCATGACATACTCACATTTTGATAACTTATAACTAAATATAAATTATCAGGAGAGGACAGGATATTTTCAGTTTGTATTAAAGGTGCATTAGTTGTATTTACCCCAAAAGTGATTTCAATTTTTTCTATTATTATTACTTATATTTGGTGTATAATAAGAATAAGAGCTACACACAGGCATAAACAATAGTATATTCCTACATATAATGTGAAAAGAAGGAAAGCTCCAATGTGGTATTCATACACAAACAGTAAGGCAGAGTTTTTCAATTGCAAGTGAAAAAGTGCCAAATCTGGGTTTCTGAAGCAATTTTCACAAAATATATAGGAATTTAGGAATTTTTATGTCTGTGTGCATCTCTTTTTTGTTGTTGTATATTAATATATTTAGTACAAAAGCGGAAATTCTTTTTGAAATATAACACAGGTAATGCCCCTTAAAGATGAGATGAGATGATTTACATACATGTACATGTAACAAATATTGGAAAAAAGTACTTACACTCTAAATTTATTTCTTTTACTGGACAATGGGGGCCAGTGCAGATAACAAATCTACTGGCCCCACTTATTATTTACCAGTCACAGGCCAGTGGACCAGTGCTTATATCGAGCCTTAACATCCTTCTACCACACTAACTTGTAGATAGAAAGAATGCAATGCACAAGCATAATTACATTGTTTATCTGTCACTGTTTAAGCTTAACAATCACTCCTAGTTGTCAGATGTTAGTCCAATTGCAAATTGTAAAAGAAAATTTTACTTAACTTCTATCAAACAAGACAGAATTGCCAGGAGAAAAAAACATTACTGTATGTGTATTTAAATTAGCGCACGCATATTTTAACACTCTCAGGGGACATAGACTTATTAGAGTAATTTTGAATTGTTGTGTATAAAGAATGGATGGAGAATTTAGCACTGCTCTTAAATTAGCACAATGACTTCAGTGCGAAAGGTGCTAATATTAGAACACCGCTAAAATAAGTACACGTAGAGTGCTAAGAATATATATTTCAAAGAAGAAAATTTCTAAATTGAAGATTTGTTCTATCAAGAAAAGTGACTGTCAGAATAAAACAACTAAGAACAATGCATTTCATTTCATGATGCATGACATATGCATTAGGACAAACAAAAAGATTGAAAAAATGCTTGGCCTGAAGAGCAAATGGAAAGCTTGATGATTGTCGACTGTGCCAACTTGCTATTGATGATTGTCGACCGTGCCATCTTGCTATTGATGATTGTCGACCGTGCCATCTTGCTATTGATGATTGTCGACCGTGCCATCTTGCTATTGATGATTGTCGACCGTGCCATCTTGCTATTGATGATTGTCGACCGTGCCATCTTGCTATTGATGATTGTCGACCGTGCCATCTTGCTATTGATGATTGTCGACCGTGCCATCTTGCTATTGATGATTGTCGACCGTGCCATCTTGCTATTGATGATTGTCGACCGTGCCATCTTGCTATTGATGATTGTCGACCGTGCCATCTTGCTATTGATGATTGTCGACCGTGCCATCTTGCTATTGATGATTGTCGACCGTGCCATCTTGCTATTGATGATTGTCGACCGTGCCATCTTGCTATTGATGATTGTCGACCGTGCCATCTTGCTATTGATGATTGTCGACCGTGCCATCTTGCTATTGATGATTGTCGACCGTGCCATCTTGCTATTGATGATTGTCGACCGTGCCATCTTGCTATTGATGATTGTCGACCGTGCCATCTTGCTATTGATGATTGTCGACCGTGCCATCTTGCTATTGATGATTGTCGACCGTGCCATCTTGCTATTGATGATTGTCGACCGTGCCATCTTGCTATTGATGATTGTCGACCGTGCCATCTTGCTATTGATGATTGTCGACCGTGCCATCTTGCTATTGATGATTGTCGACCGTGCCATCTTGCTATTGATGATTGTCGACCGTGCCATCTTGCTATTGATGATTGTCGACCGTGCCATCTTGCTATTGATGATTGTCGACCGTGCCATCTTGCTATTGATGATTGTCGACCGTGCCATCTTGCTATTGATGATTGTCGACCGTGCCATCTTGCTATTGATGATTGTCGACTGTGCCATCTTGCTATTGATAATTGTCGACTCTGCCATCTTGCTATCATACAGTTTTTAGCATACAAGTATTGTCCAATTCACTGAACATGACAGGGTGGATTAACCTATTAATAGTCATAAGGATAAGTCTGTCCACTTTTATATTGTGACAAGCTTCTGGAGAAAATCATTTTATTCCTCAGCGGATACCCATATGTATGGAAACAAATAGGAATGATTATTCTTGCCAATGTACTTTCAATATCATAACAGTTTATTACCCAAAATTTGAACTTGCCAAGGTCAAGAAAGGATTTATGAGACTCTACCCTGCCAAGTTATTTAGATTTTACTGTACAGAAACAAGTCCTATATCCATACAGCATTATTAGAAATATAACCAATCACAGGCATGTTATCAGGTTCTATTTAGAGAGAGACTAAATATAAGATCTATAAAATGAAATCCTAACTACCTGCATTCCACAAATTCTAAGACCAAGTGTACTTGATGTCGTAGATTCACATTTTCTTATATGTCGCTGCTTTTTTGCCTCAGACACTTCATCTCCATGCTGTCGAGTTCCCATTTTCAGGTCCAGTATACATGGATATCGGAATTTAGCTGCTACATTTTCTAATAGTATAAATTCTACAACTGCTAAGGATATTCAAATATTTATAAGGGCAGGTATAATAGTTCATACAATGAAATATATTTGAGTGAGTACTGTGTGCTATACATAGTAAATCAGAGCTCCAGATAAATTTTCAGGTAAAGGGTATTTCACTATCAGAAATAAGATCTAAACGGTATATCAAAATTCTTAAAGGGTATTCTAAATTTTAAATATTAAAAGGGTGTTTTACATAATTATATATATGTATATATATATATATATATATATATATATATATATATATATATATATATATATATATATATATATACACACACATTTATATACAATTTGTATCTTCAATTTCCAGTGAGCAATTTTAACCCCTGTTCTAAATTCAAATTTTTAAAGGGTAAATACCCTCTTACTCCCCATATCTGGAGCTATGAGCATTCCTGAAAAATAACTGCACATGAAGTATTATGTATTATGATGCCCCTTGAATATATCACTTCAAAAATACCATGCATGTTTTATCAATTTCAATTGTATATCATATGCTGTTCCAAATGTTCAAATTGTTAAAAATATAGTAAGTTTCAAAATTAACGTCTCAGGAATATTCCTAGGTCATTTTTGGGTCCAATTACAGGACCCATTCCCAATGCAAAAATGGCCTGTACCTTTCCAAAATATGAACAAACATACCCAATACAAAAATGGCCTGTACCTTTCCAAAATATGAACAAACATACCCAATACAAAAATGGCCTGTACCTTTGCAAAATATGAACAAACATACCCAATACGAAAATGGCCTGTACCTTTCCAAAATATGAACAAACATACCCAATTTCGAATTTCAATACTAAGAATAAATTATTTTCAAACCAATTAAGTTTTTTCTTTATTTTAGTAAATTTTCCCAAATTCAAACCTTGGACCCAGAGGTTAGAGGGGTAGGAAAATCCCTGTGTCTAACTGCATCAATTTCCAGATACATTTACGGTTAAGTACAATAGCTAAGTAGTGGTGCTTTCAACTTGAGAAGGCTGTCACTACATCACTACTAAAAACCATTCAGATAAAGGATACTGCAGGACTGTGAACCTTGACCAGTTTTTCTCATTTGTGATAGGTGACGTTTATGACATTTTAAGCTCCATGGATTGATACTAGCAGTCTTTAGTGAAGTTCCAGATTGTGGGTCTTGTGTGTGAAATACTTTATCAGTCTGAGTACTAACTTCTATACTGCCACTGCGAAGTAGTCGAATACTGAAAAACAAAAAATAAAATTTTTATTTGCTGCAAAACACCCAGTGCCACCCCTCAGCCATTACTTATATAATGCATTAATGCATATATATCTTGTGTGTATGTGTATATATATCATATATATAATATATATTTATATAGTTCAAACCTGATATATCGCTAACTTTGGATTTCTTTAATTTTGGAAGTATAACAGGTTTGGAAATATATCGAGGTTTACTATTTTTAAGGTGTGGTCATTTTCATGTCTTTAATCCCTGCTGTATGTCATATCCTGTTTACAACTCACTACTGTAAATTACATGTAAGATATTCTGTCTATAATTGTTTATTTTTGGACAATTTGGCCACCTTATAAAAATGGCCAAAATTAAACTGTCCAAAATATGTACATGTTTGATGACCAGAAAATCTAGATGTTTTGTAATATTAACCCGGAAACATTTCTAATGTTAATTTTGCATAATTTTTTTTTTTTTTAATAACTTGGCGGTACGCTGGTTTTGGCATTATGACGGGAGATTTATATTGGTGGAAATCTGTTCTTCAAGAAATAGTGGTGTTTTGTGGGTATGGCAATAAAACAAGGGGCGATATATCAGGGGTGAACTGTGCTGCATACATGTGTAAATGTTCCTATGGCAAAGTTAATTGTTTAATATAAAACTCATCTTATATATCTTGTAGTTCCTTTGTACACACAAACAAAATACTGACAATATCTCCATGTCGTCAATTGTTTGTGTCTGAGGATCAATTTGATAAATTTGTGTACATTTTCCTTTCACTAAACTCATCCACAATTGAAAATGCCGAATTCGATCAATGGTAAATTCCACTGTCAGAATCTAGGAGTGTATAAGTAAAAATCTAAATTTTACAATAATTTTACATGCAATATTAACTACTTATTTCCAGAACTATGACAGTAAGTTGCACTATTTACCAATTAGAGTCAGTCTAAATGTGACATCAGGTGCTGATATTTTAAGCTTAAGAAATATAGCAAAAATTTAAACTAGAAGTCAGTAGAGTCTTTAAATGCTCACCTTGATTTGAATTAGACAATGATGGTTGATAACCAGCAGTAGCATACAGTTGTGAAAAGTAGTCAAGTCATGAAAATTTTATCCAATATATACTGATTAGATGTCTGTTAAACTTAAAGGTCAACCGACACAAATTTGTTTTCGTATATATTGTTATATGACCCATATAACTAATAATTAGAAAACTGCAATGTCGAAAACCACACAGGTATCGAGATATTTACCATTAAAAGACTAAAAATACCCATGCCCTGACTGACTGCCTTCGGCAACAATCGGCAAATCTCTACACGATACTTGATTATGGGTATCTTCATTAGGCTAAATGAATGTTAAGATACACAGAAAATAGCGGTAGCCTGTAGATCCAGAGATATATGTTAGGCTTTATATATCGCTGATAGGTCTAAAATAAAAGTAATAATAACTGGTAAGAAAATAGATAATGCAGCTATTTTTGATATTTGATATTTTGTTTAACGCCATACTCAACAATCTTTCAGTCATATGATGCGTCCAGTTTTTATTGGTGGAGGAGAAACCCCAGTTACCCGGGTAAAGACAACCGACCTTCCGCTAGAAAACTGGCAAACTTTCCCACTTAATTCAAAATGACCCTAGCGGGATTCGAACCAGAGGTGAGAGGCCTTGTGATTTAAAGCGCAATGCTCTAACCACTCGGCCACGGAGGCCCCATAATGCAGCTATTAAGAATGATATTCTAGAAGAAAAAAAAAGATGAAAAATACAGTAAATCTAGGCCTTTAATCTTACATCTAGCCTGTACAAGACTAGCTATATATACAGTTTTTATCTTAATACTGCTGACCACCATACGTAAATTACTTCCTGTTTAGCAGACCTAGAGGAGTATTTGATAAAGGGAAACTACTCTTTCTAACCTAACATTTTGTTATTTTTTTCCACCTGGTATGCGTATACGGAGGGGAAAAATTATTTTTCTTTGTACACAATACTTAGGTTTTATGTAGATCTATGTAATAAAGTCTACATCGAATTTTTGTATCCGTTGATCTTTAAGTTTGAATGGCTAAGCTAGATAGCATTAGTGTTTGTTGGTCAGCAGGATGATCTGATACAAGTCTTAATGGCGTTCAATCACGGTAGAGCACATGTTTCCTGTATATTTCAACAAAATCATTTTAGCAGTTATAATAACAAGATGACAGTGTGAAAAAATGTCCCCCTATTTTTGGAATAAAAAAAAATTGAATGACATGATATAAGCAACATTTTCTCACAAAAACCGTTTCCTCTCCTAATTACAGATAAAATGCAAAAAATGAATAAAAGGGAGGAAATCAAAGAATTCATATAAAAAAGAATGAAAAATACCTTGAACACTTGCTACCTGTAAAATTTAGTCAAAATCCCTTCAGCGATTTTAAAGGAATCAAAAATATGAAGAGTTTACACCAACAGTAAGGATGGAAGTAATGGGAATAGCTTACAAAGCTCATTTGTGTCTGGTGAGCTAATAAGAATGAAATAAAATATTAAGTAAAGGGCAATAACTTTTATAGAGATTCAAGTAATAGGTTTTTTAGATTACTTCTGGTTGAACTTGCCTTGCTATCTCGAACTCCAATTAAAAAGTTCCTTTGATGTTATATACATTTCAATTTCAAACTTGTCCATTAAAGGACAATACTTCATATAGGAAATACAGAAAAAAGTACTGACAATTGAATATAAACAGAGAATATAATATATAACAGAACCTGTCTAGAGAGACATTTGTTGTGAAAGACCACCTGTTTTGGGAGATCACTTTCTCAAAAACACTTGGTTTAATAATCCATCAAAAAAATCTCTTTTGGGAGACCACCTGTCTTGTAAGACCACATTTCAGTGGCAGAAGAGGTCTTTTAAGATACATGTAGGTCTCACTGTATAGAGTATATACATCAAAATAACTTTCACTGACCTATGTAGGTCCACTGTATAGAGTATATACATCTTAATAACTTGTACTGACCTATGTGCATGCCACTGTATAGAGTATATACATCAAAATAACTTTCACTGACCTATGTAGGTCCACTGTATAGAGTATATACATCTTAATAACTTGTACTGACCTATGTGCATGCCACTGTATAGAGTATATACATCATAATAACTTTCACTGACCTATGTAGGTCCCACTGTATAGAGTATATACATCTTAATAACTTGTACTGACCTACATGTATTTGCGTCCCACTGTATAGAGTATATACATCTTAACAACTTGTACTGACCTATGTGCATCCCACTGTATAGAGTATATACATCAAAATAACTTGTACTGACCTACATGTATGTAGGTCCCACTGTATAGAGTATATACATCAAAATAACTTTCACTGACCTATGTAGGTCCACTGTATAGAGTATATACATCATAATAACTTGTACTGACCTACATGTATGTAGGTCCCACTGTATAGAGTATATACATCATAATAACTTGTACTGACCTACGTAGGTCCCACTGTATAGAGTATATACATCATAATAACTTGCACTGACCTACGTAGGTCCCACTGTATAGAGTATATACATCACAATAACTTGTACTGACCTACATGTATGTAGGTCCCACTGTATAGAGTATATACATCATAATAACTTTATAGTAGGTCCACTGTATATATATACATCACAATAACTTGTACTGACCTACATGTATGTAGGTCCCACTGTATAGAGTATATATACATCATAATAACTTTCACTGACCTTGTACTGAGTATATACATCCTATTGACCTATGTAGGTCCCACTGTATAGAGTATATACATCATAATAACTTGTACTGACCTATGTAGGTCCCACTGTATAGAGTATATACATCATAATAACTTGTACTGACCTATGTAGGTCCCACTGTATAGAGTATATACATCACAATAACTTGTACTGACCTATGTGCGTCCCACTGTATAGAGTATATACATCATGATAACTTTCACTGACCTATGTGCATGCCACTGTATAGAGTATATACATCATGATAACTTTCACTGACCTATGTGCATGCCACTGTATAGAGTATATACATCATGATAACTTTCACTGACCTACGTAAGTCCCACTGTATAGAGTATATACATCATGATAACTTTCACTGACCTATGTGCATGCCACTGTATAGAGTATATACATCATGATAACTTTCACTGACCTACGTAGGTCCCACTGTATAGAGTATATACATCACAATAACTTGTACTGACCTATGTGACTCTGCGTTGTCTGCTGCCATTGTTGTTCGCCTCCTCAGATTAGGGCTATCTGTATCACTTCCACTTGAAGAGGGAGAAAGATGATCACTAGCTTTCTGTGACTGAACTTTAGGATATCCTATCAGTGTTATATAGCCATCACTGTCTTCACGAAGTTCCACTTCAATAACACCTGGTAAAGCATATATGTAATCTTTATCTAATTCTAAATTATTTTAACACTCTAGGAGTTATTTTAGAACAAGTCCTCAAAGAATTCTATTTACACTTAACTGTCAGTAAGGGTGAATAAAATATAAATTTGAAGTTTATCAAACAAACATGTAGAAGTTACTTAACATGAAATAAATATTTAACAAAAATCATGTATTTTTCTGATTATAAATTGAAATCATAATTTACCTGCAAAGTAAATTATATTACCCTTTCATTAATGTCATAGCATTACATATAAGTCAATAGTTTTATTAAACATTAAAACAAACTAATGTCAAAAGTAATGTTTTCATGCATGTACAACAGTCAGGACTATTCTCTTTTATCAAACTAGTATTTCCACATGTAATTTTCTATCACTATCAATACATACAAACATTTACCCCAGTTTGGAGAATATTTTATGCAACTGACAGGAATTGTTGGTTTAACCTATGCAATTTAAAGGAATATAGTACAAATAAGAGACAGGAAAAAGTTCTGTGTTTTGAGTACTTATGCCACTAATAGGAAAAGTCAAGGCCTAAAATAAAATTTTAAATGTTTGATGTTGCCTGCCTACCCAACCAAAATGCTGCCCCCCCCCCCCAATTTTTTTTCCTCACTTTTTTGTATCTAATTTTTTCCGTGTCCAGATCTATCAACCAATATTCATTTACTTGTTTTTTTTAAATATTGTTTACAAGCTTGCATCACAAACTTGGAACTCTTTCCTAGACAACGTGAGCTAAATGTAATAATATATACACGGTATTATGAAGCCGTAAAAGTGAAATGATAAAATAATAGTAATTAGGGGCCATGGGAAACTAAACCTGGGCCCCAAGATAGAAATTAGGGGTCCAAGATAGTAAATCATGGCCAATTATAGTAATTTGGGGCCCCTAGATACAAAAGAGGGACTCAAATATAGTAAGTTGTGGCATTGAGTTATTAAATCGGGACCCCATATTCCTAAATCAGGGGGCCTGATGTTATTAAATTGGGGCCTCGGAAAATCATTTTGAGTTTTGGGATCACAGTCATTACATGCTAGGATCTGAGATGTCTGTGATTGGTCAGTTATGTAGGGGCTGTGACGTACTATCTCGAGGCTTCCACATGATAACTTGGGGTCCCAATTTAGTATATTAGGATTCCTAATTACTATATAGGACCCAATTTACTATCTTGGAACCATAATAATTACTATATTGGGGCCCCTAATTTCTTTTATCACATCAATTTTTTTTTCATCATATCACAACATTACACAAAAGACAGGATGATTTGCATGTATGTTTAATTAGGCGTGATAAGTAGCACTTTACCTATTGTATACACATCAGCACCGGAGGCCTTAGACTGGGTACTGTCAAAACAATGTACAGGTGTGAAATAAATTTGAGGATTACTTTTAGTGTCTGGAACATCTTTAATGAAATTATTATGTGAACACATTTGTGTGAGTTACAATGTGAACATTTTTAATCATATGGTGCTAATGACTACTGCACCAGAAAGAACAACATTAACATAGAGATGTACCTGTAATATCAATGAATATAAATTGTCTGAAAATTGTATTACTAGATGTCGTTTATCATTGACAAGTTATTGGTAGACACCCTCCCAGGAAAGACCACCTCCATTATGAGACCACACACTTCTTTCATTTTGGGTGGTCTTATAAGGGGACCACTGTATTGCCGAAATATCCAAGACCCATAAAAAATACCAAAATAGCAAATTTCCTGTAAACATTGGAAAAAAAAATCATCACAGTTATTGAAAGATACATGGAATGTGTATAACGTTTTGCAAATTGAGATACGTACCTCTAAATTCTGCAGTAAATTCTTTAAGGCTCTTTGGTATATCTAGATAGAAGCAATACTCTCTGGTGTTTAGTGGTTTACAGAGTGTGGACTCATCAAAACACAACATACTCGTGTGGCCACCAACTTGGTGTGTAAATGGCTGCAACTGTACTGGTGTGCAGTCACTTTGCATTGGTTCGCAGTCACTCTCATTTTTCATCACTTCTACTTCTGGCATTATGCTCTGAAAACTCTTATCTAAATGAGAAAGACATGGGTCTGACTTAAGATATAAACAAACTAGTGAATACAATTAACCAACCATTTCAGACAATGCATAGTTCAACATTAATGGTGCATTAGCTGTGTTTTTTTTTTCCTTTTTTTTCCTGATGTTGTATTGTTGTTTAACGTCTTACTCAAGAATCTTTCACTCATATGGAGACATCACCAAATGCTGCTGAAGGGCTTCAAACTTTTGCCTATGCCTGGCACTAACAATGATTGAGCAGTGAGGATTCTTTAACATGCCGACACCTACTGAGACACGGGACCTCAGTTTTTACTGCCCCATCAGAAGGACAGGGAAAGCAAACCACCGAGGCTGGAACTCGCATCTCTCCAGTAAGGTTTTACAAAAAAGTAACTAAAACTTGGGTCAGACATTTCGCCTAACATGAGTACTGATGGCTTATTTATTATGCAACAAACTACATAGATCAGCGATATGATTATCAAATCTTGTGCTTATAAGCATTGTTTCATCGATATTAAATTTCTATGTGACAAGGCAGTACTATACCCTTACGCTATACTTCCTATCAGTAGCCCCATGTCACAGTAGGTGTCGGCATGTTAAAGAACCCTCACTGCTCAATGGCCTAAATGCCAAGCATAGGTCAAAATTTGAAGCCCTTTGGTGACGTCTCCATATAAGTGAAAGATTCTTGAGTGGGACGTTAAACAACAATAAACAAACAAACAAACAATCCTATCAGTAGCCTTAAATCTCTAGGTCAATAAGTGTGCTGATAGTGTGATCCGGAATATTTGACTGGTTATGTTTTGACTTTTATTATGTGTATATCACTTCCATCGAAGTTTGTTGCTGATACAGTTGTTGTGATTTTCACCAGTCATGCTATGTTTGGGTGTCTATAGAGTAAGTTTGCATTAATTTTTATATAAACATGTATGCATGAACGTTTATAAGATTTATTCATCTTTATCTGAGAATTAAAGTGCAAATCAACCATATTAGTCAGCATTTACAATATACATTGTACATGATGGCGAGAAAACTTAAACATGTGACTGTGTTATAAAGAACATGATTATGTGTTTTGTCAGTCTGATCTATAGTTAAAAGAAATAATGCATGGATCATTTGCATAATATGTAAACATTCGCATTCTGTGCAGTAATTGGCTGTTTTTTGTGTTTGTTGCAGCCTTTTATGGTGAACTTCTTTTAGAATAAACTGTAAACATCTACCTTGACTTTTGCTGATATATTCAGAGGGCTGAGACAGAACAATACTTGTACATGTAAAACATTTTCCCAACTTCAAAGACAGCCATGAGTTTCTCATCAGTTAAGATCATGTGAATGAGTAATGACACAACTTCTATGTCCAACTTTACAAACAGATCTTGCCAATACACAGTAGGGGAAACTTGACCAAAACTCATTTGCATATTAATCGTGCACAAGAATTGTTAACAGTCCAGTCTATCATTTTTAATGTCAATTCTATCACAAGAGTAAAAAATAATTAAAAAGCAACAGTCTATAGCAAATTTATAATATCTTGAAATTCTTAAATGGGTGTACCCAGCAATTTTGGCCCTATGACTTTTTTGTAGATCTTTGTGTATTGAACATTTTTGCTTCGTTCACTTTCTCTCTTTCTATTTTACTTTTCAAGGTAATAGACAAAACTATCCAAAACATGAGAACTCCACTAATAAGGGGAAATAACTCCCATAAGAGTTGACATGACAATTTCAAGTCTGTTGACCTTTTTGAAGAGCCGGCCTGGCTCAGTCGGTAGCACGCTCGACTCTTGATCGTGAGGTCATGAGTTCGAGTCCAGCCGGCGGCAGGTTGGTTTCTTGTCTGTCGGATGAGACAGTAAAAACCCAGGTCCTGTGTCACAGTAGGTATCAGCACGTTAAAGAACCCTCACTGCTCAATGGCCGTAAGTGCTGAGCATAGGACAAAATTTAAAGCCCTTCACCGGCATTTGGTGACGTCTCCATATGAGTGAAATATTCGTGAGTGGGGCGTTAAACAACAACAAAAAAAACAAACCTTTTTGTAGATCTTTGCATGCTGAACAATTTTGCTTCTTTCACTTTCTCTCTATCTATTATACATTTTAAGATAATAGGATAAAACTGCCCAAAACATGAGAAATCCATTAAAAAGGGGAAATAACTCCCAAAAGGGTCGACAAAGCAAGTTCGGCCCTGTTGACATTTTTTCGTAGATCTTTTCGTGCTGTACATTTTAGCTTTTTTCACTTTCTCTCTATCTGCTATACTTTTCAAGGTAATAGGACAACTGTCCAAAACATGAGAAATCCACTAAAAAGGGTAAATAACTCCAATAAGGGTCGACCCGGTAATTTAGGCCCTGTTGACTTTTCTGTAGATCTTTGCATGCTGAACAATTTTGCTGCTTTAACTTTCTCGCTATCTATCATACATTTCAAGATAATGTCAAAAAACAGCCTGGAACATGAAAAATCCACTTTGCCCTATTGAATTTTTGTAGATCTTTGCATGCTGAACATTTTTGCTTCTTTCACTTTTCCTTTACCTATTATACTTTTCAAGATAATGTCAAAAAAGTAAAAAAAAACCTGAAAAGATAACAAAAAAGGGGAAATAACTCACATAAGGGTCCAGAACTCTACATTAAAGTCACATTCCAGGCACTCCTAACCGATGAGTATTAGGAGGATTCCGTTGGAACTCTTGAATTTACCCTGGTGAACAGGTGATATAAAGGGTGTGCTCGATCTGATAATTTTCACCAAAATAATATAATGGTAGATTTTTGCAAGCCGCTCATTTTAAGGTAATGTTGTTTTTTTTCTAGCTTTAATCATTTTGGAGATACATGTATTAAATCAAAAATATCTGCCAACTCATTCACTCTATACTTAGCAACAGCAGCCATGTTTAGTCCTAGCCCCTTTTCCTCCGCAAACTTTATGTGGCTTACATGTTTATACTTCCTGTCAAGTTTGGTTCAAATTAGTCCAATGGTTCTGTAGTAAAAAATGTCCAAAATTTGACCAAAAAATCTTATATTTTCAGCTTATAATTAGGTGCCTGTGACCTTGACCTTTGACCCCATGACCTTGAAATTTTGTCAAAATGATCCTTAAATAATTCCTAACAACTTTCTCATATATATTTGTAGATAAAAAGTTGATCATTTCTGAGTTATTAAACAATTTAAAATACAATTGTGTAAAGGTTAACGACGAACAACGACAGACAAAAGACGATTGCAATAGGTCACCATGAGCCTTTGGCTCAGGTGACCTAAAAATCAATATAATAGATAAATAAAAAAAGGTCTCAAGCGATAAACTAGTGCACATTTTTGTTGAAATCCAAATGGAAATATAATTATTTGACAGAAATGCCTCTATTTGTTACAGTATTTTGATGTTTAGAAAGTCCTTTAACAAATATTGAATGATTTCTACCCACTATTCATCTCATCCTAGATTTTATCAAGTACATGTATTTAGGGAAACAAATTTTTTATTTTAAACAAAACAAATGGGTGACCCATATCTTTAATATACATGTACAGTGTATATACATTTGTACATGTATCAACAAACAAAATTCTGTTAAAACCCAATGGAAAAAAATCAAGTAATCAGACAGAAACTCATATTGTGAGTGATGATGTCAAAGACAATGAGACTCCAAACACAAAGTGATCAGACAGAAATCCTAAGTGTGACTGATGATGCTGAAGATGCCAAGACTCCAAACACAAAGTGATCAGTAGGGGTGCGACGGTTCGGTTAAAAAATGAAGAACCGAACTGTTGACGTCAAACTGATTGGTTCAGTTCTTATATTCCGGATTTCAGTTCGGTTCGATTAAAAAATTATTATTCAATAAGGTCCTTCTAATGACCCAAACAGCATGACATTTACTTGATGTGGACACCAATACTTCTAATAAAAAAACATAATATTCTTTATCAGAATATAAAATAATCTATAAATGATAAATATAGATATAATTTGAATGTAGATGTGATAATATATCCAGCCTCTCAATAACTTGCAGCTATTTCGTAACATTGTGTCTGTTAGGTGTTTAGTGCTATCAGTATAAATTGCAAATTGCGCCTTATATGAAGTTATTCTTTCGTGTTGTTAAACAGTCATTTTATCTTGCTCACTACGATCACTTCATTCCTCAAAAGAAGGGGGGATCGGGAACAGAAAAGGCTTGAGTAATTCGAGTTACTTTTGTGTGGGATTATTTCCAACTGAAACCATATGCCGATGACAAATATGGCAATGCATAATCAACAGTGTCTTTCAAATAATAAACATGACAATTTGACATGCAGCATTTACTCTGTAGTGTTTACACACCTACGGAGTTACTCTACTGCAGAAAGGCCTTGGGTTTTTGATGGTTGATCCGTAAACCTCAGCCTGTGGTATTCTATACCCTCTCGTAAATATTTTTTTCCAAAATGTAATTCCAAAGAAGAAAGGATTAAAAAAGATGTCAAAAGTAAAATTTGTTAGTGAATTAAACATAGCAATACAGCATATTTCTCTTACAATGGTGTTCCATCAGTCTACGCTAAATTCTTTTGGCTCCCAAAGGTCATTCGGACCTGTGTGGTTGGGTTCCACACAGGTCAGAACCAAATATTGTCAGTCCGAAAAAATTATAAGGTTAATTGATAAACCACAATTATTACATGGCCATGATGGCCTTGATGGAATCCTGATCATGCAGACACAGTCACTTTGACATGCAGTGCTTTACAAAACAAGAGGCCGAATGGGCCTTGACGGTCACCTGAGCATAACTCCAATAAGGGTCGACCCGACAATTTCGGCTCTATAGAAAGTTTTGTAGATCTTTGCGTGCTGAACATTTTTGCCTCCATCAGATTCTTTCTATCTATTATACTTATTGAGATAATGTCAAAAAACAGCCAAAATACCCCCCATTTACTAAAGTGCCCACTAGTGGCATGTTTATGGACGGATTTCATTTTAATTCGCAAACTTTGTAGACAATGACTTAACAATCATGCACACAAAATTTGAAAGTCATCTGATCATTGGTTCATAAGAAGAAGATTTTTAAAGATGTACCAAGTTTTGGTACTTTTTGGCCCCTTTTGAGGCCCATATGGGCCCTAGCCCCTTTTCCTTCGCAAACTTTATGCGGCTTCACATGGGATACTTCCTGCCAAGTTTGGTTGAAAATGGCCCATTGGTTCTTGAGAAGAAGTCGAAAATGTTTAAAAGTTAACAACACACGACGGACGACGACATACAAAAGATGATCGCTATAGGTCACCTTGAGCCTTTGGCACAGGTGACCTAATAAGAAAATCACTTTTCATTTGAACCAGTAGTTTTACTACCTAACCAGGGATTTTTACTATATATATACATGTATATTAGGCCCAACTTTCTGCCCCGATTTTAAGCGATTATTTTACCACCAAAAAAATCGCTTAAAATCGGGGCAGAAAATTCGGCCTATAAATATATGTGCGTGTGTGTGTTTGAAGAACATTTTTCTGCATGATGAAATGACAGAAAACACATTTATATTAAATTAACTTGACTTTATTATATTTCAAACCGTTATAAACAATGTTTATTCTGTTTTTTGTTTTCACTCAAACCAGGAGTGTTTATCAGCCCACACTTTTCATATTGTTGTGTTAATATTATGGCAAACTTAAATTTCGATTTTTAACAGCCGAGACGACGTATAAATAGACTGCATTTCGACAATTTACAAAACAAGAGTCTGTCTCTTCTTCGAGCACTAGCCACGACCCAGCATGAGTATTCCTTTAACCAAAATCTTTCAAACTCAAGCTTGTGTCCGATGATGAGGCAGATTGTTCTGTTGAAATCGACACTGATTTAAAGAAAACGTCACCTTGTTCTGCTTTGAAAGTTTGAAGTTGAAAATCATACAAATGTGACAGCACACAACGTGCTTTTTAGACAGTAATCAACGTTAGTCAGACGCTCTAATTTATCAAAACTGAATAGTCAAATACATTGTTGTAAAGGGCATAGCTGACCATAATTTCGATAATGTAATTTCAGAGTGAAAATGAATAACTTTCGATTTCTGGTTTGGTAGAAACTAGTTGCGGTATGCGATTGAATTCCAAGTAAACACTCGCTAAAACCTAAAACTGGTCGCATCTGCAAGTGATTTATAACGTTGTTATGAACAATTAATGACTTGGCGTTAAAAAAACATTTACGAGTGCAAAATCAAAACACTTTAACTCAAAACGGCATCGGTCATGCGGTCCGGAAATTGGGAGAAGAACATCGGTCAGAACGGATTTTTGTCAGTCAGGACCGACGGACCGATCTTATTCGCATAGACTGTTCCATATAAGCAAATTACATGTACATGTACAATGTATTTCTGTATCATTGATCAGTAGCTTGTTACAAATGCTACTGTGCCATGCACAGATTTATCTTAAAGATACATAATTTCACAATATACATGTAGTGTAAGGTAGGCTAGAGATATGAACTAGAACCCACATACTGCTGTGTTGCATCACAGGGTCTCATATTTGGGTTAAAAATATGTCACTTGACTGCCATTTGTTCTAGAATGTGCTTATACTTCTGTGGTTGCACTTGGAGTCCAAGAGTCTGTTGTTAGATGAACCGAACCGACAAAAAACGAGAACTGAAACAGAAAAAAAATGAACCGAACCCAACCGAAAAAATCCTGAACCGTCCCACCCCTAGTAATCAGAAAAAACACAAAGTGTGACTGATGATGTCAAAGATAGAAGGCTCCAAACACAAAGTAATCAGACAGAAATCCTTAAAGTGGCTGATGCTGTTGAAGATGCCAAGGCTCCAAACACAAACTAATCAGACAGAAACACAAAGTGTGACAGATGATGTCAAAGATAGGAGGCTCCAAACACAAAGTAATCAGACAGAAATCCTTAAAGTGACTGATGATGTTGAAGATGCCAAGGCTCCAAACACAAAGTAGTCAAACAGAAACACAAAGTGTGACTGATGATGTTGAAGATGCCAAGGCTCCAAACACAAAGTAATCAGACAGAAACACAAAGTATGCCTGATGATATTGAAGATAGGAGGCTCCAAACACAAAGTAATCAGACAGAAACACAAAGTTTGACTGATGATGTTGAAGATGCCAAGGCTCCAAACACAAACTAATCAGACAGAAACACAAAGTATGGCTGATGCTGTTGAAGATAGGAGGATCCAACACAGACAAAGTAATGACAGACACACAAAGTCTGACTGATGATGTCGAAGAAGCCAAGGCTCCAAACATAAAGTAATCAGACAGAAATCCTAAGTGTGACTGATGATGTTGAAGATGCCAAGTCTCCAAACACAGACAAAGTAATCAGACAGAAACACAAAGCGTGGCTGATGATGTCGAAGATGCCAAGGCTCCAAACACAGACAAAGTAATGACAGAAACACAAAGTGTGGCTGATGATGTCGAAGGTGCTTAGGCTCCAAAGACAGACAAAGTTATCAGACAGAAACACAAAGTATGCCTGATGATGTTGAAGATAGAAAGCTCCAAACACAGACTAATAGAATCCAAGGATTTAAATTTCAGATTCTTACCACCAGGAATAAAATTTCCCTTTCCACTCAACACAACCATGTTTGATTATTTTTCTCCCATTATCAAAACATGTTTATGTATGTGAAAAAAACCTGATGCAACTTAAATACACTGTATTCTCATCATGAAGATGTCTTTTATTATAAAATTATATTATAATTATAATAATTACATACATAGCACATGTACATGTAGCTTGTCTTCACCCAAGGTTGTGGCAAATTGGCAGATATGCCTGTGCAAGGTGGGAGAAAAATTAATACCTAGGTGTTGTCCAGATTTTCTAGTGACACAATACATGTACAATGAAAAACACAAAGGACTCCACTGCATGTATATGTACAGGGATTTTCCTATCTCCAAAATTCTGGGTCCAGGGTCCGAAAAGTTGGGAAAATATACGACATTTTAACTAAAACAGAAAGACTTACATGTAATTACAGACATTTGTTTGAAAATACTTTATCATTGAATTTGAAACTCCAAATTGGGAATTTTTGCATATTTTTGGGAAAATACAACCCAATTTTGCATTGGGAATGGGTCCTGTAACAGGGCCCAAAAATGACCTTGGAAAATCCTTGATGTACATATGTAAACTGAAATAAAAATATCTATAAAAAAAATACAATAATAATATACACGTACTGCACAGTATACAAACTTACATGTTGCTTGATTGTGTTTATGTTTTTTCATAAACAGCGGACTTTATCTCTTGTTCTTTGTTAGGTTTTCTACATACATCATTAATTATCCTGTCACACCTGCCAATTCACAATACAAACATTGATTATGTGGTGTCATTTGACTAACGCTTAAATGTATTATGCATGAGTACAGTACTTATATGTCAACCACTGTTGCTAACAATAAAAACATATAATATGTACTTATAAAAAACTCTGTATTATATACAATGTACATAAATGTGTGTGTCTGTATAAAGCATATTTCTACAAAATTTATTGTACAAGTTATTACATTTTATTTCATAGGCATCTTGTAAAATTTCCCTCAGTAACAATTCCCAGATATACCATACATTTTTGTACATCTACATAAATCTAGGGCTGTCATTGATAGATTTGATATCGATGTATCGATATACGAATTGATTAGATATGATAATCGATACATCTTTTCAGTATCGATACATTTCATAGTATGTATTTTCTTTTATAATTTCCAAAACTTTCCATTTGTTTTACTTCGTATTATCGAACTATGTTACATTTTATTTTAACTGTTCAATTTGTTCAAATAAACCATGTTTTCCTTGCAATGATTTTTTTTAATCATCAGATAGTAAAATACACTGTAAAGCATCTAAATATTATAATGAGTATATATATTTTGAATGCATTATTCATAGAAGTATCATATTATTCGATTTATCAATATATTGATATCTAATTTCTCATCAATGACAAATAAATCAAAGTATTGATTCCAGCTGATGGTAATCATTAAGTTTTAATGAGGTATAATACACTCAGTATACTGGATAAATATACATTGTGATTGTGTACACATGTGTGAAATATATATTGCAGGTTAATTTCAATAAAGGGTATCAATGTCATGTTGTAAAATTTGAATTTACTGTCACAATATGACATCAGTCTTTTTACTGAGAAAATGCATGTTATTTCCAGAGTTTCAAAATTAGCAAATCCTGCAAGAATCATCCAATTTTATTTTGTATAAGAACAATAATGACAATGAAAACATCATAATTTTTTAACATTTTTTTCCATTTATATCATCCGTATCAGAGGTCGAATTTTTACAATGATTTTGAATTACCTTTTTATTTTGGTAAAATTAAAAAAAGTAACTTAAAATCAGGGCAGACATTTGGCCTAATGTGAGTACTGATGGCATATTTATTATGCAACAAACTGCATAGATCAGCGATATGATTATAAAACCTTGTGCTTATAAACATTATTTCATTGTTATTAAATTTCTATGCAACAGGACGGCATTGTACCCTTACATGTATACTTCCCATCAGTAGCCTTAAATGTCTAGGTCAATTTAAATGTGCATGTAAAACATTTTCCCAACTTCAAAGGCTGAATGAGGAATGACACAACTTCTATGTCCAATTTCACAGCCAAATCTTGCCAATACACAGTAAGGGAAACTCGACCAAGACTCATTTCATATTAATCATGCGCAAGAATTAGAAACAGTCCGGTAAATAGCATTTAACATTTATTCTGTCACATGAGTAAAATACTAAAAATAATTGAAAAGTAACATTCTAAAGCAAATTTATAATATCTTAAAACTCATAAATAATGCCAAACTGACTTTCAATAGCATATATTTCATCAACTCTTGTAGACCTATATTTTTCAGCGAATCGTTACTTTATTTTCATCAATTTAAAAAGCAAAAATATACAAATAAAAGTGTGATTTGGAAATTTCAACCCTGAAGTTGAGTTTATGTTTCTGAAATGCACATACATACATGTGTAATTTTCCGTCAACATAATGTCTTAATAACCCCAGTCTGCAAAATGTGCTCTGACTTGTTCTCAATAAACATCTTACCATAACATTACTCCAATCAACTCTCTTAGACCTATCATATAAATACCCAAATTGACCAGTTTTTACAGGTTTTCGTTTGCTGTAAAATTATTTTGTGTATGTGAGCCTGACCAGCTTCTCTGAACTTCTGATACTGGAATCCCTCTTTAAATTGTTGGTACAAAATATATCGAAAGTTGCGAGATAAAAAAAAAATGCTGCAAAGATCACAATGAAATTGTGTCTGTGATTCACACACTGCCAATACCCAATCTGACCAGTACACAGAAAATGAAAGTGTATTAACAAATTAAATGTGATTTTTAAATGCATTTGTCACAATGGTGGTTTTAATGTAGATATTAAGAAAGTACGTAACTAAATATACATGTGCAACATACATGATTGATTTTCTGGGCATTTTCTTGACATTAATTTTCCCTTCTCTCAATTATATTGCACAGAGCTGAAGTTGGTCCATGATAGATACCTACTGGTATATTTGAGGAAAAAAAAACAGGAAGAGTGCAACATTTTATTGAAAACTACTCTGATACAGAGAAGTATATTAGTGTTAATGAAATCAATCAAATAATGTTATAATTCTCAAAGTATTTAACAGAAATATCTTGACAGTAAATGAGACTAGCTAATTTAGTTACTACGGGTGCCAATTTGAGTACTGTTACGATACACATGATACATGTGCAGTTTTAAAGAGTACAGAAGCCACAATACATAATCAATAATACATGTATAGGTCAACAGTGACAATATCAATAGTTTCTCAACTTTGTTTTACAGAAACCAGCCATTCGCCTTTACTAAAGGTAAAGTACTATATAAGTACATTTTTGTTCACATGTTGTACTTTTCATATGGCCAAATCCCTAGTACTGCAGGGGTGAAGAAATCCTATGCCCGACCTGTAACGTTTACCATCCGGACAAGTGAGTTTTCTTAGTTTGGTTGTCCATGGACAAGTGCATTATAAAGGGAAAAAAAGTATATATCTAGAGTTCAAAGTATTTTTGTTTATAAAACTTTGTCAGTAATTAATTATTGTGCAAGTAAAAATCAATTTTGGGCAACCAGCTTTTTTGCATTTATTTACCCAGGGACAAGTGCATGAAAGTAATATTTCCACACTCCTGTATGTTATGATTATTCTCATGATACATGTTTAAACAAATTCATGAGAAGAAGTAAAACACAGTTAATTTCTTTGAAAAGTCTTACTTTTAGTGCACTGTATATTTTTGCCTTTAAAGTGTAGAAATGGTAAGAGTTGTAACCTGCAAGATCGCTGTGAAAGCCAAGCTATTGCTCGACGCCATAAAAAATATTGGGATCAACCTAAGTTAACCTGTATTATACAAAGGTAATCAGTGTTCTCAGTTACCGCCGGCAAAATCAACCACCTATCATAAAGATTTTTCTGGCTATGAAGTTTCTGCATTGTAGAAAAGTAGTATAGTATTACTACAATGTATATATCCCAAAATTTGTATCAAATGAATGCCTTTGGTGCCACCTCAGACCCTAAGCCGTCTCAAATGTATGCCTTTAACAGCGCTCAGTCCCTTAGCTGTCATTTCAGTTTTTCCTAGGGCCAGTGATTTTCCATTTAAAATTTGCTTCAATTCTGTTTTCAGTAAAACAAAGAACTAAAAACCTTCTTTAGATGAAAAAATATTTAACAATACAAACTCATAATCATACTTTCAATAGTCTGCCACACACATTTAATGGCAGATTTAAATTTGGAAGTAAATAAAACTTAAACGTGTACATTGTATATGCAACACTGTATTTTTTTTAATTTTAAAATATTTTATAAGTACCGTAGGCCTATATACTCATTTACATGTATGATGTAGGTTACAAGTTTTGTTGCAAATTGTAATTTCTAATTATTGCTTGAATCTATCAGCTGACTTAGAACAAATCTGTGATTTTTTATTTGGTGTTTTTACTTTAAATTAACTTATAAAGTAGATCTACATGTTCATCATACATGTACATATAATTTATTTTTATAGTCTTTTAGTCTTTGTTGTACCAATTAATCGTCATCATCCTCATAAATTTCCCATGGAAACCGATCGTCCCGTGATGCATTATTTTTTAAATGGGAGCAAGTATCCTCTTTTTACATTTTACATACGTGCCATCAGCCATCGTACATGTAGCTCGATGTCAAAACCATCAAGGTAACAAAAACCGACTATTTATCAAGCGGTATGTCATAAAAAGTTAGGATGGATTGTACTTTGTGAAACTTTACTATAAATTATAAAAATTGGTAAATATATTCAGAAATTGAACTAAACATTATGAAAACCTAATTCAATACATCAAGTTAAAGCTATTTTTGTTTTAGAAGATATGGAAACGATTGCCCTTAGCTTTCGATGGGGACTATACTGTAAATGTCAGATTACAGTGTATCTGGCTAACATATCTACATGTACGGGATAAAATAGTACATGTAATTGGTGTAAAATTATGTGAAAAAAATATTTTGAATAAACAAAGTAAATAAAGTTTATAACACACAAAAATAGCACACTAGTTCACAATTTAGTAAATTCTACATGTACCTCATGTTGGAATTTTTTAAGCCACATTCTGGGGATTAATGTTTATAAATAAACTTTTCTGTACTCTCTTAATGTGTATTCGTATGAACTTTCGTCATATTTTCAAAGTCCTATTCAAATTAATTAGTTAATTAATCATGGATAACACCTAACACATTGATCAATTTATAACAGGTAAGTGTTGCCAGTCACATGGTGACGCTTTACTGAGCCTGTTTGTTTCACTGTCTAGGACAATCCAGATAAGTGGAACACCAATCAAATGCTTTTTTAAAAAATGCAAATTCTGTTTCAGATTGCTGAATTCATTAATCTGTCTGCAATTCTGCAATCACAGAAAATCACTGGCCCTATTCTCCTACTGATCCAACCAGAGAACGCCACTGCGACATTGACACTTCAAAATGATAAATTTCCCATTATATAAGAGCCACTGGGACAGCTCGACGCATCCATGGTAGTTTCCAGAATTACATCAACCCCATACCGGTTTCAGTTTTTATATTGTTTTGACTTTCGGAAATCAGTTATTGTCCCTTTTTAATGTTTAAAGTTTTTCATGTTCAAAGACACACAATTCCCAGGTGTGCTAAATGTTTAACGTGTTTTGGAACATGACGGCAGCATGCACGCCAGCAGCTGAAGGTACATTTTGTAGATCTACGGGACTAACGAAATGGAAATGAATATGCATTTATAATTATCCAATCAGCAAATGTCTTAGATTTTCTTATGTTCAAAGTGGAAACAGACGACATGAATACAAAAAACGATGGGTAGCTAGAAAAAACGTCTCATTGATATGGAATCATGTCATGTCGTAACTTAGTGACGATGGATTTATAAATCTAAAAGATCAAGTAAGCATATCAACAAATATCAGACGTCAGCGATAAGAAATGGATGGTTAAAGTGATCACCTAAACTGCTGTGAAAATATCGCAGCATCTTGCTAAGAAGAAAGTATATGGGAGGAATTCTGCCCGATTTTACCACAAAAAAATTACTTAAAATCGGGGCATTAAGTTTGGCCTAGTGCCAACTTAGCATCGATGCTAAGCAATCAAATGAGTTCACAGCTGGGAATACAAACTTTAAAACAAGCACTCTTGATTGACATGCAAAGACAGATAGTCACAAAAAAGCTGTAATTTCATTGTCTGAACAAGACAATCTAGTAAAAGTGGTGATAAAACGGTTAAGATCCAGAGAAAAGTCTGTCATTGTAAGAGTGGAAAGTGCCTACTTTCTGATGCAAAACATGCGTTAACTATAATGTTAATTAAAATTGCTACTTTGGTTATCAACATATGTTTTTTTTTTACTATTTTTATTATGTCCCCATGGTTATGAAAAATGTCCCCATAAAAATATTAACAAGGGGACATAATGCCCCTGTATCATTCAATCCTGGTTGGATCAATGTTCTCCCTATTTCAATTTTCCCCTATAAAAAATGTTATTGGCACACTGGTAAATGACCTATCGCCAAATGCCTGACATGGCACCTTTTGGTAAACTTTTCCATTATGACATCACAATCAAATGACCCGTCAAACATGTGTGATTATGACGCCATATTCGAATGATGTCAAAAACGCACATGAATAGCCACATGTCAGACATTTGGCGATAGGTCAATTGGGATGCACATTAATGTTTAAGATAAATTTTCAATAATATCATTTGCAAAATATCTGCAGGAGTAGATCTAGGGACAAATATATTTTGAATTAGCCAATGAAAATTGATATTGGCCAATGATTTGGCAGATGCATTTTTGGAGGGTCGGGCGATTTATTTAATTACCGAAACGCACTACAGACGACAGGCATTTGACAACTGACGTCTTAGAATAAACATCACACACGAGTTCTTAACACAAGTGTGCTGTTTAATGCTATACATTGACGGTTAGTGGGAGTGATCAGCACAACAGTGGGTATACACTCTAGTATTATTACAGTACAATATCATAAGTAAAGACTATAATTATAAATTGGCATCCGTAGCATCAGCTGACCATATCCGATATCGATGACACTCTCTCGTGGTCAGAGTAGTTTATCAATCGCTTCCATTCGGACTGCCATACACTTGATTTTATAAATGATCCATCATGAACTTCTGTGTATCAAAGGATGATATAACCAGAAAACAGCATCAATATACAATGATATTATCATACCTTACAGCTATTATTTTGCAATTTTCCTCACCAGTCTTCTGTTTCCTGTTTATAGGAACAAAACAGGAAGTGACGTTTTCATCAAACTGGTGTCCGATCGATGAAGGCCATAGCCTGGGATCCTGGCTCACTGATGCTAAAGCTGTTAGTCGGGTCCGTTGCGCAACTCAGGTTTTGATGACGTAGTTTCACTTTCTCTTTATCGGAAGACGTCTCCGTCTTGTGCACCAGATTTTCAGAAGATTCGAAGAAAAGAAAACTAATATTTCCGCAGTATAGGGTGACTACTATATGTCCCATACTTCAGAGCACCTTTTTCCGAGAAACGAAACACACCCAGATTTCCAGGAATCGCCATTGGCATTAATAATGCCATTATATATAGATGATGATATATAACGTATTCACGGGTCTGGTGATCGCCGGGAAAATTCCACACGATAGATAACTCGACCCGGTCGTTCAATTTTTCCCACCGCAGCGTGCATGGGGTCGCAGGTGTCCAATGACATAGTGTTAAAAAACTTGAAGACGCCATAAACAATTTAACAGCTATTTAAAAACATGTCTATCGAGCGGTTATTGGATTTACTGACCCCACCCAAGATGTCTATTACGACACAATATATCGAGCCGTTATTGGATCTACCGATCCCGCCCGATTTTAAAAAAACTTTTTTAAAGCCCAAACGTGTATACACGGGGCAGACCTATTGTTTTGATAAAATTTCCTCGACAAGCAGGTTAAAGTTTGGCACCGCGTTTGACGACTATAAAGTAGTCCTATTGATTTATTTCTACACCTCGTGAGGTCGGTGATAAACGATAGAGGTTTGCAAAACGGCGATAAATTTCGCATCATCATCAATCACCTGAGTTTCCCGAAACCGTTCAGTATGAAATATATCACCGTCTCGGGTGATTTAGCCAAAGATTTATTCAAAGCACTGAAAGACTATATAGAATATTACGAGGTACCCATAGAAGAAGTAGAAATAGTCGTCCAGTCTACGACAATGCCAAGGGGAAGGGGTGGCCCAAAGAACCGGTGACGAAGAAGACGAAGTCGTCGAAAAGAAGTATCATCACGATTAAAAACGACGACACTACGTGTTTGGCACGAGCCATCGTGACGGCGGTTGCCAACAAACATAAAGATAAATGGACGAGATCCCAACTTTACGACGGTTTCAACGGTAGTCGAAAATTACAACGGGTCGAAGCGTTAAAACTTCACGAAGAAGCGGGAGTTCCCGTCCGGGATCACGGTTGTACCTTAGAAGACGTGAAAGAGTTTGCCGATCACTTGGACGTGCAAATCAACATAGTGGACGGTGATCAGTTCAACGAGATCATCTATACGACCGAAGGAAGCGATGACGACGCGATATATCTGTACAAGAATAAAAATCACTTCGACGTGATCACGACCATGACGGGATTTTTGGGTAAAAGATATTACTGTCATACTTGTAAAAAATCGTACTATAAACGAGATCACCACAGATGTCCTGAAAAGTGTTTATCGTGCTTCGGTTATAATTGCCCTGGTGGTGAAAGGAAAGTGTGCGACGATTGTAACAGAACGTTTTTCGGCGAAGAATGTTTTAAGGAACATAAACGCGTCAGAGGCACGAGAACGGCGAAACGGACATGGTTTGTTTAATCGTTCAGAAATGTTCAGAGTGTGACGAGTGAGTCAAAGACTTGGAAAAATACGGTCGTTCCGAATGCCCGAATTGTAAACAACATGTCGACATGACGACACACAAGTGTTTCATGATCAAGAAACGATGTTTAGGGTGGAAAGTGCAGACGTCAGAGTGTACGAACGTAAAAAGAGTTGTGTAAAACGCGAACGACGAATTATTATACGACATAGAAGCGACGCAAGACCCGGCGTTCACATTGTAATCGTGTGTCAAGAGTTTAACGGTCGACATGAATTTTCTACGGTAGACATTTTTGCGAGTTTGTTTTGGACAAAAAGGGCATCAAGAAACGAAATGCATACGAGCGCAGTTTTTGTTAAAATATTTCGTGCAGCATCGTAAACCCTAAAAAATCGTACTGTAAACGAGATCACCACAGATGTCCTAAAAAGTGTTTATCGTGTTCGGTATAATTGCCCTGGTGGTGAAAGGAAAGTGTGCGACGATTGTAACAGAATTTTTCGGCGAAGAATGTTTTAAGGAACATAAAGTCAGAGGCACGAGAGACGCGAAAGACATGGTTTGTTTAATCGTTCCGAAATGCGTGTGAACAGTGGTCAAAGACTTGGAAAACCATATATGCGGTCGTCCAATGCCTGAATTTAAACAACATGTCGACATGACGACAACACAAGTGTTTCATGATCAAGAAACGATGTAAGGGTGGAAAGTGCAGATCGTCAGATTTTTACGAACGAGTTACAGTTGTAAAACGCGAACGACGAATTATTATTTTTACGAGACAAGAAGCGACGGGACACCGGCGTTCACATACCGAATCTAAGTCAACAGTTTAACGGCCGACAAACGCATATTTTCTACGGCGACGATTTTTGCGAGTTTGTTTTGGACAAAAAGGGCACGTTCATAGCACACAATGCGAAAGCATACGACGAGCATAACGTTAAACCCTATTGCATTTACAACGGTACGAAGATCATGTACATGGAAGTCGGAGCCGTTCGCTTTATCGATTCCATAAATTTTGTCCAATCTGCTCTGGCAGAGTTTCCGAAAACGTTTGGTCTGACCGAACGCAAAAAGGCTTATTTTCTACATTATTTCAACAAGCCGTGTCACCAAAATCACGTGGGACCGTTGCCTAGCAAAAAACACTACAGCTTCGATTATATCGAAACTACCCGTGTAAACATCCGGTCATCGCGAACTCGTTGTTTTGTAGCATTCATCACAACTACGTGAAAGAGCGAGGTATCGATACGTTGAAATATTGCACCTCTTGTCGAAAATGGATGGCGAATAGTACTAAATACGAAACGTGTTATACGTGCGGTGGAAAAGAACGCGAAGACTAGTGGCATAAGGCGCATAAAAGGTCAAGAGAAGACGCGGACGTCCTGAAAAAAAACCCGACGATTTTTAAAATATAGTGTTGTCTTAAAAATCTACGGTTATCGCGAAGCGGATTTGTTTACGAGATCTTGGAGTTGCTTGCGTAAATCCTCCGTCTCTTTGTCCGACTCCTTTTTTATGAACTTGTGGGTAGAATAGAGTTTGTCAGAATAGACTTTGTCCTTCATCTCGCGATACTTGGTCAACTCGTGGGACACGGTGACAAATTCTTCGTCCGAGATCTTCCCGTCCTCGAGAGCTCGACTCACCAGATCCGATATCGAATTAAGTTTACTCTCCGCGAGTTTGGTGATCTTGAGGTGTTTTTCCGATTTTTTCAGCAGTAATCGTCTTATCCCTTTCATGGCCAACCCCACCGAACCTACGGCCAAGGCTAATTTGGAGAGGCAATCCTGCGATGGGAACGAGAAATCCGAGTCCTCCTCCTCCGACGCCTCCCGAGATGAGAGCCGCGTCGACGCCGTCTGCTGTGTTCACTATTTGCTTATACTTTTTATGGATGCTCTTCCACGAAACGTCTGTTCGATCTCACCGATTCGTTTTAAACGATATTGTTGCGGATCGCTTTCTATTGGTTCTAATGGTGGATATATGTTTTTACTCATCTCTTTTTTCTTATACGCGAAAATTTTTTATCTGTCTAATACGACGACGTCGTTGACGGTCCCCGATTTCGACCCCTTATTCACTCCGAAATTTAGAACGTCTCCTGATGTCACCCGCAACGGTGGATTCAACGTGACGACGTCGCCGGTTTTCGTTTGAAGGGTCTTGTGTTCGACGTCGTTCAAGATGAGCGTCAGGTCCAGTTCCCCCAAGAGTCCGACACGAAAGACGTGACCGTCAAACAACATCGTCCTGCCCAGCGACGGTCTGATTCTTCCGTTTTTATTCACGTCGAATTGGAACATGTTCATGATGCGACGGGTTTTGGTCAACATGTTGACCTCTTCTTTAATGTCTTCCAAGAGTTCTTCTCTCTCCAAGTCGTCGTAATAGAAGCCCGATCTAGACATCTCTTTTTATTATTTAGATTTCTTAAACTATAAGAGCACGTGAACAGGATGGCCGTGATTGTCGACGAGGTGTCCGTTCTCGTCTTTTAGGTGTATCGTTAATTCCGTGATGCGATCGCGTTTCAGCTTTAAAAAAACGGGGCGTTCGACGTTTTCGACGTACAACTCGGAAAATTTCACATTGGGGCACGTTGTTCGACCTCCCGTCTTTGAACGTGTCTCCCTCGGCAAGTTCTTCGAGATGAACGTTGAGTAGTTCCACCGGTTGAAGGTTTATGCTATTGGTCTGGTAGATGGTCCCGACGAGAGAAACTTTTTCGCCGATTCCGAGAATCTTGGTGAAGCTGTATCAAATTATATGCTTTACCGTCGAGTCTTACTATCATCGTGGTTTTGTCCAATACTATTTTCTCGAGATATTTATTGAGAATTCGTTGTATGTCTTTGAACGTGTATGATCCGGCGTGCACGATTTTGATTCTCGGTCTGTCTCTACCCTTGGCGTGTTGTATCTCGACGCCTTTTTTTATGTTGTACAGACCGTTCCAAAAATGGACGGACTTTACGCCCACGCACCACTCGTCGTTCGCGTTGTCGATGTATCGAGATAGTTTCACGGGTTCGCCGATTTTCGTCACGAGATGAAACATGTTTTTTTATAACAATTTTATTTTTTTAATAAAAGATGAACGTTTAGGAGTACAGGGAGGATTTGGATTTGTCGTCTTTCGACTTCTACGTCAATGCGACTAAAAAGTTTCGCGCGTTGTTCGAGAACATTTTCGTCAAGTATAACAACCCCAACGTTTTCGAAGACGGAACTTCGAAATATTACGCCATGTTGCGTCGGTGGTATCGGCATTCCGTGACGGGAGGGTTCTGGCAGAACCAGTTGCGGCGTGACAGTGGGAATGGGAAACGAAAAACTGTCGTTCTTTCGGTTTCACGTTTACTATCAAATCAGAAGGATCTTGAACGAAATATCCGTCCCCTTGCCCAGCGATTCCGATTTCGAGCACTACACGAACAACGTCGACACTTCGGCGTACCAGCGGATCTGTCGCGAATTCGGAGTGTCGGTCCGCGCGGACTGGAAAATCAAGGGAACCATCTTCGGAACGTATAACACGAAGTGGTCGGAGGGATTCACGCTTCCGGGTCTGACCAGATTGGACGCGTCCATTCGCGTCTTCGCCTGGGCGGTCTTGGACGCACAAGGTCAAACCAGAGCCTCGATCGTGGACGCCGGCGCCACCTCGCTCGACGCCCAGAAACAATTTTTGGTCAACGTCGAGGATGCGATCAACAGACCTCTCGATCTACCCGCCGACATTTCTCGCTACGAAAATTGTCTAAGATATGCAAATTCCAAACTCGACTTTGTCATCCATCCGGGACTTTACATGCTACCCAGCAACATGGAGCTGAAAATCGGTGCCAACATCGCCAATTATAATAACGAAATCTTGATCGCGCCCGAAACCACAAAACCGGGGACGTCTCTTCGTCGAGTTTCGTTAACAACCAGCCGACGACGACCATGCCCAACACCCACAGATGTTCGCCCAACCACACGGCGGTGTTGCAGAGCGTCGACAAGATCCAGGAAAGGATGGAACCCAATATACCCGGCAACGCCTCGCCGAATTTGGCGGCCAATCTCGCGAGCAGTTTTCCGACCGCATCTAGCTGTTTCTTGAGCCATTCCTGTAATCCCCCCCTCTTTGTTGGGAGGAGGCGGGGAGGGTATTGTCGCCGTCGTCCCCGGAAGGAGCAATTCGACTAAGAATCCCACCGTCATACCGATGGCGGTCAAGACGCTAAAGATGGTGATGCCCTGTTCTTTGAACAGATTGGCGATTCTTTCTCTCAAGGGGAGATCGTCGTTGAGTAACCTCTTGACCGACTCTTGAGACCGGCGATACTCGCGTTGATCCCGTCGAATTCACCGCGCGCTTTCTTTATTTTTCTCTCGAGCCATTCTTTTTCATCCGGAGTGTTTTCGAGTTTATCGGTCCATTCCGATATCAATCGTTCACATTCCGCTCTTTTACCTTCTTGAACGCGTAATTCACCGCGAATGGTTCGTAAACTTTTATCCAAACCGAACAATTCTCTCATGGGTAGTAATCCCTCATCTCCTTCTTTCACTGTTTCCTCGAGTTCTTGCAAACTAACCAATAAACTATCTACGTCGTCGTCTACTTGTTTAACACTCGTTTCATCATTTATTTCAGTAAGTTCTATATTTTCCTCAGGCTTTTTTTTCGAGTCTTCTAGTTAATTCATTGGCATCATTTAATACTTTATTGGCTTGTTGTTTAACAAGTTCCTCCTCCATACCCATTGCTCTACGAAAATCAACACTCGTACTAAAATGCGAGGGCTTGTAAAAATAAACCCCTTCCCCTTTTTTATACGTTAATCATTCCCATTTCGACCCCCATCTTACCCATAAATCACCTTGTTTCGATGATGTAAATTTGTAAGGCTCTTTAAAACCAAATTTAGCTATTTCACGTTTCCATTTCTCCACTTATACCGCAGTATCTTCGTCGGACGCTAAGTCTTTAGCCTTTATTCCGGGTGGCACGTCTTCTCCACTGGCCCATCCAGGGCCTTCCCTATTATCGATGAAAGACGTCGCCGCCGTATCGTCATCGTAAGTCGTATTACCATCGTTATTGTAAGTCGTATCATCATCGTACGTCGGATTATCGAACTCGTGAATGTCATCCATTTTTAAAATGAGATAAAAAAATTTATCGCATAAAATAAAAAGATGATGCATTACGGACACATTCTCGATCCCGATAGAAGATTGCGTACTCCCTTCGGTGTGAAGGGCGTTCGCCAAACGGTCACCAATTCCCATAATCCCTCGAGTATCGAAGAAAACCAAACGTTGACGATTCGTTTTCCCAATTTGAGCGACAACAACGTCATTGTTCCCAGAACTACGAAACTATGCTTCGATATGGAAATCGGCGTAGAGGGTGGCGATCTCTCTAAGGCGGGTGTTTATAATAATCTGGGGCGTAACATCGTCCAAAAAATCGAGGTGAAGATTTCGGGAAATACCGTTCAAACCATCGACGATGCCGATAAATTTTTAGTCTATAACGATCTTTGGAAAGTAGAACGAGGTAACATGGCCTATCAGGGAATACAGACTGAGGATCTAAATATGGTAAGGGCGAAACCCACCAGCTATAAAATACCTCGCGACACTAACGAAGACTACGAAATTGCCGCGGCGTACGGCAATCGATTTTGTATTCCCTTGGATTTCGAAATCTTGGAAATGAGAGCGAACCCTTTTATCAAGCGGGATTGCATGATAGATTGGAATACATGCTGACATTTAACGATGCCAAACACGTCGTCTCTCCGGACCCCGGCGATGTCGATAAAACGCTTAGTTATAAGGCGACCAACATCACTTTGGAATTCGAAAAAATTACCGACGCCAGTCTCGCTCGCAGCATCAGACAGAGGTATGCGGGGGACCACGTCTATTACTTCAACAAAATATTGCGATATCTCAAAACGACGATGAGTAAATCGGAAGCCTCCCGCACTTATTCAATCAACACCCCCGCACATTCTCTTTCGGGCATTCTGTTTCTCTTCAAGGATATTTCTATAAAAGATCCGGAAAAATTTTATAATCCGAGAATCACCCACGTGGAGATAACCATCGAGGGACAACCAAACCAACTCTTCTCCGCCGGAATGAAACCTCATCACCAATTCGATGAGATTAAAAAGTTTTTCTTGGCTTCCCTGAATCACGAAAACATCACAGAATTAGTCGCCAAGGAACTCGACCTGAGTGAAGTGACTCTGGGAAAATATCTCAAAGATCATTACGCCCTCTGGTTAGATTTACGCACGACACCCGAAAATCATCTCCACGGCACGGGTCGTAAGCTTCAAAACATCAGCCAAGGCGTCGACATCCGAATCGAGAAAACTCCCGAAATCGATACCGATCCCTTGGACGTTTACATTTTCGTTGTCAAAGACGGACAGATCAACATGTCGAACGGCTGTTTCGCGAGCGTTATATCTTAAAAAATTTGAAGTCATTAAAAAATGTACATTCGACAACCTCATTCCGCCATGATCGTGGGTGCCACCGGTTGCGGGAAGACGGGAGTTTGTCCTCGATCTGTTGGAAGACGAATACAAAGATTTCTTCGAGTATAAATCGAGAGAATGGATAGGCGAAGATGTAAAACATCCTAAAGACAAACGCGTCGTCATCGTCAACCCCGTGTGAAAAACGGGGAGGAGAAATTGCAGGACCTGTTGCGACTCTTTTTCGACAAATACAAGGGGACGTCCACGTTGTACATCATAGACGACTGTTCGGCCACGAGGCAGATAAAAAAGAAAGCGGACGCCCTGTCCATGTTGGCGTTTTCAGGGAGACACGCCAACCAGTCCGTGTGGGTATTGACGCAACGATATAATAGCGCGTCCAAAGATTTTCGCACGCAGGTCAAATGGGTCGCGCTCTTCTTTACCAAGGACAAGTTTAGCTACAACGAATGCCTGGACGAGGACGACGCGGAAAAACGACGTCTCAAGCACGAGCTGTCGCAGCACAGGCACTCCAAACTGATCTTGCGGACGGAACAACCGACAGGGTACAAGTTTATGCAATAATTTATATTTTTTTGTAAAATATAAATTTTAGTACTTGCGCGGGGTCTGAGGGGGTGATCTATACTTCGCTGTGAGGACCCAAGTTTTTATATCCTCGTCTCCGGGTAAAAAGCCAAGTGGCTCTCATGCGGTTCCCTCCTCGTCTAATATGGCTTGTTCCATCTCGGTTATCTCCGCTTTTAAATAGGCTCGTTCCTCCTCGTCGTATACGGCTAGTTCCCTCTCGCGTTCCTCCTCGTCTAATGAGGATAGTTGCGTCACTTCTATCTCCAGTTCCTCCTTGTCTATTATGGCTTGGTCTATCTCCTCGTCCCAAATAGGTTATTCATCACCTTGTGTCTCAACAATACTCCGTCTGATCGTCAACTTAGTTATATCAAACTGATTAACATTGATTCTGCATGTTTTCTCGCTCGTACCCATTTTTATATAGACGATAAATTTCTTATGGCATTTTCAAATTTTTAACACTATGTCATTGGACACCTGCGACATGTTTTATAGACTTTATCGATATGTAAAATAGTGATCATCCCAACCCCCAATCTCCTCCTCGACAGAAATGAAATCCGCGAAAAATTTGACTCCTCGCTCCAAAGAAAACCTTTCAAAGTTTAAAACACACCAAACTTTACAGAGCTGCATTCGATAACATAACGGTTCGAGCAGACAGTTTTTCCCTTTCATAAAAATAGTTCGGTCTCGACGCGTTTCGGGCTTCATGAGATAATTCTTACCGATGCGTTTTAAAATTCTAAGATCTCCTTCGGGAGGCAGATCGTGTCCGTAGCCAAAGACCTCGTCGATCTGTTTGATGGCGTGCACAAATCCTTCGTGTTTCTGAGGATCGATAAATAATCGTATACCATTCTCAACATCCCCAACCGCCTCTAAGACGGGTGTCGTTATCCTAAGAGGCTGGCAATAACCCTCGTAGGTTCGATAGAACATATTAATAACATCTTCATCGGCAAGATCTTTTGTTATTTTGCAATGATTGGGCCAAAGAATGTCTCCATCTTTTTGGAATATCATCCTTTTTAACCCAAACTCCTCAGCAATATTCCATCTGCAACAATCCATCTCTAATTACTCATCTAAAATCTGAAGAAAATTTCAAAATTTTTAACACTATGTCATTGGACACCTGCGACCCCATGCACGCTGCGGTGGGAAAAATTGAACGACCGGGTCGAGTTATCTATCGTGTGGAATTTACCCGGCGATCACCAGACCCGTGAATACGTTATATATCATCATCTATATATAATGGCGATTCCTGGAAATCTCGGTGTGTTTCGTTTCTCGGAAAAAGGTGCTCTGAAGTATGGGACATATAGTAGTGGGTGTGGTCACCGAAAAAATTGAATATTTCTCAAATCGGCCATGCCGTGACGTAATGTTTTGACTGAAAAGGTCTTCTGCAGTATGAATATATTCAAGCAGCGGGAACTAGGTCAAGCCACTCAAGGGAACCGTAATCGGAAACAAGTAGGTAAAATTAAAATAAGAAATACCATTCCAATGAAATATCATATTTACTATTAAAAGAACATAAGTAGTAATAGGCGGCTCTCTAACGCGCCATTTGATTTAACCGCCACTGATGACGTCATCATAATGCTGGCTTCTGATTGGTCAATTCAAATGGCGCGCTATAGAGCCACCTGTGACGTCATAACCGGACAAAATGGTGTGTAAAGTCAAAAGAATCACTTTTGATAGTCGTACCACTTCTACGGTCAACGTAGACACATTGAAACAGTTGTTACGTGGTCAACAAAAGAAAGTGCTTGTATCGTACCCTCGTAATCATTTTGTACTTTACCTTAAGGTTATTGAAAAAGTGAGACTGTTTGAATAAAAATTTTTTTTGAGTATTAAACACTATGAAACTTTACTTTGGTGTTGTTGTTGTTGTTGATATAAAACAGAAGGAAGTGAAGGACAGGGTTCATTTATACAATTTGATCTCAAGTACACATATCATGGCGACTCTCGATTCTAAAGATGATGGTAGTTTTTACATAACTTTCCCTAGCGATGCTAGTTCAAAGGTCTTTCTTGATAATACCTTAACAGAATTCAAAACGCATTTACCTCAGGCTTTAGGTATGATGGATAGTGATTGGGAAGTAGCTTTGTGTGAATTGATTTTCCCCAACTTAATGGAATCGATAGGATGGAATGATAAGTACATGGATGTCATGGTTCCCCTTCACGTTCCTTTGGAATCCGTCGTGACACCTAAAGATCCCCAGGACCCCTCTAAGTATCTTAAGAAAAGGGAAATGAAGTATCGTCAACATGAACGTTTTACTATAGAATTGATTAAGAAACACGTCTCGTTAGATGGTTCCCAATTTGATCATGTCATCTCAGATACGAAGTCGGGGATCGCTTTTGTAGGAAGTATTTGGAGACTTAAATTTCGATCGGGGTTTTATGCGTCTCCTGTCTTTAATAGAAGAGATGAAACTGGGGTTTTCTAGAGCCTTTCAATATGTCATTGATGGTATAGAAGAACTCTCATAAAATACTATTCAATTGGGGTATGACTCAGCTTTAGATCGATTTGTTATTGAATTTGAAGGCCGATCTATCTATTCCATTCCCTTTTTAAAACGTTTTCCAAGACTACTAGGTTATAAACTTGGCTTTGAAGCCATTGACATGAATGAGGAGATGACTAAATGGATCGATGTCACACATATGCCACGGTATCCACCCGATTTAAATATTGGTATGAGTGTTATCTATGTGTACAGTAACATTGCCGAAAGTCAAATTGTGGGTTCACAATCGTTACCGTTATTACGTGTGATCCCTTTTCAAACGGGTCAATTGCTCAATCATCAACATTGGGAACCTTTTCATTACAATTATGTGGGTTTAAATAAAAAGTATATTGATACCATTGAAATACAATTGAGAGATGACATTGGACGTAAAATTCATTTGCTAGGTGGAAAAGTGATTGCCAAACTTCATTTTCGTCGTGCCATTTAATCATAAAATGAAGTGCATCACAGGACTTTGGTCAGTTGATGGTATTGAACTTCTATCAATATGAAACCTACGAAAAGAGGAAATGAAATGAGAAAAGAAGAGATGAAAAGACGAAAGGGTGGAAAGGGGATAAACAGAGAGAAGAAGAAGTGAAACAGAGAGAAGCAGGAAAAGACAGAAGGACAGAGAGATGAAGGAGAAGCAGAACAGGGACAGAGAATGAAAAGAAAGTGGGAACGTCCACGAAAAGTATCCATAGAGAGAACAAAGAGAAGAAGACGGACAGAGGGAAGGAGTGAAAGGAAAGAGGGACCGACCGCGAAAAGTAGAACAGGAAGAAATACCTCATGATATTTTAATGTTTATACAACAATAGTTAAGCGATTGTTGTCAGTCTCCCATGTACGGTGACACTTTTCATTTATGTCCTGGACATTCTATTGATTTATACTTTGGTATCTGAAATTTTTATATTATATTACAATTAAATGATAATAATGGTAACCGAGCAGGTATGATGTATCAAGTGCATAAAGAACAACGACAAGTAGCATAGGATCCTTTTGGTCATAGTGTAGACGTACCGATGAGACAATTTGTGTTTCAGGATAAAAAACGTAAAAAAAAGTTAATGATTTGTGTCTAATCTAAAAATAGATTTTATGGACCTTATAAAAAGGGGGTGAGAATCCACATCAGGGACAATTCACTCCCAGACACGATGGAAAGAACATTAAGTATGGATACTTTATTTTCATCGACAATGGATGCCAGTCAGACCGTCACGGATAGTGCTCCCATGAATCGAGACATGATGGTTAGTGTACCACGAATTTATCGGGTAGAAGTGGATAGTGTACCACGAATCCAATGGGTAGAAGTGGATAGTGTACCGAGAGCCAATCTGATTGAAGTGACAAGGAGTCCACCTACAGAAAGGAGACAAGGTGTGACCACTTTTAAACTAAGACCTGCTACCGTCAGAGGGTTATCGTTTCATCAGGAATTAAGAATACCTTTAGCATTATCTAATTTTTCTACGTATGAATCCAGGTACCTGACGCAGGATTTGTTTACTTAGGGAACAGTGACCACGTTCAGTGTTTTTATTGTGGCATCTGTTTAAAAGATTGGGAATGGAACGAGAATGCTTATACAGAACAACCGTAGTAGTGAGACAAAGTGACAAAAGTTTGTTTGCGTGTTTCAAGACTGTTTCATAGTGATGAACGTTTCAAAAATTTAATCAGTATTTTCAAGTTCATCAGTGTTATCAAAGTTAATCAGTGTTATCAAAGTTAATCAGTGTTTCAAAGTTAATAAGTGTTCTCATAGTTCATTCTTATGTATTGTACTTTGTCACAGAGGGACGGCCCTAATCCTCTGTCGATTATCTAAAAAAGTTCATTAGCGGGGCATTAAACTTATTAACCTTAGGTATAAGGTGTACACGTTTAGAATACACTTAGAGTCCTGCTCTAGTATGTACAAGGTAGACACAAAGGAACATAGAGTGATGTGGTGTAAAACACCATTAACAAAACTATGAGTAGAAGGATACCAAGAGTAATAGTGTAACACTTAGAGTAGGAGAGTTACAGAGAGAGAGAGAGAGAATAAGGGTATACAAAGGACCTATGTTTTATTTTCTAGAACTGCTCTAATCAGTCATTGGTCTATTTTCGTAAAAGTTAGGTGACCCTGAAAAGGGCCGTTTGTGTTTTAGGCTGTATATGCCATGGCATAAAAAGCATTTTGTCCGTTTTCTCTGCTGTCTTTCTCTTTTTGTTTTTTCAAACTCACAAGCTCTATCCATTCATCGATATTAGTTCGCCAGCCCACCTTTCTTCCCACTCTATCGGCACACACCATCCATATTTCTTTTTCTTGTACTTCGCCCCTCAAGTTTACACATTCAGCCATGATCAAGCAATAACTATAGACTCTTAGGCATACTCAACAGGGTGTGACGTCATACATCGCGTGAGCGTTTCTTCTTCTTCTTGTTGAACATCGCTTAGTGAAAAACAAAATGGAGAGTATCTATAGAGCAGCTATTCACAGAATTATTCTGTTACAACAGAAGACCAAGTGGCGTACAATGCAGTGTGATCGTAACTATCAGAGTCTACTGATGAACCTCAATCAGAAATGGAGGCAACTGAAACATCAGCAAACCTCACAGAAAGTCAGAGATCAACTCGATTGGCAGTACCGACAGTGCTTAGACTATTTATCAGCCTAGTATGTTTGTACTAGAAAACAGATTAGAGCTAGTTTTCGTCAGCTACAGATACCGATCATCATGACTATCAAGAGAAAGACAGATGATCTACTGGAAGCAGAATGACGTTTACTTCTGAAAAAGAGAAGATGTTACTGTCAATATTAGTAACCTATCCAACGGCTCTTTTCAGGGCCACCCAGCTCATTAGAAAAATAATCTAAACTGTATTGAGATATGCTACATCTACTAAGTACTCTATAAAACACTCCTTCTCATAAACCCTGTAACTCATTTTCTTGTCTCATAAACCCTATAACTTTTTTTTGTAATATCTGCCATGATTCATGCACAGAATCTCTAGTTAAATGGCAAACACTTTTCGTCCATCTGCTTACGTTTTCTCTCTTATCTACCAAACCGCAAAACAGAATTGAGAAGTACAATTCGTCTCAGGTGAACATCTTCTTTTCCCTGATGAAAGTTCATATTAATCTTTCTTAACTTCTCTTTAGTATCACGAATAATCTGATTGGTATAATATACCGGAACAGATTCGTTATCTTGTTCCATAGTGTACTCCATAGTATACTCCATGTTTGACTTTTAAAAAAAATTATCACTTTTAGACTTATTTCTCCTGGGCGTCTATCGCTCTTTGTGTTTTCATTGGTGGACTCACGTTGCCAACGACGCATAGACCAATCATCAAAGTAGTCAAAGTTGACGAGACGGAGTACGTCGCGTGCGCTATACTGCTCATATAAAAAGCCATGCATGTCTCATTTCACTGCGCTTCGGTATATATGCAAATAAGAACGGACCTCAACACTCATTGGACCTTGATATAAACTGTAAACAACCCAGTCGTATTCACTGCACAACTGCACCGGACCTGGCGGCAGCTTTTGAAAACGATTAGTTGGTTTTTATTTGCACTTACATAAGTATTAAAAACGGAATTTTAAAATTAATTTTTATATGTTTTGAATGATTATAAGGTATTCTTTTGTTTTGACAAAATTGTGGATATGATTGTGGTTTTAGCCGTAAATCGACCGGCAAATGCTGAAGTTCGCAACTCCATCGGACTGCATCGTATATACAAAGTGAGATGGGGGCAGGAACCTAGGCTATGAAGGCCAATCTAAGGGTAACCTGAATAATCCAGTCGTTATATTTCGCTCACTTCGATCACTACATTAACGCCTGAATTCATACACAATCAGAATGCTTCAACCGGGAGAATTTTTTACCGTGCCAGATTGTGACGTCAGATGCATTGACTACTTCCCAACACTCCGAGTTTTTTTTCACATTACTGGTAGAAGAAAGTTATATATAGACCCTTTAGTAGTAACTGCGGTCCTGTGACTTTGGTTGGCAAAATGACACAGATACTCGCATAAACATAGACGTCGTTATAGTAACTGATTGTTTCTTGACGTGAAGTGTATCATTTTGCCATCCAAAGACTTGGCTATAACCTTTAGCAGTATCCTGAATAATTTACTTCTATCACTACATTAATGCCTGAATTCATATTTGTGGGTAGTAGTTATCGGCAGCTCCATAGCGGGCCATTTGAATTTTGCCACCAGGGGGCGCTTTGTAACGATTTTTGTAAACGTCATTAGAATCCTGGCCTCTGATTGGTCAATTAAAATGGGCCGCTATAGAGCTGCCTATGACATCATAACTTGAAGTTAGTCATACCGGAAGTGAGGTCATGACGATAAGGAGAAATATCCAATTGTGGAATTCGGAGGTGTGTCTATGACCGGAAATGGAAGTGTGGGGACGGCCATATTCGATAATGAGCTTTCGTTACCCGGCTAATGAGGGTTACTTCATTTTACCGGAAACGAGATACTGAATAATCTCACGACAGGAGAGATACATTGAACATGAAAGTGTGTAACATACTCAAAGTTTGCAAAGTGATCAATATTGTACCGCTTTAATGTTTCAAAGTTTGCAAAGTGATCAAGTGTGTAACATACTCAAAGTTTGCAAAGTGATCATGTGTGTAACGTTCTCATGTTTCAAAGTTGCAACGTATGCAACGTTCTAAGTTATGAAGTCTCAAAGTGACAAAGTACTAATTTACAAAGTATGTAGTTGTTCATATACGTCGTTTCAACAAGTTTCAAAGTTAAGACAGTGAAAAAGTATCTGTATTATTTTATATTGTTATTTTGTACTTCTGTATATAAAATAAAAAATAAATTGAAACACTCACCATGAAGATTTTTCTGACGATGTTGACTCTTCGGACCTCTGATGCCAATTGAGCTCTCAGACGTCTAACGTCGAACTTATTCTCTAGTTTTTAAAGTTACTACTTTTACTAGCTAGAATTTCTTTCTAATAAATTTTATCGATCAAGTACAAGAGATTGTGAATATTCACATTCACTTACTATAGGTTAGACTATAGTCTACAGTATAACACAAACAGACACACAAAAACTGCATACTACAAAAAATACCCACTAAATTGGATAAGAATGTCACCTGACTCACTCCACTATTAAAACTGCAGTTCAGACTTGAAACGGACCAAATGAACTTTAGCTTGTGAAACCAATGCACTAGCTATTTTCGTCAACATCAACTACAACATGGATTAGAGCTACAGTCAATCCATTGAGAGTCAATGTACGCAGAAGCCGTATTAAACAAGCTGTACGAAGTATTCAACACTCAGTGTTACGAGATTGGTCACCCGAGTAAAAACATCATTTCTGCCTTATGATGTATGATTACGGGACAATGATGTTCCACTACTTTGACAAGGCTCTAGACACGGTGAACGAAATAACAATCTTGCAAAAAATTGAAGAAAGTTAGAGTAATCCAGCATTCCTAAAGCATTTAGAGATGTCTACAAATTCTACTGCCCAGATTGCAGAGCTACTCAATGGACCAAAGAAACCGACTTTGGGATACTGTGTATCGCTTGCTGCAACTGGCACCCGGCTCCATAATGAAGTGACAGTTTAAGATTTTTTTCATTCAATTATTGTACATTTTCCAGAGGGACCTTCCCTAATCCTGTGCGAAAATACAGTTTGATTTCTTTTAGCGGGGAAATTAAAACATGTTGCATTACAAAATTAATCTTGTCGTCTTTACAATAGAAATATGATCTGATGTTCATGTATTTTATCTTGGTATAATGTGTACACCTAGAGTTTAAGCATAGTACTAGTACACGGTAGACACAAAGGTACAGAGTTATATGGTGTAACAGACAATTGAGAAACTATGAGAAGGATACAGAGTATTAATATCACAACTCTATGAGACGGACTAGATACAGAGATTCTAAGTAAGAGAAAATAAGGATAAAAAGCGTAACTGTGTGCAACACAACTTTATGAAACGTACGAGATAAAGAGATTCTAAGGAAGAGAAAATAAGGATACAAAGCGTAATAGTGTGTGTAACATAACCCTATGAGCAGTACGAGCTATAGAGATTCTAAGTAATTGAAAATAAGGATACAAAGCGTAATAGTAGGTGCAACACAACTCTATGAGCCGTACAAAGAGTCTAAGTAAGAGATTGAGGGCACTGATGAGTCTAAAAACAGTAGAGACTAAACACTACTTATCGTACGTACGTCATTTAGATCATAACCCCGAAACGATTTATAGTCGAAATTCGCTTGGGCGTACCAGCTAATGACACTAGTGTGACTTCACCAATGTAGCTGAATGTACCTGTCTTGCAGGACGGTAGGTATCGCCATTTTGTAATGCCAGTCACGGTAAGATTTTGATCTTGCAAAGATAAAAAAGCGTAATCTCGATGCATTTTCAACACATCAGTACAAAGAGGATGTGTTTACCTAGGTAAAATAGACTGAACACGCGTTAGCTTGCTACTCGCTACTGTCTCAGTGTATGTTCGCTCCACATTAAACGTTTTATCAATTGTGTTTTTGTTTTGACTCAAGTATTCACTTAATTAGATTGACAAAGGTCTAATATAGTAAGTCATGTGACTAGAGAGAGAGGTTCATTTAGTTCTTTGAGAGCTCATTTGAGGTCGAGGTGTCAATATCATAAGAAAACCAATACAAGCATGGGTGAGTGTTTTATTTTTTATTACATAGGGTTAGGTTATTTTCCATGCATTAAAATGTCAAATATCTTAGAAGATAAAAATAAGTCACATTACTTTTAAAAATAGAAAATAGGTTTAGTTAGACCTGTGAGAGTTCATTTGCGATCCGGAGCTCGAGGTGTCAACATCGTCAGAAAACCACTGCCAGCATGGGTGAGTGTTTGAAATTTGTATTACATAGGGCTAGAGTTTACCTTATGATACAGTAAATTTGAATATAAAATGGAGTTCTAACAACGTTTATTGAGCTAAATCTAAATCATGCCATCGGGGGAATACCCCAATCTAATCAACGTTGGTTCACTCAAAACCTCAAAACTGGGAAAACCCATCTCCTGTTAGTATTACACAACTCGTCTTCTCTCACGAACTACCTTCAACTCTTGCGACCAAAGCTACAATGAATCTACTCATCTCACTCATCCAAAAATTGAAAAAAAAACCAAAGTTTCGATTCTGAAAATAGATTTACTCTCAGCCCAAAACTGGAACTTCTGTATTTAGCATCTGACAGCTAGTGAACTCACGTGACTTCTAGTGACCCCGACCGCTTGTTATGAAGGCTCTAATAGGCTTGTTATCCAGAATGGCCGCCCCCACAAACTTCCACTTCCGGCCATAGACACACACCCGAGCTCAACGATTGGCTCTTTCTACCAGTCCCCATGGCTACAGGATATTACTTCCGGTATGACGTACTTCCGATATGACCTCACTTCCGGCAATGACATCACAGACGACTCCATAGTACGCCATTTGAATGGACCAATCATTAGCCAGGATTCTGATGACGTCTTCAGTGGCGGTTAAATTCAAATGGCTTGCTATGGAACTGCCTATTATTACAACAGTACTGCATAGTTACCTATATTGAAATTCGCAATATTCAATTATTAGAATTAAGTTATAAATAGAAAGCAAAATGTTTTTTCCCTCCAAAATGCATTCCAGTCTACTCAGTCTGATAAAAATGTTCGATTTATAGGTAAATTATGCATCTTTATTGACTTTAATTCACTCGCGAACAAAATCGTCCTCATAATAGGCTATACAAGTCGACGTACACCATGATTAAATTAGTCACCTGATCATATTAACATTTTCCATGCTAAAAATAAATGCTTCCTAATAGTGTAAAAACAATAAGTATGTAACATGCATATATTTGTTACCAAATGTGGATACATAGACAAACATAAATGATAAAATTCCACATGCTAAACCAGAGAAGTATTCACACGTGAAATTATTAAGATTTCAGATTCCTTTATTCAGATAACCTCAGTCTATACACAGGGAATATAAGGATATACATATACATTTCGGCATAGCGTAAATTTAACATGATATACATACACATATATAAACTCAATATAAATACATAGCATTGTAACTTATAAAACTCAAAGATAACATAGGTGTAAGAGCTCAGAGTGGTTACTAGTTGTCATGATATAGACAAATGTATACATGTTTGGGTTAAAATAAAATCTGCTGTTATTGAAATTACTTCTAAAAATCGAATAATGATATTAATTTCCGGTTTCATCAGCATTACTTCATTCGCACTTTCGATATTCTCTCATAACATTGATTTTTTTACATAGGCCTGCAAGAAAAACGAATTCATATATACCTGAAGGAGCTAGTAAATAAAACAAGCCAATATCCATATTATGACCAAATCATTATTAATTTTACTGTTGAAGAGGGCAGGTGTTATTTAGTTGTAGAGATAAGGCCAGGTACATGTGTTTCAGATTCGGACGGCAAATATTTAGTTCTTTGCACATAGAACTTTCATAGAACATGTACGAGTATTTTATTCTCTTTACGGTAAATATAAATCTGTGGTCACTTTTTGGTACATAATTGAATTACCGATAACGAGCATAGCTAAACATATCGATGATTTTATATGTCAATGTATAAAAAATAGTTGAATCTGAGATAATATCTGACAGAGATATACAACTGTACTGGTTAGTAGGACATCTGTTCACCACCACTATGATAATCATCATAATCATCATCATCATCATCATCATTATCATCAATATCCATTATCATATCTTAAAAATTAAAGTGGAATGAATTGAAATAAAATTGTTATCACTTTATGTCATCTTGCTGAAATTACATTGTTTTATGCAGAAATATAACGTTTTTATTATAGAAAGTAATTGCAGCTTTCAAAAGTAGCGAGTATAGATCGTTCAAGAAAATTAAAATTACTTTTTATTTTCTGATGTAAACGAACAAATATGTTATCAAGTATTTCTGAATGAGAACAAAGAAAAATTAGGAGTTTGGTTTCTTATCTTTTTTTTCTGAATACAAGTCAAATGTTTTTCTGGGACTCAATACCGACTGATATCTGTGTCAAAGTCATAAAAAGTATCGCACGGCTTGCTTTGGAGTAGGTGTCATATTTAGGACTGTGTTGCCTCGTGAGTGGACATCGAATGGCTACATTTATTTCATGTCAGAGGAAATAATCTTTTGTAAAGATCGTACACAATCTATAATGGAGAAAAAGAAGCAATTAAAAATGCAGAAATTTTCATGACATAAACAGATCTATATGCAATATTTGTTTTCGTCATATAATTCACAATTAGCTCGTGGTCTTTAGAGTCCTAGAATTTTGACCAATCAATTATAAAATATTTATCATATCAGCGATATATCGGAAGATATAATCTCTATATGGATATATGTTTTACAATTTCTGTCTTCTTTTTTTGAAATGATTCAAACTCGAAACACAGAGGTAAAAGAGGGAGTCCATGACAGTTTTTATTGGTTTTCCATTTTTTTTTTTCTTAACAATATTGTAATTTGATAGTAAAAGTAAAAAATATCAGTGTTTCCTTTTTTCGATTTTCTGCTCACTTTTATCTGTAAAGACATCCGTATTTTACATGATTAAAAAGTATTACTCAGTTTCATTTAGAGATTCTGTTTTAATGTATAAGACAGTTATAAAATGCGAAATGGTTTTATATTTTGGATACCCAGCATATATTGAAATACATCCTGTCTTTAATATCCCCCCTGTGCGCATCTGTTGAAGGGGATTTAAACCAGTAGACTTTCCATCCAAGTATATAATTAAAAAAGCTATCCATGTTTAGATCTAGGACAAGAGATGACTTTCGTTTCATTTCATGTGTATATACCTTTCTTTTCAAAATTAATACATGTATGTTATTTACTGACAGAGGTGAGTCGAATCAATTTCATTAAATAAATCAGAAATCTGTGATTTTCAATCATTTCATGTCAGGGAAGTTTGTTTAAGCTCTGGATTGACACATATCAGTCGGGATTTCCAATCAGACACAGTTTTTTTACGACATCTGCTTTGACCCTACTACAAAATGTTAATTTCACAAAAATCTGATTTTCAATTATTTTTCACTGTTTGTACCCAACAATAACCAGCACTTAAATGACCCTATATCATTTGAGTGGTATCAAGAAGTTTCGTGCTCATAACATGTTTAGCCATGACAATTCGTAACCAATTAAATACTAATTGTTCCCAGTCATTTTTCACTGTTTTTTATTCATTCTTTTATTTTTTTTTAGATATTTCCTCCCATATGTGAGATTATGGGACATATATGAAAAGTTATAAAATTACAAAATCTGTGATTTTCAACATTTTTCAAACAACCTTGTAAAAATAATATGAGATATTAAATGAAAGAAAATGAAAAGATAATTTTAATAAATTTAAATATCAAAACACTAGCACGATACGATTTACAATGGGCTGGATCATGATTTTCAACTCACTGCATTATAGAATGAAGATATAAATACATATCACATTTGTATATATATATATTTGTTTGAGAATGTCAGTATAGCTCTCAGTTTCAAAATGTTTAGGCATTTTAAAAGATTTGAGTCTGTATGGTCCTACTCCTCACTTTATGTATTACAATGCTTCAAGTGTAATCGTTCAGCTTTTTATCTGATTTTATACTCAACAAAGAAAAAAGCGTCAGGAGTGTTTTTATCCATTTATTTCACAAATAGTATCTTTTTGCAATTTTCATGACATAGAATATGAAAAAAATAGCTCGTGTCTCCTAGAAATATATAGATATACATCTCTGGATATATGTTGTTTTCTTCATTTGAAGAGGAGGGATTGTAAACATTGTTTTCCATTAAAATTTGACCGCAGTTTCAAGACAGTAATGTTAAGAAAAGATCCTCCATAGACTTTCCATGTATATATTAAAGGGCTCTTACTTTCGACATGTATTAACATTTATATCGAGTTGGTTCGGGTGATTTATCAGACTTACCACTGTGGTATCACGAATGTTTCTCATTCGTATTTACAGGATTGTCATTTATTCATGCTTTATTTCCTCCAACGTGATTGAAATGATAAATTCTACACAAACAAGTAAATAATATGAAAAGAAAAAGAGATAAACACTAGCACGATACACAAGCTGGAATAACAGCTATAGAAAACGCACTAGATTGTTTGGAATGTGTGCATAGCAAGATTTGATGGCCTCACTATTACAATAAAGCTTTTTTTACTCAACAAAAGCGTCTTTTATAATGATATTTCATTTGAAAGAGGTGTATTTGCTTGGAAATCTCTCATATACACTCGAGTTGGTTTGATATCAGACTACCACACGATTCATGTATTACAAAATTCCATTGATGAACCGCATTAAGTAAGTGTGCATAGATTTGGCCATGCGATAGTCTGTTGCTTATCTATATCATTGTGATATGGATCCATAAGCATATTTTTGCCATCATTATGGATGTATATTTTTCCACATTAATTTTTCGGGAAAATAACCCGTGTCTATCCATTCTACGAGAAATCCTCTCAATCCATATAGATTCAGAATATGAAAAATATCTGGAATAAAGCCTTTTTGATTTTGGGATAATATTTCAATGTATGAAAAAATCCGCGTTAAGAATATTTTCTTAGGTAACAAGTGAATATCAAACCTACATAAACGTCCTAAAACATCAATTTTCGAATATCAATCTCCACTTGGATAGGCAGAAGTCCTACCAGACCTGGTTAGCTTTGAGAGAGTTTTAATATTCTTCCAAAAAGAGTGTTGAACAACGTTTAGACGATGGATATCTGTTGTTGTTAGATTATTCCATAATTTGCATCCGTACAATAGGGAGGATAAAACAATAGTTTTGTAAAAGTGCACAGTTGTGAGGGGATAAAGAAAAGGTGACCAAATACCAGATAACGCAAAACATGCTTTGCGATCTCTGTCAGAAGATGTGATCGTTCTGTTAGACAACACATTTATTGTTAATGATAATACCTAGATGATTACAAACATCTTGGGATGGCATTACTACATCCCCTAGATACCAGTTGTGAACAATATCAGTCATGTTTCCACTAGCACGGAATTTCATCACACACGATTTATCAGCATTGAATTTGAATCTCTATGATCGTGAATGTAGTGCGTTTGCTGATATTGCAATACAGTCAAGTCATCCGCTAGAGAGGGATAATTACTGGTTATGTTCAGAATGCCGGTATTCGCATGAGATTTTTCAAGATCATTTATAAGATCATTTATGTCAACCAAATATAAAAATGTAGACAGTATCCCACCCTGCCTCATTCCTTGGAAAACAGGAAACCATTAGGACTGCCTTTGGTTGACCAGAATAGCACTGCTGGTATCCGTATGACAGTCAGCGAACAGTGACCATAACTGACCAGTAATCCCTAGATCATATAAGTTACAAAGAAGACCATGCCTCCATACTATGATAAAAGCTTTACTGGAGTCTAGAAAGCTTATATAAGCATTACTTCCGTTTTCAAGATTTTGAAAAACAGTCTCTTGAAGATTAAGTGAGGCTGTAATGCAGCCTAACTTTTTCTGGGAAACCTTGTTGTTGGCAATTCGGAAAGAGTCTATCGTCAACATCAAACTTTTGAATACGCGCATTATAATTGATTCAATTAGTTTAAAAATACAAGAGAGTAATGTAACTGGTCTGTAACTATTACATTGGGTTTTGTCTTTTCCATTTCCTTTATATATTGGTATAATGAGACCTCTTTCCCAGTCAGGGGGATTTTTCCATGTAAGATAATTTCATTAAAGAGCTTTGTGGTGCATTGAATGACAGCTTCACCACCAAAGTGTATGTGTACGTTGGTTATGCCGTCTCGTCAGGAGCCTTTCTATCTTTTAGTTTATGTATAACTTGAACTACCTCATCATCTTTCACTTGCCCACCAGGAAAGTGTGAACATCTGAAATTATACTAGCGTCAATTACTTTATATTTGTCTTCTACAAGTTTATAGAAGTTAGAATCAAAGGAATCGTATCACAAGGTGAGTATACATCATTGAAATAAGATATTCATGGGGTCACTGAGTAATTGGCCATTTTTGTCTCTAATTTCTGGATATGTGCGTAATGATTTGGGTCTCTGCCGTTTAGTTAGTTTCCAAAAAAGACAAATATCACATTCTGTCGATTCGTCGATATCTTTATTTTCTGAATATAAAATGCGAACCAGAGGTAAAAAGGGAATTATTATGAACATATACATTTCCATAAAAATCAGTGTTTCCTTTTTTTGGTGTAGATCTACGTAATTGAAAAATAACAGTTTCATAGATTTTATGTGTAAGACAGTTATAATATAAAAAAAATTCACCAAAATATAAATCAATAGAATGTCCAGGACATAGATACAAATCCGGTAAAAAATGGACAAACACGGACATCCTGAAACCAATAGGTGTGTGTGTGTGTGTGTGTGTGTGTGTGTGTGTGTGTGTGTGTGTGTGTGTGTGTGTGTGTGTATGTGCCAGTCGCTTTAAAAGCATTGAAATAAGTGACAAGGGGAGTACAGGAGGGGGTGTCCCACTTCAGAAAAAAAACAAGAAAAAAATTGTAACTTTAAACTTCAATAATATTTTATGCATGTAAAAGGGAATTATTGTCAATAATATTGATGATATAAATAAGACATTTCTTTTAATTTTCTAGTCAACTTTGAAAGTCATACGGAAAAGAAAAAGGCTTTATTTTGAAGTTTTAATACATGTATTATATACATGTACACACACAGCATTGTGTTATATTAGAATGTTTTAGTATTAAGTTTAAATTTAAATAATAAATTCTGATATTCTAATAGAACAGTTGCATTTGTAATGCAGAAAATAAATAACTAGACGTTCCTGGAAGAAATATAACCTCAGTTTGATTGCTACATATTTTGAAGTATGAAGTCAAAGTCAAAGGCTTGAAAAAATCAAATCTGGTTTTAAAAAGAAAAAAGATTACTGAGGTTATATAAATATGTTTACTGTCATTACTGGCAATCTATTTAATTCAATTCAATGTGTTACAAGAAGATTTAATTATCTTTGTATAAAACATTATGTAAATGAAATAAAACATCGTTTTTGTATTGAAATCACAACAAATTTAAGATGCATGTATAACACTATAGTATACATAGTGCGGGCGTCATAGAATACACCACAATCTCGCTTCGATATTTCTCAGCTAAAATTTTAAAGTAAAATAATTGAGCATTGATGCAGAAGCTGAATGAAATTAATATAACATCGATGATGTTATTTTTATGTCTATATAGAAAACAACATATGGATAGTCATTATAGGTGTAGATGTTTAGATATACAGGCAATCAATCTGTATATTAGGTACCTGTCCACAGTACAGGTCAATTTATATTTATATATATATTTTATTATCCGTTAATACCTTCGGAACATATGTCGATCTCAGGGTTCACTTCAAAGAGCACTATGGTGTCCGGAATACCCCTACCGAGACGTCATGTATATATTCTCAAAAATAACCGGGATATCTAAACAATATACTGAAAGTACTGAAAGCGATGTTTACTTTCATTCAGTTTATTCCAAAAGTAGTACAGCTTATAGGTTTACAAATACCCAAGTAATAACATTACCTATTTTCATTCTCAAACCGTATTTTATTTCTTTATTCATACATAGGCATATATCTATCTACAAAATTCATTCATACACTTATTTATTCATTTATACATGTAGCCTATATAATTATTTGTTTATCTTTCTATTCATCTGTTTATTTATTTATCATCTAACTATTTATTTGTTTATCCTTGTATTCATTACTTTGTTTATTTATACATTTAATAATTTGACGCTGTCTATCAATTTATTTATTATCATCTAATAATAATCTGTTTATTTATTACCGTTTCACACACAAAAATTCTTTTTACTGAGTTAAAGTTAAACACAGTTCTTTCAACAGTAACCTCGTCTTATTAGATATTTGATAGACTCGTAGCTTGCGAACAAAATTTACAATGTCAGTAGTAACAAGTAGCTCCATTACGCGTTTTTTAAATTTATCTGCCATTGATGATGTCATCAGAATCATAATCGGAAGTGCGTCATACCGGAAGACATGTCATACCGGTAGCGTGTCATATGTGAAGTGAGGTCATGATGCCATGGCGACAAGGAGAACGAGCCAAAAGTTTAGTTTGGAGGCGTGTCTATAAACGGAAGTGGAAGTTTGTAGGGCGGCCATCTTTGATAACGAGCCAATGAGAGCTTTCGTAACAAGAGGCTGGTGTCACGAGAGGTCATGTAAGTTCAGGAGAGGTCAGATGCTAAAATTAGAAGTTGGCTTTTTCCAGTTTTGGGCTGAGAGTGAATCTATTTTTAGAACCGAAACATTCAGTTTTTGGGTGAGTGAGATGAGTAGATCCATTGTAGCTTTGGTCGCGAGAGTTTGTGAGAGAAGACGATTTGTGTAATACTAACATGCTGGTAGTGGTTTTCTAACGATGTTGACACCTCGACCTCCGGATCGTAATTGAGGTCTCAGATTTCTAACTGAGCCTATTCTCTATTTTTTTAAAGTCATATGACTGTTTTTCTTCTTAGATATTTGACATTTAAATGTGTTGCCAGGAAAATAATGTAGTCCTATCTAATAAAAAATAAAACACTCACCCATGCTTGTAGTAGTGGCTTTCTTATGAGCTGCGGATCTCAAATTAGCTCTCACAGACCTAACTGAACCTTTCTGTAGTCACATGATTTTCTATATAGTACTTTTGTCAATCTATTTAAGTGAAGTCATAACAAAAACATAATGATAATAAAACTTTTATTGTTGAGCGAATATACACTGACACAGTAGCGAGTAGCAAGCTAACGCGTGTCAATCTATTTTACCTAAGTAAACACATCGAGTCGTTCGATGTCGAATGGCGATTTATTAAGCACACTATTTTGTGTACTGATGTGTTGAAAGTGCATCGAGAGTATGCGTTTTTATCTTTACAAGATCAAAATATTACCGTGACCTACCGCTCTGCATCACAAATACAGTCAGCTGACTTGGTGACGTCACATTAGTGTCATCAGCTCGCATGCCTATGCGGATTTCTAATAAAAGACGACAAGATTGATTTTGTAATGCACGTTTTCATTTCCCCGCTAAAAAGAAATCAAAATGTATTTTCGCACAGGATTAGGGAATGTCCCTATGGAAAATGTACAAACATTGAATGAAAAAAAAAATTAAACTGTCACTTCATTATGGAGACGGGGTGCCAGTTGCAGCAAGCGATACATAGTATCCCAAAGTCGATTTCGGTCAGTTGCTTTGGTCCATTGAGTAGCTCTCCAATCTGGGCAGTAGAATGTATGTTTGTAGACATCTCTAAATGCTTTAGGAATGCTGGATTGCTCTAAACTTTCTTCAAATTTTTGCAAGATGTTCATTTCATTCACTGTGTCTAGAGCCTCGTCAAAGTTGTGAAACATCATTGTACCGTCATCATACATCATAAGGCTCGGGAGATCAATCTCACAGCCGTAACATTGAGTGTTGGATACTTCGTACAGCTTGTTTAATACGGCTTCTGCGTACACAATGTGCCATTGACTATCAATGGATTGACTGTAGCTCTGCTCCATGTTGTAGTTGATGTTGACGAATAGCTAGTGTAGTGGTCCACAAGCAAAAGTTCATTTGATCTGTTTTAAGTCTGAACTGAATTTTTAATAGTGGAGTGGGTCACGTGACATTCTTATCCCATCGATAGTGGGAATTTTTAGCAGTTTGTAAACGTATGTCTCTCGATCAAGTCACAGACTATACTGTAGATCTCTCAATAGGTAGGATCTTGACGTAATGCATTTACATCATCTGTAAATGTTTCTTATACACATAATCGTTCTCTTGTAAAAATCTTATCTTGAAACATATGGTACACAATCCAGATAAATGGTTCGGGTATTTTCACAGCACGTACATGAGTATTACAATCAGGACTACATCGTATCTTATGTTTCATTCTTCTGTCTAATAGAGAACAGTAGATCGTCTATACAGTTGCAATCATGATTCTCTCTGTGTGCACTCTTGTGGTGTGATCCTATGTCATACCCCCTGATACCAATCACGTTACGTGATCCCTGAATCGTATCTTTCTACTCTCTCCCATTCCCATGTTTCTCTGTCTTTCTCTCATTTCTTTTACCTCTCTACAAATTTCACCTTTCTCTCATTTCTTTTCTCTTTCCATATTTTCACCTTTCTCTCATTTGTTTTTTCTCTCTCCACATTTTCACCTTTCTCTCCACATTTTCACCTTTCTCTCATTTCTTTTCTGTTTTTCTCATACACACCCTGTCTTTCCCTCTACTTTATATCATTTCTTTTTAACTCATAAACAACGACAACAATTCTATCAACTCAAAATTGTATTACCCCGCATAAACTAGAATTAGTTCTTGTAGGATTAGGGTCGTCCCTCTAAGACTACGTACAGTGATACATAAACAAAATAAAAAACAACAACAACAAATAGTTTATTGCTGTCAGTAATACGGTTTTGTCGTATCACCATTGAAAGCGGCATTGCTCACCAAACCTACTACTAGACGTTTTGGCATTTACCCTTGATACAAATGATCTGTAATCTTTGAACAGGTACCAGCAGGAATAGTAAACGTTTTCACTTCTACATGTCTCAAGGGAAATTAAGCAGTTCTGGTATTCATCTGTGCGTTCATCTGATTCAGTAAGGTTGCAATGGGTTCACTTTATGTACCACTAGATACATTTGCAATATCTTCAAATAACCCAATTCACCTCCTACATAATCATATAAAAGGTTTATTAAACCTTAGGCTTGTATCTATACCATTAAGTAGATATCGTATTTGTTCAAATAGATCCAAATGGAGACGATCCATCATATTAAAGGTTTTACTTTCACTGATACGTTCATGACGATCAGCCAATCTTGGGTTTTTCTCCGGGGCATCATCGGTATGAGGATTCACCTTGTCAAATCGGCCAGGTTGATTCTTGTATTATAACCTTGTAGCACAAATTTGATATTTTAATGTTTCGTCAGAAAAGGACAGCAACTTTTCGAGATAAGCTCGATAAATATAGGTATCGGTTCCAGGAGTGATCACTTTTCCATTTAGTTTACAATCGATCTCGGAAAACAACTTGTTGACGGGGGTGATTTGACTAGCATTGCTAGATCAGTTTTGTTTTACGATTTTAGCTTCTACGTACACATAGGTCTGGATGAAATCCAAATTCTCATCGCCTTGTACTTTGATTTAAAACTCAATAGGAGCAGATTGTGTATTGACACTAGAGATGAAGTAATATTCCACCCATCTTCCTTCTTCCAAGGTTACATTGGTAGGAGGGACATTGGACAACTCTAGAGCTTCACAACTAAACTCACACGGATCTTTTTGCATCATTATCGTTTTGTCAAAGATATCGTGCTCACTTCCGACATGTTTAGATTTACTTGTAGAAGTAGACTGAAGGGGAGGTCTCATTCGTTTCTTTTTTATACTACTGTTTGTATTACTCGTTGTCCCTGCTCGTTTCTTGCCCGCTAAACGAGAAGCGACGTGAGAGGGTGCACGAGCGAGTGTTTTCTTAGGACCATTCATTAAGTTAGTCACTGGTTCTTTCCCTCATTGAACAACAGCATTTTTCAATGAACGTTTATTTTGTATCACATCCATTCCTGTATTCAAAGCAAATTTGGCTATATGAGGAATGGCTTTCGTCATGGTAGATATGAGAAAGTCTGACCAACTACCTGTGTCATATTGCATATCAGATGTTCTGGGACGAAATACTCCTACGAGTGTATTGACTATATTACCTGCAAGTCTTAATGGATTGATGATCCCACCCCTCTGAGGAGAGATCAGATTCTCGTTAACGATTGAGTCAGTTTAGGAAAGAGAAGCCCATATCCTTTCTGACGAGGTACCCCTTTATGAACGATGAGTGTCATAATGTGTCACTATCAATACAGTCCTTAGGAATGGATTCAAACGTGTGAACTTGAATCCTTTATAGATTCAATTATTCGCTTTGGAGGATAGTTTCATACTGGGATTAGGCATGATGTACCCCATAAAACCACTTAACATAACCATCCAGAACTGACTTTTATCATCTTTCAAAGCCAAATGAACGACGCAAGCTATGATGATAGTAAAGGCAAGAACTACTTGAACAAAGAGTACAATTTCATTTCGAGGTATTTTTTCTCCGCACCATTTGCAAGTAGTACTAGGCGTATAACTCCCTTTATCGTGTAGTTGCTCTGTGGGCTCATTGTTGACTCTGATAGACACTCGGCTTACCCAGTCTACTGGTTGATCAAGTTGGATTTGGGGATCCATGAATCAAAACTAGAAAGATATCCTTTCCAATGTACCTTGACTTCTTCTTTAACTCGAGTTTTAACTACGCGCCTTTTTCTATGATCGAGAATCTCATCGACTTCATAGACATCATCTGTTTTCACAATAGGGTGTAATTCAGAGTCGTAAAACGTGCCTTCCAATCGCTCTTGATTATCACCCTGGATGTAATACACATAAGGATAACGACCAGGTACTCGTTTCCCGACCGTGAACAGTTCCGTGGTCAATATCCCTTATCAATTTTCACTTTACTGATAAGTACGCTATCACCTGTATGAAACTTTGGGAATGGACGGCTTTTAGATGGGGTACCATATAAGGTCTCCAAGACTTCTAACATATTGGAAGGGTTGATTTCTATGGGACTTCTACCGATACTACGATGATACGATTGATTATAAGCTTGAACAATCTGAGGTAGAACGTCAACATTGCGACGTGATCGAGTATGAGTAAAATATCTCCACATGCGAGCTTTCAGTGTCCGTTGAAATCGTTCTTCAATACTAGCTTTTGTTTCTGTATTGTCTGTCGTAAAGAAATGAATATCATGAAACGTTTGACGTAGTTCACGATTGAAAAACTCTTTTCCTCTATCGGATTGTATACGAATGGGGCGTTGTCCTTTAGCTTGTTTTAATACTGCTTGAAACCCTCGTACCATTTCTTTGGCGGATTTATTTTTCAAAGGGATGACCAAAGCATATTTAGATAGAACATCAATGACACATAAGAGAAACGTATACCCGTCATTGTGTGTATTGATGTTGTATACATCACTAAATCTAATTGCTATTGTTCATCCATACCGGTCACTCTCGTTTGGTTACGTGGAAACTTCTCTTAATAGATTTATGAAGCGTATACATGTCTTGTTCTTTCAACCATTGTTTGACCTCATTTATAGAAATGGAATGGGATACTTTCGACATTTCACTTTTCGATAGAGAGGTTGTATACCTGCATACCTACCCCGATTAGAGGTATGATAATAGATGGATGGTAATTTGGCATTTTGCGAAGATTTTGAGTTTTGATCCATTCTGGAAGACGAGAACTCTTTTAGATTTTTTAATGGTAGACCAGGCCGTAGGAGTCAATCTTTGCCAATCCTTAACAATTTTCTGACTAAAGGGTGCTTTTGCAGAATCTTTTATGTCAGTATCAGGAAGAGTTGGCATAGCGTCATAGAACCTGTGTCATCTTCATAATTATCATCATCCAGAGGTTAAGGGGTACTCATAGCCTTTGGTTTTACCGTAGGTTGATTCAAGGCTGATATTATAAGGGTTACGTATCCAATCACGAGGGACATTCGATTCCACTAATCCTTTTACAAAACAATCACGTCCAGAGGGTTGATACCCTTTTCTATGTTGTCGATGTAAGGCATCAGTTACGAGATCGACCATATATTTCCCAGGTACGGTCTTCCCTTTGTATTGTAATTGATCGTCTTTTTCCCATGTTAGTATATCAGAATGTTTCTTGAGATGTTTAAATAACAAAGGGACGTTTGGTTGTAATGGAGCAGTGACACTGGATGTAATACCCGTCATAAGATCTTGATCATCAGGAGACATTTTAACATAAACTTTGACTTCTTTTACTTTTTCTGTTTTCTGCGACCAAGGTCTCTGTTCTTCAGAATGACGAGACTGTTGTAGATACGTACGGTATCTATGAAGTACTTGACCAAACTTGTCTACCTTAGCTTCAGGAGTCAATCATCACGATCTACAATCGGATCTAATTCATCACATAAACGTACTGAAGATGCTACTTCAGCTGTATGAGGCAAAGGGTGTAAACGTCTTTCTCTCCATTGTTTGAGTTCCTTCATGGTCCTCTCGGGAACTAAAATCATTTTTCGTGTGGTCATGGTTATATAATACATTTTAAGATAGGAGAAGCGACGGCTCCTAGTAATGCTAACAAGGGTAAGATAAGTAGAACCTGACAGGTAAAACATCCTGTTTATTCGTTAGAATATGACGTCGTTGAGGGAGAGTCAATTGAGGATGAACTAGACCCGTTTTTTTTTTTTTAACTCTTGTGATGGTTCTGACGTTTTGTTAAAGGGATGTTAACACTACTTTACAAAATTTCATGATTGTGTCATCAGGGGAATACTGATACTGTTTTTGTCCTAAGACTTTAATCAAAGCGACATGCGATTCAACCCCATGCTTGCTTTTTCTTGGTGCTATGATGTAACTACAACTAAGTATTCTATACAAATGACTCACCCCATGATCTAAGGAAGTTTTATAAACCAATATCAACATAGGATGCTGAAGTTGGTTATGATCTTGAAGGTCTTTACTCGTATTAAAAAGAGCCCGATACCATACACATTTGTAGCTATTCATATATGAAGTAGATTTTGTGTTAGGCTCACTATTGTTGGGAGATCCAAAGGTAGAAGCAAACGAAGTTAATCGACTTTGGAGTAGACGTAACACGTTTGTTCAGCTGAGATGATAAATCTTTTGCAGCTAAAGGTTTTGGTAGTAAATGAAATAACAAGGACTGCTTTGGAGTAGAAGTAGGAGTAGACTTCTTAGGTACATTCAGTTTCTGTAGGACTGCTTTAGTCTTAGTAATATGAGGTTGTTTCCGTTGAGTATTTTGATATTAAGTCTACCAGGAAGACGTATAGGTTGCCCAAAGATAGATGTTGCAGTTCCTGCTACAGGGCTGTTTGTTACAGGTGGAGACGGTATTTGTGTAGGAGAAGATTGATTCAATGTGTCAGCTTCACGAATCTGTTTCAGATTCAGTTTTAGATTTAATGGCGGGTTTTTCTTCTTCTGAGGGCTCCTCTTTTTTTCTGCTTAGGAGGAGGGTTTTTTTTCTTTCTAGGTACAGCCCAGTGTAATAGGGATCGAATGTTTATCCCAACTAAGAACCATCCGCCTCCCCGTTTTATGATAGCAGTTTTCTTAGCTTCTTCATCAGCTTTTGGGTCAGCAATGATTTTGAAATGATCACCATTTCTCTGTATTAACGTTACTGTAGGATTGGTCACTGGAATAGTACCAGAGAGAAGATTTTTACCAAACCATTTCAATAAAGCGTCTCTGCCTAATTCTTAACAGTTCTTAACGTCTTACGGGATATTTCTGCAACTGCAATTTTCTTAAAGTAGTAACTAGTTTACTGGTGGCTTTACGTAAAGGATTCATGATTCTACGTTAACGAAATACGAGAAATGACGGCTTAGAGAAAGTTACTCTCTACCTAGAAGGTGTATACAACACTGTTCCTCCCGTATACCAAGGATGAAACTGATCTGATCTTAATCTTAGATTATCAGGGGTAGACGATGTGAGAACATAGCCATGAGGGCGAATTGTAGCATCGTGATAAACATGGTTTAATCCGGGTAGGTCTAACTGACGTGATAAGCTGGTCACTTGAGATTTATCTCTAGGATTCTTAAAGAGGACGAGATAATGAGCATTCAGACTTATGGTACGATATTGTTTAGCACGACCAAACAAGTTTTGAGTGATGTAGATCACATTTGTGTTCCGATGATGTGCTTTACGTGTAAACCATTCTACGATTGAATCGAGAGCTTTACTACCCATCATATCATCAAAGACAAGTAGGTGGCGACGAGTTGGATCAGAAACTAAGACTTCTTCCTGTTCAGGTATAATTTGAATGAAATGAACATGATGTTCATAAGCAGGTTGCCATTCACTATAACACAATAAAATTTTGTCGGAAGGGGAATTAATTCATTGATCTTTCCATTTTATCAACTGTTTTACAAATTCAGTTTTCTCAGATTTGGTAGGTCCTGTCACGACCAGGGTAAATTAATGCTTTAATCGTATGGATATATGGACTGATAGTAAGTCATTATAATACTAGTAATGAAACTGAGATGTAGTATTATATACATGGTCACTTTAGTAGTGTATGTATAAATCATCTAAGGTATAAGACAAAAAAAAAACCCTGCACCACACACAAAACTCCTAATATGGCCCTACATTAAGCATTAAGTACCGCTCCCTTAAATAAGCTTTAAGTTCCCAAAATACCCCTCAAAGTAACACAAAATACATTAACATCTAAATAAACGTATGTTACAGCATTTAACCAACCTTAATGTTGGGCAAATGCACTCAATTCTGTTTACCTCTAATAGGCGAGCGAGCATGGACAACTCCACGTTAAACACTTTGGTTATATCATTCGGTTAATGCACTTCTACCATCTTATTGGCATTTCTCTATAAATAAATATCTTATTTAGACTGTCTGTCAAAAATAAAGTGGCCGTAAATCTTTTAAATTCAAAATTCTATAGCCGTTGGGACTTAGCAGCTGTGCCTCACTCCCCACCTCGGACCCGGGGTCTCCACATGCATCGGACCAGAGTCACAAAACAAAAAAAAACAAAACCTGCCAGAAGGCCCCTCCCATCCGGGAGCCAAATACCAAGCAACCCAGGGAGAAGAGGACCCTAAACTGACCAACGCCACCACCAGATCCTTAGCTCAAATCTACTCCGAAGGGACGAGCACGTGTAACAAATTCCATCATGGTTGCACGTTAAACACAAGGAGTCTTTCCGGAGTTACAGGGGTAGCACCGGTGTGTGGCAAGGGCTTTGGGTAGTCACGCCGCACGTTAAATCAACTCTGATTGATTGACAAAAAAGACATAAAACGACTGATAGAAGAAAAAGATATGAAGTCAGTCACTTGCGTCGTTTGCTGGACGGACTGTCGACCTTCCCTTGATAAGAATAATTCAATGGCCCTTTTAACGGCCACCTATCTTATTCGAAAAGAAACCTTAACTGAAATATGCATTTTTGTATGTGTTGTGTTATACTGTAGCGGTAAGTCTAACATATAGTAAGTGAATATGAACATTCACTAGCTCTTTTACTTGACTACTAGTAAACTAGTAAATTCTAAAAATAGTAATTTTAAAAACTCGAAAACAACAGTTAGACCTCATTTGAGAGCTCATTTGGTATCCGAAGCTCGAAGAGTCAACATCGTCAGAAAAACTCCTTTGGGTGAGTGTTTATTTATTTTTTTATTTTATATACAGAAGTACAAAAATAATATAAAATAATACAGATACTTTTTTTCACTGTCTGAAAGTGAACAACTTTTTTTTTTTTTTTTTTTTTTTTTTTTTTTTATGTAAATAATTTATTTGATATTAAATAACATGAAGTGGGGGTAATACCTCCGCAGAGGCCCTCCATATATTCCCAACCAGCGGTGCCAGGGGCCCTCTGATTGGGAAAAATTATATTCATAGTAAATTACATACTTCAATATACATGTACAAACCGAAACATTAGTATTCCGTTTTAGGTTCCGTTTAGTGCATATTATCTCTCTCGAGGAATTTCCTGTTTCAACCACGTGGAATCTGTTGTCAACATTTACTGTAAAGTGCACGGAAATTTTGTGAAATTGAGGTCTAAAACACCACGTGTTTTACAGTAGGTTTGAAGAAGATTAGTCGGTGCCGTTCATCTAAAGGTAGTTTATATTTGGAATCTGGAAAGGAGTATATTGTTTAGATAGTGTTTGAATTCGCACCGACAGGAGTTCTGTAACATAATGAATTTATCAAATGGAAACAGAAGACGAGATCTGATTTTTCGGAGAAATATTATAGCTAAGTGCTCTTTAATATACTTTTTCTTAATTGCTTTTGGAATTTTGTGATGACACTAAATGGAACCATGTTTGTAGTTGCCCAGTACTCGAAATATTTACATTTGTTGAGGCCGTAAACATATTGTTTACTTAATACATTTTCTTAATATATTTTACTTACAATCAATCATATATGCATACATTGTATATATATAAACAAATATATTTCCGCTCACTCACTTGGATACAGTTATCTAAATGCATAAACATTCATATATAAATACATTGACATGTATATCTATACAAACTCCTAAGTACATGTACACATACAATGTACCTACATACATACATACATACATGCATACATACATACATACATACATATATACATACATACATATATATGAGAGTGACTTGCCCTTGACTAAGGTGGATGGTAAGTCTTCTTGATTAGAAAATTAACGCTCAAACGTCTTAGAAGTGAGGAATAGAGACAAGTAGAATACTTCCATTTCATTCCTAAAGACTTTCACAAACAATTATATGCGGTAAGACCTTAATTGTTTTAAATACAAAAAGAGAATCTAAAAAACAAAATGTACCAAATTCAAACAAATGAAATGCCCGCCATTACCCAGACATATGCGGAAGCCGTCAATCCATCGGTAAAAAGGACTGAAAAACCCGTTTTCATAAAAGAAACAGACTTTTTCGGAAATGGTCCTGTTCCACGAGAACAATGGATAAGTCATGTAGAGTTCTATAAAGCCCTTTCTGACATTATCCCACATGAAAAAATAGCAGGTATTCAGAGGGTAAAAGGGTTATGGCGTATTTATGTCGATGACATAGAATCGAGAAATAAAATACTAACAGTTGGATTCACTTTACGTGGAAGATCATTACGCATATATTCGTCCAATCCAAATCGCTCATACATAGATGATGACAATATTACCAATATACGTATAAAAAACATCCCACTATCTGCAGATGATGGTCAGATACGAAGAACATTCACATTAATGAATTGTGGCGAGATTATAAATCTATTTCGTGAGAAACTCCGCATAGATGGGAGACTCACAAATTGTGAAAACGGAGACCGTATAATGTGTGTACGCAACCTGAAAGAACCTTTACCTATAACCATGGAAATAGGTCGATACAGAGCAGTGATACGACATAAAGGTCAAATCAACCCCAATAGCAGATGTTCAAAATGTCTCGAAATAGGTCATGTGGCAAGAGACTGCACTAATGAGGTGATTTGCAGAACATGTCAAAGGGAGGGTCATATTTCATCTGAGTGTCCCATGCCACTGTCTGAGAATCATGATGACCAAATAACTGATACAGAGGATCAGATAACATCTGAAGATATATCAGAGGAAGAGGACTCACCGAATGAGGAAGTTGAACAATCAATTGATCAACAAGTTAAAACTAAACAAAACAAGACAAAATCATCAAAACAATGTCAAAATGCAAAAAAGGAAAGTAAAAATCGAATTCATCATAAACAAATTGGTGCAATTGACAAATTTCTGAAGACCAATGGAACTGAAACTCCTTCAAGAAAATCTACTAACATTCCTTCAGGTGTTAGAACCCCACCATCACCAGCAGAACTTGTAGCAGGCAGGCATAAAACACCTAAATTATCAACAAGTGCAGGAAACAAAACTTAATGGACTTATCTTCTTTCTGCCTTGGTTGAATGATGATAAATAAAAAAAATATATCAACAAATGAAATTGATTAAAAATCATTTTATTAAAGTAAAAACAAAATATATATATGATATGTATATATTATATAGAAATGTATGAATAATAACAAAAAAAACTTTCAAAATTAAACAAATAAGATTTGCAAAAATGGTAATGGAAAATCTAGATACACAAGAATTAAATAAAAATAATTTTTACACCTTTACATTAATCTCTCACATCACTTAAAATGACAGAAAAATTACACTGTTCATCACTGAATGCTCAGGGTCTTGGAAATGAACAAAAAAGATATCGCCTGTACCAATGGATAAAACAACAAAAATCAGATATTACACTGATCCAAGAAACACATTTCACACAAACAATAGAAAAACGCATTAATTCAGAATACCAAGGGACATGCTACCATAGCTTTGGAACAAGCAAAAGTAGAGGAGTATCCATTTTTATAAACAATGCACTAAAAACTGAAAGTATAGATGTAAATAAAGATTCTGAAGGTAGGTTTATAATATTGAACATAAAAATTAATGAAGATACATTCACTATAGTAAACTTATATGCCCCAAATGAAAGAAACCAAAGAAATATTTTCTTTAAAAAATTGAGTGCTAAATTAGCCGAATGTAGAAAAGGTTTTTTTGTGATTGGAGGGGACTGGAATGAAGTCCAAGAACAAATTGATCGAAAAACAAAAAATAACTTTAAAAACCCAGTAGAAAATTTTAAATTATTGCAGAAAAACCATAATCTCATAGACGTCTGGAGACTAAATAACCCAGAAAAACAACAGTTTACATGGAAACGAAAATCGTCAACCACAGAAGCAAGCCGAATAGACTTCTTTCTCATATCAAAAGAAATTGTACAAAAAATTACAAAATCCAACATAAGACCAGCAATGATAAAAACAACAGACCATCGGGCTATATCAATCATAATAAACTGTAAAATTCCTCCAAGAGGCCCTGGCTATTGGAAATTGAATAATAATTTATTAAAAAACGAAAAATATGTAATTATGATAAAAAGAATAATAAATAAACACAAAAAGGAAACAGGAGACATGTACGGTTCAGAAAGTATGAAAATATCCTGGGACCTTCTAAAAATAGAAATTAAAGAGAAAAGTATTGATTTCAGCAAGAGCAATGCAAAACAGAACAAAAATGAAATCGAAAAACTAGAAAACAAATTACAAAATAAATACAATGAAAGAGACAAAAACAAAAAAAATGTAGAAGAAGAGATAAAAGAATTAGAAAATAAAATAGAACAATATTACTCTATGAAAGGAGGGTTAAAAATTAGGTCAAGGGTTAAATGGTTTGAAGACGGGGAGAAAAATACTAAATATTTTCTATCACTGGAAAAACAAAGACAAACACAAAAATCAATCATAAAAATAAAAAACAAATATGGGCAGCTCCTTACAAAGCAATTTGACATACTACAGAGACTAAAACAATTCTATCAAGAATTATATGATTCAAAAAACATTGAAAAAAATGAAATATATGAATATATAAAAAAATTCAATCCGAAAACAAAGGTAACAGAAGTAGATAACAAAAAATGTGAATCCAAAGTTACAATAAATGAGTGTACAAAAGCTATAAACAGAATGAAACTAAACAAGTCCCCAGGACCTGATGGATTGACTGTAGAGTTTTACCAAAAATTTTGGCCAGATTTACAGACTATTCTAGTAGATACTTTAAACAATTGTTATGCAACAGGATCATTAACTAATTCACAAAAAATTGGAATATTATCACTATTATACAAAAAAGATGACCCAACAGACTTAAAAATGTAGACTATAAAATATTAGCACATTGTTTAGCAGAAAAAATAAAACATATCTTACCAAAGATAATTAATACTGATCAAAGTGGATTTATAAAAGGAAGATACATAGGATATAACATAAGATTAATTCAAGACATAATTGATAATGCAGACAAATTTGGAATAAATGGAACAATACTATTCTTAGATTTTGCAAAAGCTTTTGATACTGTTGAATGGGAATTCATTTTTGCAGCCATGAAAAAATTTGACTTTACCATGCATATAATAAATTGGTTTAAAATACTTTATACAGATATCTCGTGTCTTGATAAATAATGGATGGGCATCAGAACCAGTAAAAATAAAACGTGGAATTAGACAGGGATGTCCTATCTCAGCACTACTTTTCGTAATTATTGTTGAAATAATGGCAGAAAAAATAAGACAAGATAGTAATATAAAAGGTATAAATATAAATAATAAATTTGAAAGAGAAGCAAAAATTACTCAATTTGCTGATGACACAACACTATTTCTTCAATCAAAACATGACATACAGTGAGCATTAAATATAATTGAAACATTTGGAACATATTCTGGCCTTGAATAAAGAAAGAATACAAGAAATTAACTGGTTACCAAAGATAGAAAAAATAAAAAAAATGATCAATATATGGAAACGTAGAAAATTAACAATTTTTGGCAGAATACAAATATCAAAATCAATCATCATTAATCTGTTTTATTACTTACCACAATTGAAACTTTCCTTTTCGTTCGGTTGTTGCTGTACGAGGACACCTTTATTTGTTATGTTTAGAACTCCTTGCACCTGATCCCAAAATTTTTAATATATGTCCTACATATGGGATCTGAGGAAAACGTGAAAAAAAAAATCAAAAGAAAAAACACTAATAAGAAAACACTAATAAGAAACTACAAGGAGGGCGGTATAAAAATGGTTGACTTAAAATCCTACATATCAACAATTAGAATTAACTGGATAAGAAAATTAATAAATGAAGAAGATGGCTTATGGAAACAAATACCAAAAATTGATCTAGAGAAATTTGGAAAGAAACTTTTTTTATGCAAAATGAATTTAGGAAATATAAAAAACCTAGAAGGATTAGATAAAATTTCACCTTTTTACAGAGACATAAGTGAACAACTTAATACTTCACAACATTGTAACTTTTGTATTTTGGCACTTTGAGACTTCATAAATAAGAACGTTACTCATGTGCAACTTTGAAACTTGAGAACTTTACACACTTGATCACTTTGCAAACTTTGAGAACGGTACAAACTTGATCACTGTGCAAACTTTGAAACATGAGAACGGTACACACTTGATCACGTTGCAAACTAAGATATACTCTTGTTCTATGTATCAAACCTGGAAAAACCCAAAGTTTCGGTTCTAATAATAGATTCACTCTCAGCCCAAAACTAAAAAAAAACCAGCTTCTAGTTTTAGCATCTGACTTCTCGAGAACCCACGTGACCTCTCATGACACCGACCACTTGTAACGAAGGCTCTCATTTGCTCATTATCCAAGATGGAATTTATAAGTCTCTGTTCTCCAAAGGAAGCAAACGGTTATCATCTCGGTTCAATTTTACCTATAAGTATATCGACGATGTTCTGTCCATAAATAATTCAGAATTTCAGAATTACCTCGGTCAGATGTATCCTGCTGAGCTAGAGATCAATGAGTCGACAGAGAGCAACACATCTGCTTCTTACCTAGATTTACTCCTGTCGATAGGAAAGGAGGGTCAACTTCATACATCTCTTTATGACAAACGCGACGATTTCAATTTCCATATCACTTCCCGTTTCTCAGTACTAATATTTCATTTCCCCCTGCCTATGGCGTTTTCATTTCACAACTTATACGTTATGCATGCTCTTCTTATGAATGTTTTATTCTGAAGGCAAAACGACTAACCAGTAAACTACTTACACAAGGTAACGTCGCTGAATGATTGGAGGAGTCGTTTAAGAAGTGTTATGGTAGATACGGGGATCTTGTTACACATTATGAAGTCCCCCTCTCAGAAATATTAGATAGTATATTGGAGCACGGCCACAGATAGTGACTCCCTTTCACCAATCGTGCTTTTCACCGAACTTGACCTTTTCACCGAATTTGACAAGAAAGGTTTCCATGGAACGTTTGTGACGGGTGTGGCTGGTCAGCAGAAGATGCTGACTCCTTCCGGACACCTGGTCTTATCCCGTTTGGGATTCGCAATTGTTCTTCATGTTGAGGCCATTTACACATCTTATTCGTCGTGTTATAATGGACTTGAGTATTGATTATATATTGGTACTTCTTCATATTTACTACCAATGTATAGTTGCTTTTTTAAGAAGTCATTATTAGATCTTTCCCGTGATTAGCGAACTAAATAATCAATACATGCGAATAAACATTAAGTGCGTACAAAAAAACCCATATTTCTGAACGTTTCTCCTCGGAATCTCGGAATATGACTGTCCAGGACAAAACTGATCAGTACTATAAAACAAAGAAAGTTTATAACAAAACAAACACATCCACTTCAAAGCATTAAAAATGATTAATTGGGGTTCCAATTGTAAAAGAAAGTTAAATATTACTGAGCTAAAGAGAACCAAGCAATGGTGGTAATGTTGGAATGAATATGATCTGTGCAAATGACAATTCTTGTTAACGTTATGCTGATCAGAAGGCTTGGTGTCTCTTGTCGATTTTCAGATTTTCAAGGCAATCTGTTAGTGGCATTATGGCAAAGGGCTATAACTCTGCAAACAAGAGGCTGTAGACCATGCATAGATTGTGGGCATTGCACATTGTAATGTGATTAATACTGAATTACAAAATTTAATGATGTTACCTGAAAGAGAGGCCATCATAAAACTTTAACAAAGGGTTATGATGAGGATCTTCATGTGACTAATATACATTTCATAGTCATGATGACAGTGTGGACAATCAACATTTTGGCAAAGAGCAATATGTCTTTGATGTGTTCTGGTTGAGTTGGGTCAGTGGTTCGTATCAATTAGTTGAAGATATCTCAGAGGCTAGGACGGTCATCTTGGTTTTTCAAATCAGCCTGAAAAACAACACTTGTTCAGGAATACATTATGTGTACCAAATTTGAAGGCAATCGGTTCAGTAATTCTTAAAAAGAAGTTGAAATGTCTCAGCCAATCAGACGCCAGGGAGGCCATCTGGGATTTCAGATTGGCAAAAAAAACAAAAACAGAAAAGAAAAACAACAACAACACTTGGTCAGGACATCATAAGGAATATATGTACCAAGTTTGAAGGCTTCTTAATGAGAAGGCGAAAATGTTTCACCCAATCAGACACCAGGGCGGCCATCTTAGATTTTCAGGTCGGCCAAAAAAAAAAGGATAAACACAACACTTGGTCAGGGCATCATATGGAACTTCTGTACCAAGTATGAAGGCAATTGGTTCTGTGGTTCTTAAGTAGAAGTTGAAAATGACTCAGCCAATCAGACGCCAGGGCAGCCATCTTGGAGTTTTGGATTGGTCCATCAAACAACAATACTTGGTCAGTACATCATTAGGAATATGTGTACCAATTAAGTTTGAAGGCAGTCGGATCAGTGGTTCTTAAAATGAAGTTGAAAATGACTCATCCAATCATATGCCAGGACGGTCATCTTGGATTTCGGATCCACCCAAAAAAAAAAACGACACTTGGGCAAGACATCATAAGGAACATGTGTACCAACCCAGTCAGCATACACACGTTTACCCAACAAAGCGTGGACAAATGATATTATTTTCAGACCTGAGCTAATTTGTACCTTTATCTTTCTAGGATAATTTCTGTTAAAATGTTTTGAATAACTAGGTGAATGAAACAATTTCGGGAATATATTATAATACTTAAACCTTTTATTGACCCACTACAAATTCATTGATGTACTGTAATGATGACTTGTTATATTCAATTTTGGATTTGACAATATACTTCCTTTGTTTTTATACCAGGAAAACCTTTGTTCTAATCTCCGGAAAAGATTATAAGGAAATAATATTTAAAATATAGCATTATAGTGCGTTTGTGAGTTTTATTTCCTCGTGAAGATGATTTATTCATGGTTTACACTTTATTTTTATACTTTAATTTTGCTGTGACATACATTCTGTGACATACAGTGCATTTAGGGCATAGATTTTTTCAAACAAAAGCTTCCCATTCTTACTTATTAGATCGATATACAATTACAACAAAATATACTTTACACAGGCGTAAACATTCTTTTATTTCTACATATTACATTAAAATTGCTCGAGAGACCCAGATATGGCACTTGATTACTATTTGTATACGAATACAACACCCTATTTTCACAAAATGTATAGAAATATATGGTTTCTAATGCCTGTGTATAGCTATTTGTTATTATACATCAGTACAAGTAGTAAAAGTAGATAAAATTTATATATATATTTATACAGTAAATTGTAAATTCGTGTTAAACATTCTGATGAATTTAGCAGCCATGCAAACATGGGTTAATATTTACCATTGTCATAAATAATCCATCATATTGTTGTCTGGTTTCCTGCACAAACTTTCAGATGTCATTCATGTCATTCATCATCCAATTGCTTTATTGGCGTCAAGCTTATATCAATGTATCATTTTGGTAACATGATAAATGTTTATGCAGTCATTTTCGTCCGATGAATCGCCCGCTATCTCTGCTGCGTACCATCATGGAGAAAGATGGCTCTTACCTATGATGTGGATTGTATTTGTTGCGACCATAAAATTAAGCATCAAATCTAACATGCCAAAATTTAACCACCGCAAACAATTCTACTTATACGGAAACGTTGCTTTACAAAGATTGTGAATGATTCTAAATCGTGTATACAGAGTATAAGAATGATCGTATTTCACCATCAGAGATATGTTCGGTCGACAGAAGATGTTACCTTTTCCATGGCACTTGATCGGATGATGTTACTATGTTGTTCACGACCACGAAATATGTGAATATCCAGAACATGTATGCATTAAAATATTTTAATATATACATGTATATAATTATAAAATATCAAAATCCAAATACAATGCTCAAGCAGCATTAGCTAAGTTAGGAATGTTTTTTTTTCCGGAAAGTGTAATAATCATGAAATGATTGTATACCATAGAAAATCACCCAAAAATGAAAGAATGTCTAAAACAGAGTGCATATGGCACAAAATCATCAATATTTTTAGTGCTAACTGAAACAAGACATGGCGTCTGATTACTTTCCGATCATCTTCGTAGATGTCTACGAGATTTGCTGGTTGAGTGAAGTTATAAGAACTCTCACCCAAGACGATTGTTACCAAGACAAAAGAGTCGGCCTGGCTCAGGTAGCGCGCTCGACTCTTGATCGTGAGGTCGTGAGTTCGAGCCAGCCGGCGGCAAGTTGGTTACTTGTCCTTCGGATGAGTAAAAATCGAGGTCCCATGTCGCACTTGGTGTCAGCACGTTAAAGAACACTCACTGCTCAATGACCGTAAGTGCCGAGCATAGGCCAAAATTTGAACTAGTGTCAAGCCAGCCGTCAATACCAGCCGTCAATAATATTCATGACGTTCGTTTCACAAATTTTACGGCGTATTTCTAATACATTTGCGTTATTATTTTCTATTATTATAAATGATTCTTGATGTTGTACAGTTTCAAATTACAACTTCTATAGAATTATTCATGGTTGTTTGTTATGTTGTACATGGACTACATATAAAAAGAAGTAAAATGCCGTTAATGAAGGCTATTATTAACGCATGGATAGACACTGGGATAAGGTTGACCGATATTTCTTATTGATTGCTGGGGTATTTAGGAGTTTCTGAGCGACGCTTAAAGTATGCGAGTCGGAGGTTGTCATGACCTTTCACATGCACTGTTCTACATATGCCCTAGACCATCATGAAAGGGGCAAAGGGGATGAACTGACATTTTGGGACCATATTTGTTATTGACTACTGGGCTTATTGGGAGTTTCTGAGCGAAGGCCATGGTATAGGAGGTAGAGGTGAGCATGACCTCTCAAATGCATTATGCCATATATGCCCTAGACCCTCAGGAAGGTGACAATGGGGCTTAAACTGACATCTCGGTGCCATTCTTATTGACTGCTAGGCTTCCTGGGAATTTCTGATCGACGCCCAAGGTAATGGAGGCAGAGGTGGGGATAACCTTTCATATGCACTATGCTACATGTTCCCGAGACCCTCAGGAAGGGAACACGGAGCTAAAATTTATATCTCGGGGCCATATTTGTTACTGTCTGCTGGGTTTCCTTGGAGTTTCTGAGCGACACCCAAGGTATGAGAGGTAGAGGTTGTCATGACATCTTACATGCACTATGCCATATATGCCCTAGACCCTCAGGAACGGCATATAGGGGCTAACCCTTACATCTGGGGCCATATTTGTTATTGTCTGCTGGGTTTCCTTGGAGTTTTTGAGCGACACCCAAGGTATGAGAGGTAGAGGTTGGCATGATATCTTACATGTACTATGCCATATATGTCCTTGACCCTCAGAAAGGGCACATAGCGGCTAAAACTGACATCACGGAGCTATATTTGTTATTGACTGCTGGGCTTCCTGGGGGTTTCTGAGCGTCACCGAAGGTATGAGAGGTAGAAGTGGGCATAACCTCACACAAGAACTATGCCATATATATGCCCTAGACCCTCAGGAAGGGGACAAAGGGGCTAAAACTAACATCTGTGGAGCAAACTTGTTATTGACTGCTGGGCTTCCATGGAGTTTCTGAGCGACTCCCGAAGTAATAGAGGTAGAGGTGGGGATTATTTCAGAAACTCCCAGGAAGCACAGCAGTCAATAACAAATAAGGTCCGGAGATGTAAATTTTAGCCACCGTGATCCCTTCCTAGGGATACATTTGGTGTGGCTCAGAAACTCACAAGAAGCCCAGCAGTATGACTCCGAGATGTAAGATTTAGTCCATTTGCCTCCTTTCGGAGGGACTAGGGCATATATGGCATAGTGCATATGAGAGGTCATGCCAACTTCTACCTCTCATATCTTGGGCGTCGGTCAGAAACTACCAGGAAGCCCTGCAGTCAATAACAAATAATTCCCCAAGATGTAAATTTTAGCGCCCATGATACCTTCCTGAGGGTCGAGGGCATATGTGGCATAGTGCATGTGAGAGGTCATGCCCATCTCTACCTCCCATACATTGGGAGTGGCTTAGAAACTCCCAGGAAGCCTAGCAGTCAATAACAGGCATGGCTTCGAGATGTAAGTTTCAGTCTCTGTGCCCCCTTTCTGAGGGTCTGGGGCATATGTACCATAGTGCATTTAAGAGGTTTTGCCCACATCTACCTCCCATAACTTGGTCGTCGATCAGAAATTCCCAGGAAGCCCAGCGGTCAATAGCAAGTATGGCCCCGATATTTCAGTTTTAGTCCCTTTCTCCCCTCCCTGAGGGTCTAGGGCATATATGGAATAGTGCATGTGAGAGTTCATGACCATCTCTATCTCTCATACCTTGGGCGTCGCTCAGAAACTCCCAGGAAGCCCAGTGGTCAATAACAAATATGGCCACGAGATGTAAGTTTTAACATCCGTGTGCCCTTCCTGAAGGTCTAGGACATATGTGCCATCGTGTATGTGAGAGGCCATACCCCCTCTATCTGCAATACATTGGACGTCGTTCAGAAACTCCATTTGAAACTCCATTGGGTCCCATTATAATGGGATCATTTACCATTGAGACGACCCCCACAATAAACTGCACCAGTGGCATTTATTTCTTTCTTAAAATAATGTTAATAGTGCAACTAATTTATGACACAAACTTGATCAACGTAGCTAGGAAAGAAGTTCTTTTTGTGGACGGACTGTAGTCACTTCGGTACCTTAGTGAGATTATGAATAGTGACGCCTAATAACATCAGCACTATAAAATCGAACACATAGATAGGTTTATATTATATTTTCCTTTATGGTGGTTAAGTATCAAATAATTTTTGAACGTGCAAGTGATTTCGGCAATTGCTTCCAGGTAATTTATTATATTTAACACAGGTATCATATATAATTTACGATCTCTATATATTTGTTCATGAAATTTTATGACATTTTATTGCAATTGAATTTTCTTCACGTAAAATGAATGAGGATAGGGGTGCACAAAACCACATTTTCGTTATTATCAATGTAATTACAAAATCATTAGATGCCCTTAATTTCATTAAACTGCCCCACCTGCTTGGCTACAAATAATGCTTTGATAGAAGTGATAGGTTAAACTTAAAAAAATAAGAAATATAATTTAATTCCATAATGCGAATTAGTGACTTAAAATGACTAGATTTGCTTACACAAATTATTTTTGAGAATCCATTGAGTTAAATCTTCCTGGGTGCCGTAATGAACATTTTCAAATTCCGAAATAAATATCAACACCTGCCAAAAAAGATTATTTCCATGTGCCGATTCAACCACACTAAGTGCCGATTTCCATATTTCCGAAAGAGCCGAAATCACTCGGTGCCATTTTGACTTGGGTACGAGTTGGCCAGCTATACTAGTAATAGAAACGGAAGTAATCGATCTATTTTAGTGTTTTATTATGTCTTGTCTTCAAAGAGATAAATAAAATTACCAATTTCCATCACATTATGATAAAAAACACAAAGCTTTACCATGCCTCCGCCCATAATACCATTTTTGTTTTCTTTTTATACATGTCCACTAATATTATTTATTATTTTCACATTCATAATGCTTTTAACATTAAAAAATAGCATGTGTAATTCATCAGAGCGTTGTATCCTTATATAAGAATGCATTATTTCTTGAAGAAAAAATCACTTTCTAGCCGTCGCTAGTGCTGCTTTCAGGATACATGTTGGGTCGGAACCAAACCGGCTTATAGTACACCTCAACACACACACACAAACACACGTGGACCACTAAATGAACTCCATCATCAATATACTTGCAATTTGCCGTCATCTTTCAAATATTGGCAGAAAAATATGTCGTTATGCTAAATTATCTCAAATTTAGTCCAAGTCAAAAATGATTTACATAATGGGTCTCCAAGCTGTTGGAATACAGATATTACTATATCTTCATCGGAATATTGGTCGCCAGCCTTTTTTTATTTGTTTTAATTTTAACATTTGAATAGGCGATAAACAAAATGGTTCTATCTTTAAATCCGATATGCTAAGACCATTGATAAAGTTGCCGTCTAAATTTTCATTTAAGCATAAATCAGCTAGATTTTCAAGTTTGCAATCCCTAAAGCATTGAACTAGGTCAACGACACACATAGACGAAAATCCATTCGTTTCATCAGGGGGATCGACATCTGTGTTAACTATTGGGCACACTCTTCGAACTGGGCGATGTTCATAATGCTTACGTTGTGGGTTTATCACTGGAATGTTAAACTGTAACTCCTTGTGCACAAGTATTAAACTATCTCTGTAAGTCTGAAAAATAAGACAAAATGTATCACAAAAAACTTAGATAAAAATTGAATGCTTGTTAATTGACAGTTGTATACTACGGAAGCGTTTCAGGGCCAGTTTTCAACTTTAAAGTTGGCTTTTCCAACTTTTTTCTCGTTTTGCCAACTTTTAAGTTGGCTTTTTCAACTTTTTACTCCGGGAAATTCCAACTTTTTTTTTTATCGTTTTGCCAACTTTAAAGTTAGCTTTTCCAGCTTTTTTCTTGGAATTTCCAACTTTAAAGTTGGCTTTTCCAACTTTTTTCTTGGAATTTCCTACTTTTTTCTCGCTTTGCCAACTTTAAAGTTTTTTTCTCACTTTTTTCTTGGAATTTCCAACTTTTTTCTTGGAATTTCCAACTTTAAAGATGGCTTTTCCAACTTAATTTTTAGCTTTTAAAACTTTGTAAGAACTAAATCTTAGGCAAGCTAAAAAATAATGTTTCATGTCTTGTAAATAACAATAATAATAAAAAGATTCCGGGGAGCATACCCCCTAATATTTATTCCATATGCATTATGTTTGCTGAGATAACATTCTTTTTATATGTATAATCAATGTGATATATTAGCACTTGGGGGGCATAGTTTTATTTTAAGGTGCTGATGAAACAACTAAAAGATGCGTGTTAATTAATCTTATGGGCAGTAACCGAGCTTTGAATAGTATAAATGTATGGTAATCCCTTGAACATACCTAGATTTGCCACTACATTATACTACAATCTTCATCACAAAGGCAAAGAAATTGAAAAACATCTGTCCCTAAAAAGATTAAAAAAATGTTCTGTCTTGTGACGTATTAAAAATAAATAAGCTGACATGAAATGCTCTACCCCAAAGAGTCGTCCACTAAAGATATACAACGCTTTGAGCAACATTAACCTAAAGAATTATATTAAACAGAAACTTTAAATACATCCATGTAATAAAATGATTCATTATGTGCCAAATATTTAATTTATTTGTGTCAATGCTACCTTTCACTGAATATATACCCTATGTCTGATAATATAAGTCACTACCATATCCTCTCATGGTAGTTTTGATGTAGATGTGTCATCATAAAAAATAAGGTGGCCCTAATACGCTTCCGTAGTATACTTAACAAATAATATATAAATATCTTTTATGGTTTCTAAAATTGTAAATTTCAATCTTGTTACACTGATGAAATTAAAATCGATTTTTTAAAAACAAATAAAGAATACATATTGACTGTTGATATATTATATTGGATATTTCCTCTTTTCTTAAATGGAGGAAATCAATACAATGTACTATACCTGTGGGACACTCGAAATATTTAATGTTTCAGTATCATCACGTTTGTTTGTTGGAATTTGTGGCATTTCCATCATGCATCCTGAAATTTAAAGAACATCTAAAATATCAAATTTAACTCAATACTATTCTTTAAATGTATTTTCAGTTCTAGCTACTGAACGCATCTTAATTGTACCAACAGTATTTAAATTCTAGGTATTAAATTGAAATCAGTGCTAGGATTTATGGTATTTCGAACAATGGTGTAAGAATATTTCAATTCTAAGTATGTGTAACAATATAAATCAGTGCTAGGATTTATGGTATCTCGAACAATGGTTTAAGAATATTTCAATTCTAAGTATGTGTAACAAAATTAATTAACTATTAAGTTCAACACGAAAATAACTGATTTATCTTGAACCTAGTCATAGAAAGTCGTCAATAATAAAATATAATAAAACCTATTGCAATCCTAGCTATAAAATTTTCCATGGTAAATATGAAAACTAAATTATTCAAGACATCCATATAGAAAATCTCAGATACCAAAGTATAAATCTAAAGGATATGCAGGATATAGATACAAATTTGGTAAAACATGGGAAATCAAGTGGTTGGATCAGGTGCAGTGGAGGAGTAAGCATCCCCTGTCGACTGGTCAAATCTAAATTAAATACGTGAGGAACGAATCCTCGTCACAGTTGGTATAGACGTCTCAACAACCGCCACCAAACAGGCAACTCAACATTTCACTTAGTGAAACAGAGTAATCACAAACACGACTATTAAATGTTCATATGTTGAACACGCCCTGGCATATCAGGTCATTTGTGAAATATTAACTCCATATGAGGGTGATTGTGGGATATTACTACTTAAATGTGGAACATTTACGATTGGAAAGCCAAAATCGTCGCGTTTGTCGTATAGCTTAAGTTGTTAATTTCTGTGTTTATAGTAAGTAAAATGTCTAAGTATGAAGCGTGTGTGCTTGATTCTGTTGTCTCTTTAATTTCTTGTTCGCTGGGATATCGCAATGACATATGTATGGAAAATGGCATTATTAATTGACAAAACGTCGTCGATATATCTAAATGTCAAATTAAAGGACACTACTAGCTTTTCTTCTTTTAATTCAACAGTTTGTTGAAAGACCACGTCTCCGAACATTGCAAAAACATTTACCATTAGAAATTCCAACATCTTTTTATATCTACTTTAGCGTATTTATGTGTATAATTAAGAGTGGTGTTGGACAAAATAAGTCTCCAGAAATGTCGAAAACCCTAATTTTAGGTCAGTTCTACTTTTTCAAGGTGATAATCTTGTAAGGTATGAAAATATATAAATTCTTGGTACCAAAATTATATGGTATATTAACAGCTACCACCTCAAGAACTAAGTATGATATAGTAATAGTTACCGCCTCAGAACTAAGTATGATATAGTAACAGTTACCACCCCAGAAAAAAAGTATGATAAAGTAACAGTCACCACCTCAAGAACTAAGTATGATATAGTAACAGTCACCACCGCCAGAACTAAGTATGATATAGTTACAGTTACCATCTCAACAACTAAGTATGATATAATAACAGTCACCACCTCAAGAACTGAGTATGATATAGTAACAATCACCACCTCAAGAACTGAGTATGAAATAGTAACAGTTACCACTACAAGAACTGAGTATGGTATAGTTACATTTACCACCTCTAGAACTAAGTATGACATAGTAACAGTCACCACCTCAAGAATTAAGTGTGGTATAGCATCACCACCTCCAGAACTAAGTTTGGTATAGTAACACTTATTACCTCCAGGACGCAGTTCTACTGGTTAAATTTTAACCCTCGGTTAAATAGCATAACCAAGGATTAGAATTTAACCTATGGTTAAGTTTTGATGCTCGGTGATTGGTTAAATATAACTTTTGTTAAATCATCGCCTAGATATGGAGAATTTAGCCATATATTGAGACTTGGTTATATATTTAGATTAAGAGCTATATTTGTTAAATGGCTAAAAGGTTGGCACTGTTATCAAAATTCAATTCTAGGTTATATAAACCTCGGTTACAATATTTAAACCGGGGTTATATTTAATCGGTAGTTAAATTTAACCAATAAATGAACGACTGGGTCCAGAACTAAATGTGATAAAGTAACAGTTACCGCCTCAAGAACTAGGTATGATAAAGTAACAGTAACCACCACTAGAACTAAATATGATAGAGTAACGATACCACCTCTAAAAATAAGTATGATACAGTAACAATTATAAATAACTATCTATATAGTTACTATCGTAACAATCGGGTAAAAGACAATTGAATATTGACGGATTAAAAATAATGATAATCTTCCTCAATGGTTTGAAATTTAGATACTTATAAGTTATCAGTAGGAGATTTATGTCCTGAAAATACCAACAATACAATTAAATCAGTTCTGACCAAAGAAGCAAATAGAGCGATATCATAATCGTGCTCAGCTAACAGGTAACTTGATATCAAAATATTCCATTCGTCCGAAATGAAAAAGATCATTATTAACATAACGGAATATTAAAGACATTGAAATACATAAATTGTTGCCATCCTTTAATTATACTCGACCTCTCTGGATTAAATTCATTGACATGTATGGGTTCTCTTCATCACGCCACTTGTTAGATTCATCTGCTATATATAAAATAAATTCCGTATGTGACATTGTTGTATAGGTTTATCTTAATGTTTTTTTTTTAAAAACATAGAGCTGGTAAAATATAGAAACGAAAAGATATTTTCTAGTATAGTATCATGATTAAAGTTATTGCATAAAACAATAAGAAAGAAAAAAAATCATTTTTTGTCAAATAGATTTTACGCAATATTTTATTTATTTATTACATTTTCTTTTAAATCATAAAATAAGAATTTGCATGTAATTAAAGTTATACATAAGTGCACATTCTTATCATACGCAATGTAAATATCGTGAAGTAAAACAGATTTTTATGATCGAAGAAAGGGAGAGACCAAAAGAAGTGAGGAAAGGAAAAATAGCAAAAATAAGAGAGGAAAAGTTTTTTTTATACATGTAGACTTAACAAATCTTCATCACATTTCCAGTGTTCATTCCCTTTTTACAACCCCAATGTTAAACATGTCATTTTTTAACAGCAATATATCTATAAATTGAATAAATTTGTTTAATGTTATTTTTTAAGGTAAATAGTGACGGTATCTCTTTATGGTAATACCTTACATAGATAAATTAATTTATATTGAGTACTATAACTGAATTTTCCTTAGACGATTTACCTGTTACGAGTAAAAATTTGTTTATATTAAAATCTATTGAAAGTGATATTAACCAAACCTGAATATTATCCAGAAAAGTCTGAATATACCCCATTTCCATATTAAATGTATAATTTATTCTTCATGTAAATGACAAACAATACAAGAAGAGTTAGCAAATATTCAAAATTTAAAAGCAAATTTATTTTTTGTTAATATCATGTGGTTTAACCTAAACCGAAACCAATGGAGTTTAGTCTCGTGTGTCAGTAAAAAGTTCCACGGTATATTAATTTCTTGTTCAGTGTTTTAAAACATTTCTTCCCTTTTTGTCGGTGACTTCGGTAATTTGTCGTTACCTTTTTAAAACATTATACATATCTTTTTAACATTTTGTACTCCCAATAAAACTTTTTATTTTTTGGTGTAATGGTTCATGGACTTTGTTCTGCCCATTTTGTTAATTATTCTAAATACATGTACATGTAATTTAAGATAATTGTCTTAACACAAAAGTAATATGCAACTCATCTCTAATGAAGAAATTATATAGGAAACAATTATATTTGTGAAACAAATACATCAATATTCAATTTTTGTTTTCATAATGCGTCTTGCCATTATTTTGAAATTTAATACGGTCAAAGTAGAACATATTTATACCAACTTGAAATATTAATAGTATGTTGAAAAACTTACCTCTAGAATTTACCACCTGTTGACCCGGACGGATATTACGAGAAGGTATGGGTGGAATACGATTCTCAGTTTGCTTGAATTTTTTCTTTGTTTTAGGATTTTCCGCTTTCACTGCTGATTTCTTGGGATCTACCACTTTTATTTTGATAGGTTTTTTGAGACGAGTCTGTTCAGGTATTTTTTCTGAATCTGTTATAAAAGTTAAAAATGCGATCATCACATATAAAACTTGTGCAAATAAAAATATAAAAAATCTCAGATACCAAAGTATAAATCAATAGAATTCCAATCCAAACTGTCGGCATTCCCATTGGAACCAATTGTACCACCTTAATTCGCCGACCTAATCCTTTAGCATTATAAATCAGTCTTCATACAGAGCCTGTCGAATCAAACGAAAAAACTAGTTTTGGACTTTAATTACATTGCACATGAATTGTTAAGGGACCATGTTTGTTTACACATACTGGATATATGGTATGTAGTGGTAAGAGTTAATACATTTGTTTTTTAAAATAATATGGTTGTATCAGAAGGATGTATGCGTGATTACGTGTTCTTTTAGCATTTTAGTTTGGTGCTTAATGTATTACTAAATGCTGGCAGAGATTCTAATGTGATATTGTTTTTTTTAATGTCTAAGAGTGTGGTTTAGTGCTGATTTTTAGCATGGCATGCACTACAGTCTTGAGGCAGCCTGGTTGGGAAGAGCCTGATGCAAATTGTTCTTAAGATGAAGGCTTGGGACGAAAAATAAAAGTGCCCTATCATCCTTCACTTACTCAAGAAGGGCTACCCATCGGAGGATTATTCTTTAGGTGAACTGAGTTTGAGCGATTGACGAATCCGTCAAAGATATTATGGTTCTTAAAGGAACAAAGGTTAATATCAACACAGTAAGGCTGCTCATGAGTTTCTGTACAGAATATACAAATTCTGTGGGCACACCAAAGGGTCAAAGCTTACCACTTTTAGACAGCTATGCTGATGATTCTCTGCCATCAGATAGGACTTCACACCAGCCATGATCTACTGGTATGTTTTCAATCATTTTAGACTATGAATGTTTTATTGCTTATTATGCACTCCTTCGTAGTAGGAGGGGTATATTACTTTGCCGCTGGCGGTCGGTAACTCGGTCCATACACCAACAGTTTCCGTTCATTATCTCTGCAGAGGGTGCACATATTGAAATGAAATTTGGTATAAAGATATCATGATAATATATAGGTTAAGTTTTTATTTGGCTACAGTCAAACCTTTTTTGACAAAGTTATGTCCCTTGAAATTTCCGTTTATCAGGGAGGGGGCATAATTTTTTTTACTAAAAGCTCTTGTTTTTGAAGGGGTGGAGGTAGATATTTATTGCAGTTGAGCATTACATGGTGTATTGGTTTTGTGTTTTTTTCAGATGCGGGTAAGATTGTATCTAACGCTAGTGTGGAGGATCAGTTGAAGAGCATGAAAGAAGACTTGAAGGTTTTGAAAAAAAGGAAGGCTAGTCGTCCTACTCTATACTTACTTCTCATAATATTTCACTAGCTGCAATTGAGACGTTAATAGAGACTTCAAATAAGGCTAAACATAAAGATGTTTCACTTTTTAGTAAGTCTTTTAGTATCTGTAAAAGGTATGAGGAGAATTGTGACTTTTGTGGGTTGATGTTGAAGTTGTTTGGAACCCAGGAGGATAAAAAGATAGCCGCAGTGGGTGCTGGTTGAGCTAAATCTAAGAAGTATGCAGAATCTTAGAAATCTAAGAGCGAATGTAAAAGAAATTCATTGTCTGTAGCTTCGTCTTATTCTACACCTGGTAACAACAATTTTGGGTTTGGTCCCATGTACCCAGTTCAGGTTCCTTTTCAACACATGCGTTCCCACCCTTGCATGCAGCCTAGGTTTTACAGCCCTAGACCCCCTGTACATCCTGGTCGGTTAAGAGGAGGGAAACAAGGTGGTCAATGTTTCTATTGCAAAGGTCGTGGTCATTTCGTTGCGAATTGCCCGAATATCGTTGATAATAAGAAGTAACTCGACATCTTGCCCCTAGCCCGGGAATTAATTCCTCAGTGGGAATATATTTCTCACGTAGGTTGAAAGTTTACAGGTCTCTCCTTTCTGTAACATAGTTTTCTCATATTACTGTCATTTCAGAAGAAATTTAACTCTCAGAATTTGAAGAAACAAAACTTTGAGGAAAGATTCCTCTTTGGAAGTTGCAAACTGGATTTATTCCACTTCAAACTCTGGAAGGGAGAAAGAAAACTTCGAAGTGGGTTAATCTATAACGAGAGATGGTCTAACTTTCTTCACACTTAGAAGCTGAGGATGTTGTAGACGGGGGTAGTTTTGATGTTAACGATTTATCCTTTAGAGATCCTTCGTTGTTCATGGCAGATTTCCCAACTGAATGGGAACGTTTACTACCTCCATCTCATATTTTGGATTGGGTTAAAGATGGACTATTTTCCTTATCTTTAAACATTTTAAGGGATATTTTAAAGGAAGGTCATATGACTCTGATAGGTCTGTTGCAGGGTATTTTCCAAATTATTCAAACTGCCAGGACCATGTAGATTTTATTGTTAAGACTTTTAAAGATGAAAAATGAGTCTTTATTTATTTATTATTTTTTTTTTTTTTGAAAAGTAGGGGAAATGGAACCACCAACGTTGGTAATGCTGTTTACTATCGAACCTTCAAAACCACGTTTGTGCCATGATGAAATGTTTTTAAATTTCTGGGTTATTGACAATTCTTTTCAGATAGACATAATAAAGGAAGTACCAAGGCTTGTTGATAAGTTTGCCTTTTTAACATCTCTGGATGATATGTCAGGGTACGATCATATCTTTTTACATCCTCCTTGTAGGACTTACTTTGGTATTCAGTTTGGAGGATGGTTCAAGGCTAGCGCTCATATTTACCATACTATTGGTAGTATACCAGTTGGTTATTGTAGAGGCTTGGGTGTGCCTGCCCTTTTGTATATCGATGAAGGTGATGGTGGTGTAATGGCAGCCTGCAGGAGTTTGCACATAATGTGTCAGGTACTTGTCAGATTAGGTTATTTTTTTAACCTTGGGAAGTGTGTTCCTGAGCATACTCAGAGTATTACATTCCTTGGTATGATATGTGACTCCAGAGTTTTAGCATTCAGGCTCCCAGATAAGAAAAGGGCGTCGTTTTGTATTCTAGGAGATTCGATATTGGAGGCAAAATCTGTCCATTTGAAGTCTTTGCAGCGTTTCGCTGGAAAATGTATAGCCTTGGTTTTGGTACTTCCCGCAGCTAGAGTATTGTCAAGGGAGATGAATAGTCCTATCAGTTAAGTAAGTAAGAATAGTAAGCCGCTGCATGTATATAGTGACCTTAGGGAGGTAGTTTTTTTACATGATTGGCAGGGCGTAGCTACATGGAGAAGGGAGCAGCATATACAGATAGTTTTGGCGATTTGGAGATTTTGGGGGCGCTGGTAATGAAAGGCCAATTCATGTAAAAGAGGCCTCTTCTCTCTTGAGAGCATTGCAGTCTGATCAGGGTGACATTTTGGATAAGAGATTAGATGCCTATTGTGATAATAAAGCTGTCGTGGATACATGGGGAAATCAAGGTGGTCGGGATACAACACTCAATTCAGTCCTGAAAGAGATTTTGAATTTGGTTTGTAAAAACAATATTTCCGTGTACATTATATGTCTACAAGGGATAATCTGGCTGATATGGAGTCTAGGAGGTTATCCAAGTCAGACTGTATGCTGTCAGAGACAAAGTAGAAGGTTGTGGAACAATTTTTGGGGCCCCGTTCAGTTGATTTAAAGGCCCTTGATTCAAATACTATGCGAGAAAATGAAGGTAGTATTTTGAGACATTTTAACTTTTGTTTTCATCAGAAAAATAATCTGTTGTTAATGTGCACCCCAAACGGTATATACAACTTTTCAAAATTGTTAGTTTATTACACATAAATGCATTTGTCGAAAATTTGAAGTCAATCCTATGTCTCGTTCCCGAGATATTTAGCAAAACGTAACTGAATCCCGTTTGCACACCTTTGTAATTTGTAACTCTCTCTCTCTCTCTCTCTCTCTCTCTCTCTCTCTCTCTCTCTCTCTCTCTCTCTCTCTCTCTCTCTCTCTCTCTCTCTCTCTCTCTCTCTCTCTCTCTCTCTCTCTCTCTCTCTCTCTCTCATTTACATCTATATATTAACAATTGATATATATTTGTTATATATAGAGAGATTAATAACCAATTAATTTAATTTAAATTAATTTATCGCGGATTTTACTGACCATTAATATGGCGACTGATGGTTTGAATTTTAGGTGACTTAATTATTTTCTTTTTTTTTGGGTGGGGGGGGGGGTAAATCTGTTTAGTTATCATTATCATGAATTAATCTTCAATACACTTTTGTACACCTTTGTCATATTGATGCAAAAGAATTGTCACATATTCATTTTAACATACGCCCGTTCGGAAGTTCATTTGATAATAAGTTTATTTACAAATATCCGCTATTCTAAATCTAATGTTTTATTTCTCATGTCGTCTCACTGTAAGTGCTTCCCTGACATCAATGGGATTAAAAGATGTAAGTGCCGAAATGACAACATCTGTATATTTATATTCACGGTGTATTGTACACAACAGCCAAATAGTTGGGAAACACCGTGTGCCAGTATTTCTGTACACAGCGGTGACAATAAAGACATATTTAGCACATACTTCTCCACTGAATTAATTATATTTATTGTAATGAAACACTTAACATCTCGTAATTAACATGAGAATCTCTTTCATCGTCACTCCAGGATTGAGTATAAAAATCATCTTCCAAACTGGAATCTGAACTAGACAAATGCTATTGTACCGAGTGTTCCTTGGATGACGTCACGGCCATCAGAAGTTTTCAGATTTTTCTCTTGCTTAAATTTTCCGCAGGTATAAAAACAACTTTGTCGACTTATATATCAGGAACGAGACGTCGGGTCGACCTCATATTTTCGACAAATGCATTTTTGCATCATAAACTAACAATTTGAGAAAAGTTGTATATCGCGTTTGTGGTGCACTTTAATGTTTTCTCTCAGGTCATTTGTTTAGAGGCAAACCCTCTTGTGTTTCCTTCCTCTGGGACTTCGCATGTTTCGCGTTGACAGTACAGATATACAATGACGACTAATATAACTAATCCGCCTTTTATACCTGTTGTAGGACTTGCTTTCTGGTGAAACACTTACAAATATTTCTGCCTGTGGGGAGATGAAGTGGGAATGTCAAAACATTTTTTTTTCAACACAATATTTTTTATTAAAAGTTCAACAGCTGTTTATGATCCAAGTTCAGCTCTAAGGCAGGAAATCGTCTACTTGTCAGACGATAAGAGGGTCGTGTTTTCTCATACGGTTGGAAAAACTTAAGGTCTAGGTAACACAAATAGATTCTTTGTTCAAAGCATTGTGGACAATTTGCTCTGCCCGGTAAGAGCATTAAATGATTACCTGAGGGATGTTGGAGACATGGGAATTGACCTTGAGATGGGATATTTATTTCGTACTCTTGGCCACTCTAAGACATTGGCCACAGATTACCCAGTCACTTCTAGTACAATGTGTTATCGATTGATAAATTATTTGTGTGATCTAGGTATCTTTGAAGGAGAACCGCCCCCATGGGATTAAAGGGGTTGTGCTATCACATTAGCTACATTAGTAGCCTCAACAGAGGAGATTATGCAGCATGTTGACTGGGCTTCAGAGGCATCCTTTAAGAGGTATCATAGGTATGAGAGGATATTTGATGAGGGCTGTGTTGGTAATATAATGGCCCAGGCTTCGCCGGGAAGTTGTAATCATTCTGAATGTATGTTTCAGAAACCGATGAGGCTGTAATAATTTCTTTCATATAGATCTATATACATTTGTTATTTTTACTAACTTTTTGTTTGTTATATAACGGAATAAAGTGTCATCACTTTATAAATTCAGTCATTTTCTGTTATTTTGTATTTGTGTATCTTTAGTGAGAACAAGTTTCTAATTAAGTATTGGGTGAGTATTGGATGAATGTTGGGTTGAAAGTTTTGAAGTATCATATTTAATGTATATGATATTAGTAAGTTTTCACTTTTCCACTCATTACTTAAAGAAACTTTCTTACTATGAGTGTAGACTTGGCATTGGATATTTTTATAGTCTAAGTCAAGATGTGACTTTAATACTGTCGTTTATTCCAGGGCAGCTGCACTTTGGGGAGGGAGTATGTATTTTGACTAGTATCTTCGTGTTTCTGAAAATGTGTGGAGAAACAAAATTCAAGTCATCGGACATTACATTCATTGTGACCGGGTTTTCACTTTTTCACACGATACTTAAAGAAACTTTGTCACAATGAGTGTAGACTTGACATTGAATATTTTTATATTGTGTATACTATAGGCATAAACGGGAAATTAACAAGCAAACTTTACGATAAACATTATCATTCTGTCTTTCCTATTATCAGCTTTCCATATTTGGGTAGACGTGTCCCCTTTTCGCCTTCATATGGTGTTTATATCTCGCAGATGATCCGATATTCCAGAGCGTGTTAAACATATTAACATATCATATATGGAAGTAAACTACTTACTGATAAATTGTTAAAACGGTGAATGTCAACATTTTGCAAATTTCGAGGTTGTTATAATGAATCTGCTTGCAATTACAGAGTTTCACTGAGTGAAGTGTTGAATTGACTTATCAATAATGGTTGTTGAATAATGTTTACCGATTATGAAAAGGATTCATGTCTCCATTATTTCATTTGCATTTAAATATGGACGTATGGCGGGTGTGGCCGGTAGACAGGGAATGCTTACTCCTCCATGTAACCTGATCCCACCTCTGGATATTCAGGAGTCTGTGTGTGTCTGATTTTCACCTGATTGTATTGTGTGTCATTCTGTTTATTAAAGCTTTGGTATAAGTGATTTTATATTTATTCTATATGATAAATTTTGTGTATTTTCATCTGTGTTTGCAATCCACCAATAAATATACACATATCGATTTATCATACCTTTATTAATAAAATATATATGGTGTGTTAAGGTAAATAACACTAAATCAGTACTCACTGACATTACCTGGAATTACTGTGTTATTGTCAGGCGTCGTCTTCTTATACTCCTCACTTCTGTCACCTGCCCATGGAGTTTTATATCGAGGTGGCAAAACAGGCGAATTTGCATTCGCATTATTCCATTTAAATTTATGACTTTCATATGTTTGTGTTGAGATAATGTCTGCCGCTTTGGATATACTTGTGACTCTTGGTGGCGGCTTTGGGGGCATCTTTTTTTTTTCCTTTTCCATCTTGGATTGTATATTACAATCAAATCCCTCGTGTACACAATGGTCCGACGTGTTTAAAACATAGTCCAACACAGTATTTGATCTGCTTAACCTGACTTCTATCTCATTGATCTGGTCATTGTCTAATGACAGATGTAAAGCAGTCTTATTTATACATACATCTAGGTGGTTGTCATGACTGAATGTTATCTGATTACCCTCGACCACGTATGTTGAAAGTTTTTTTACCAGTGTATGTAAACCAATGTGGCATTCATCCTGATCAACTGCTTTGTTTTCTGGTTCTAAAAGCCAAATGTTTATAGGCAATGTAAAATTTTCTATAACCTCAACCAAAGTAGATGCAGTTTCTTTTGAAATGTCCACAAAATGTCCTTCATGATATTGATTCAGAAAAACTTCATTACATTTGTATTTACCTCTAAGATAATTATCAACAATGTCATATACCTTTAGCACAGTGCCTTTATGAAGACAAACGGTTGATCTATCGACTGCATTAATAACTTCTAATTCCGAATTCAATAAAACTTTCTCTGGAAGGTTTTTAATTAATTCATACACAGAGCTATATTTCCGAACCTTTGCGTTGTCAACAATAACTTTAATGGTATGGTCCAATGGAATTTTAATGTTGTCTTCTAAATATTCAATGGAAGGAGAAAGTACTGGTCTCAAAATCAATTTTGTTTCCTCTTGGACAGAACGGAGAAGGATAATGTCTCCGGCAGAGAAAGTCTCTGATTCGATTTCACTATAATAACCTTCACACACCTTTATAAGCTTTGGCAGTGACACACAATGAATTAATTCATGTATTGAATAATTTTCCGAACTCCAATTCAATGTAACATCGTTTATTCCACTCTTTAACGAATACATTTCCATATGTCACGCTCTAATATTATTGTTTCCTGTATGCTCTAGAAATACTCTTAACTTCCTATTTTCATATCGTTTACTTCCGTCCTAATGCATGGATGTTTTTATTAATTCGAGGAATCACAACTTTAAAAAACTTATCTTCATTAGTGTATATTCAGTACGCCTTTTTGTACATTTTGTTCGCTTCAGACTCGTATAATAATTATATATTGTCATCCTTCTCTCCTTCCATTTTGAATAATCCAATTAACACTTTAAAACCACCCTTCTATCTATGATTGATCAATTTATCAAGATACATTAGCTGTCTTTAACAAATTTATTGTTTTAGACTTTCTTACTTGAATTACTCAAACATCTCTCTCTTTCTACACATGAATACACTGAAGATGATATAAAAACGATGCTGGAATTTCTAATAGACAATATATTTGTAATGTTCGGAGACGTGGTCTTTCAACAAACTGTCGGCATTCCTATAGGAACTAATTGTGACCTGTTCCTCTATCCATACGAAGCAGACAGTCAGAACCTGCTGAATGAAAAGAAGAACAATTTAGCGGTGTCCTTTAATTTGACATTTAGATATACCGACAACGTTTTGTCAATTAATGATTAGAAGTTGCATACATATTTCAATGCGATAGATCCCAGCGAACTAGATATTAAAGATAGTCAACAAAATCAAGCACACATACTTCATACGTAGACATTTTACATACTATAGAAACAGACGGGAAATTAACACCAATGCTAGACGACAAACGCGACGATTTCCGCTTTCCCGTCGTAAATTTTCCACAGTTAAGTAGTAATATCCCACACTCAACTACATATGGAGTTTATATTTCACAAATGATTTGATATGCCATGGCATGTTCAACATATGAACATTTCATATACAGAGGTAAACTTCTCACTGACAAATTATTGACACGGGGATATCGAAAACCGCGTTTGTATCAACATTTCGCAAATTTTACGGTCGGTATAATAGTCTTGTTTGCGATTACTCTTTCACTAAGTGCAATGTTGAGTTACCTACTCGATAGCGATTGTTGAGATGTCTATACCAATTATGACGAGGATTCGTTCCTTACGTATTTCATTTTAATTTGACTGTGGACTCACGGCGGATGTGACCGGTCTCCAGGGCACCTGATCCCACCTCTTGATTTAAAGAGGTCCGTGTTTGTCCGTTATTTTTACCAGATTTGTACCTATATGCTGGCCATCCAAATGATTTATACTTTGGTATCTGCGATTTCTTATAGTACAATAACAAATAAGGTCAGGTCCAATGTACCCTGCATATACAAATATTAAGGTTGAAATAATCAATTGCAATTTAATAATTGCCAATTTGGGTTTCTCAAGCACTGTTTACAAAATACATAGGGATTTAAGAATCTTTATACCTGTGTAATCTGTTTTATGTTATCGTATATAAATCATTCTGTGTGGTATATAAAGTTGTCTGATGTTACCCGATTTGAACATCTTACACAAGTTTGCCAGCAGTGAAATTATATCCGTTGTTTAACATTCTACTTTCGTTATGCTGACTCAGGGTGATCCAATGCATATTTTATTTACATGTATTACTCATCATCTATTTTCAGATATTTGTATATTTTTGTTTCTTTTGATGGAATGTAATTGTACTTATTCAAATCTCCTCCATAAGTTCAATCTATATTTTCCCAGCTGAATTTAGATTTTGTTTTGCAATTAAACCTACTAGTGCTTTTTCTTCGACAAATCTAGTTATGATTACTCTATCATTATCAAATCGTTTGTGTCAATTTCGTCATAGTATATTTAGATTAAGTTGTGTGTGGTGTTAAGCCGAAGCGACATCATGGTGCAATTGTACCACTAAAAAACAGTTCCGGCTCACTTTCAGTTCCATGGTCTAATCGTACCACTAAACTCCCCAGGTTGAAATAGTACCTCGGAACTCGTCGACTTCCCGATAAACACGGAATGCTAAAAATAGTGTTTCTCCGCCAGAGCGTGACGAGTTTTGTTCGACGGGCGAGAGATGGTTATTTAACAGTTTAATGGAAAAAATGAAAACGATTTGTATATAAAAATGCTCATTCTATTAGATAAGATGTTTAGCAAATGCGTAACCGAATAATTGTTAATCGAACTACCCGGAGACGAAATAACGTGTTTGATGTCTAAGTTGAAGGGTCTCGGTCTTTGTTCTAAGAAGGTCGTTCCTAATTCGATATTTTGTTCTAGTTATCATAAATACGTGAAAGCTCGCGGAGTTCACACGTTGAAGTTTTGCGAATCGTGCGAAAAAGTATTAGCGAGAAACAATAAGCGTAGTATATGTCTTTCGTGCGATGAAGGAGGACGACAGCGACTACACGATCTTTATATCGCTCGTAGAGGACCCCCCAAAACACGCGGAAGACCCCGAAAGTACTAATTTATATTTTTATATATACGCGCGGGGTATTATATTGGTATAATATTTAAAATTGAAATTACTTAAGATTTTAGATGAGTAAGTAAAAATGGAGCGTTGTAATGCAATTACTGTCGAGGAGTTTGACATATGTAAGTTGAGAGTCAAAAGAGGATGCGGATCTTTCGCTACTGTACGACGGCTACATTTATGAACCTCTTAGACTAAGAACCCCAGTCTTATCATCGGGGGGAGTGAGGAATATAGCCGAGAGAGAATCTTATAGAGATTATAGTATATCATTAGGTATTCATGCAGAGAAACATAAACAATTTCTGCACGTTATGAAACAGATTGACAACTTTTTTTAGACGTGCATGTATTGAGCATAACTCTTATTGTAGTAGATTCTTACGTCGGATTGACACTAAAAATTATTATATTTTTCCCCGCCTTAAAATGTTGGGGGAAAGAATAAGCAATCCCTTTTTTGAGATGGGAAGGAAAGATCGTCCTGTTGATCCATTTCGTTATGTAATGAAACTGTACAAACAGTGCAACGTTTGCTGTGTTTTAACATTTGAAGCGGCTTATTTGGGCAGTCCCTTTAAAGAGGTTAATTTTTTCACGGATCTTGTTTATATCGAGGACGCGGACGGACAAGATGAAGACTTTCAGTTTGAAGATGATTATCAAGAATTTTGGCCTGATGATGAAGAAGATTACCTTCTTAGGTATATAGAATCTAGGTCCATTGAAATTACTTAGGGAAATATATGTGTAAATAAAATGGCATGTAAAAGTAGCGTCGATCAGTTTGACTTGAGCATGTTGAGGCTCGTAAAACCCCGTAAAGGTAAAATGGGCAGTCTTTTCGCCGATATAGTATATGAGTATCCGAACGATATCTTTCAACCTCTTAGAATACAAACTCCCACGTTATTATCGTATGGAGTAAATGATACGTATACACCTTATACGATATCACTAGCTTTTGATCACGATAAAAAGTATAAGGAGGAACAAGATAAGTTTGAGTATGTCATTCTAGAGATTGAACATTTTATTAGACGAGAAGTCCAGAAACGCATGGGTTTTTTTTAAAGAGAATGGCAGAAAGAAGCCGATCGTAGTTGATGATCTTGCGCTCTTAAAAGCGGGGAAGAAGTATACCGTCATGTACGCAAAACTTAGAATGGATGAAGAGGAAATAAAGACTAAGTTTATGAAACAAACGAAAGGAGGGGTGGTTGATTTAATCCCCTCAGAATACATAGGCAAAGCGTGCAAGGTTATTACGGTTTTAACATTTAGTTCTGTTTTCATCGGTCTTTCAAACGAATCCATTAAACCGTCCGTGGACGTTGTTGCTGTTAGGAGATTAGTTACGTTATGTGATCGATGTGATGAGATGGTGGGCATAATCGACTACGAGCTTAACTTAGACGAGGACGAATAATACTTGAATGACTTAAAAAAGTTTCTCTATTAAAAAAATGTCTATCGTTAAAATGTTTCGTAGTATCGGCGTAGAGCCCAACGACAAGACGACGTGTCAGATGCCCATACACACTAGAAGAATACGCGATTCTCCGTGTTCTCTGAAGACCGCTCCGGATTCGATCTTTTGTCCCGTTCATCATAGATATATGAAAAAATGCGAATTTCGTTCTCTGAAATTTTGCGACTCGTGTGGAACATGGATGTCTGATTCCACTCGGTACGTCGTATGTATCGTTATTATTATATAAAAAAGCACTAATTTATATTTACAAAAATATAAATTATTCTATAAACTTATACCCCGTCGGTTGTTCCGTACACAAGATTAATTTAGAATGTTTGTGCTGCGACAGCAAGTCTTCTGTGACGACGTCCAAACATTCGTTGTAGCTAAACTTGTCTTTGGTATAGAAGAGCGCGACCCATTTGTCCTGCGTGCGAAAATCTTTGGACGCGCTATTATATATTTGCGTCAATATCCACACGGATTGGTTGGCGTGTCTCCCCGAAAACGCCAACATGGACAAGGCGTCCGCTTTCTTTTTCATCTGCTTCGTGGCCGAACAGTCGTCGATGATGTACAACGTGGACGTCCCTTTGTATTTGTCGTAAAAGAGTCGCAACATGTCCTGCAATTTCTCCTCTCCCGTTTTCGATGAAACGGGATTGACGATGACGACCCGTTTGTCTTTAGGATGTTTTACATCGTCGCCTATCCATTCTGTCGATTTATAGGCCTTGTTGAAATCGATCGAAGGGCACAAGATCACGATGTGTTCGAAGAAATCTTTGTATTCGTCCTCCAACAGATCGAGGACAAACTCCGTCTTCCCGCAACCGGTGGCACCCACGATCATGGCGGAATGAGGTTGTTGAATGTACATTTTTTAATGACTTCAATTTTTTTAAGATATAACGCTCGCGAAACGGCCGTTCGACATGTTGATCTGTCCGTCTTTGACGACGAAAATGTAAACGTCCAAGGGATCGGTATCGATGTCGGGAGTTTTCTCGATTCGGACGTCAACACCTTGGCTGATGTTTTGAAGCTTACGACCCGTGCCGTGGAGATGATTTTCGGGTGTCGTTCGTAAATCTAACCAGAGGGCGTAATGATCTTTGAGATATTTTCCCAGAGTCACTTCACCCATGTCGAGTTCCTTGGCGACTAATTCTGTGACGTTTTCGCGATTCAGGGAAGCCGAGAAAAACTTTTTAATTTCGTCGAATTGGTGATGAGGTTTCATTCCGGCGGAGAAGAGTTGGTTCGGTTGCCCCTCGATGGTTATTTCCACGTTGGTGATTCTCGGATTATAAAATTTTTCCGGATCTTTTATAGAATATCCTTGAAGAGAAACAGAATACCCGAGAGAGAATGTGCGGGGGTGTTGATTGAATAATTGAGGACGGATTCCGATTTATTCATCGTCGTTTTGAGATATCGCAATATTTTGTGTTGAAGTAATAGACGTGGTCTCCCGCATACCTCTGTCTGATGCTGCGAGCGAGATTGACGTCGGTAATTTTTTCGAATTCAAAAGTGATGTTGGTCGCTTTATAACTAAGCGTTTTACCGACATCGCTGGAGTCTGTCGAGACGACGTGTTTAGCATCGTTAAATGTCAGCATGTATTCTAATCTATCTTGTAATCCCGCTTGATAAAAGGGTTCGCTCGTTTCCAAGATTTCGAAATCGAAGGGAATACAAAATCGATTGCCGTACGCCGCGGCAATTTCGTAGTCTTCGTTAGCGTCGCGAGGTATTTTATAGCTGGTGGGTCTTGCCCTTACTTTATTTAGATCTTTACTCTGTATTCCCTGATAGGCCATGTTACCTCGTTCTACTTTCCAAAGATCGTTATAGACTAAAAATTTATCGGCATCGTCGATGGTTTGAACGGTATTTCCCGAAATCTTCACTTTGATTTTTTTGACGATGTTACGCCCCAGATTATTATAAACACCTGCCTTAGTGAGATCACCACCCTCTACGCCGATTTCCATATCGAAGCATAGTCTCGTAGTTCTGGGAACGATGAAGTCGTTGTCGCTCAAATTGGGAAAACGAACCGTCAACGTTTGGTTTTCTTTGATACTCGAGGGATTATGGGAATTGGTCACCGTTTGGCGAATGCCCTTCACACCGAAGGGAGTACGCAATTTTCTATCGGGATCGAGAATGTGTCCATAATTCATCATCTTTTTAATTTATGCGATAAAAATTTTTAACTCGTTTTAAAAATGGATGACGAGAACATAGAACTGCCTGAGATTTCTAGGAACGATGATACGACTTATAATAATGGTGGTGATCAAGATACAGCGCTTACCGTCGAACCCCCGCCTGCGGATAAAAATACGGAACCGCGGGATGTTTTTAAATTACCAGAAGCTCCCATCGAGACTCAACCAGACCAACCAGGACGGTTAAACACCCTTAGACTCGTGGCCGCCTGGAAAGAAGCAACGGGTGGTGACGATAAAAACATAGAATTTACATCCGTCGGAGATAAATTATATGCATATAGTAGTGAGGGTGTGCCGATTTTATTAAGCGACAAACGTGATCCTACGAAATTTGTATCAGCAAGTACGTTACAAAGTAGAGGAGGTGCGAAATTTGTTAGAGACCTGGGTGTAGATCTGACAGTAAAAGCGACAAAAAAGTAGACCGTAAAGCCACTGATTTAAAAGAAAAACTAGATGCAGTTAACAGCAACGACGAAACGCAAGTAAAAGAAGTAGAGAACGGAGTAGATAGTGTATTGGCTAGTTTGCAACAACTCGAGGAAGCAGTGAAAGAAGGAGATGAGGAATTACTACCCATGAGAGAATTGTTGGGTTTAGATAAAAGTTTAAGAACCATTCGCGGCTCATTACGCGTTCAAGGATCCAAAAAAGTAGAATTGGAACGAACGTTGTCGCAATGGAAAGAAGCCCTCGAAAACAATCCGGGTGACAGAGAACACGTCGAGAGAGAGATAACCGAAACCCAAAACGAACTAGACTGTTTGAACGAAAGTCACGACATCCTAAAAGGAAAATTAAAATCGCAATTGACTACTATAAAAGAGTCGGTCAAGAGGTTACTCGACGATAATATCTCCTTGAGAGAAAGAATCGCCACTCTGTTCAAAGAACAGGGCATCACCATCTTTAGCGTCTTGACCGCCATCGGTATGACGGTGGGATTTTTAGTCGAATTACTCCTTCCGGGAACGACGGCGACAATACCCTCACCGCCGTCGCCTCCTCCCAACAAAGAGGGTGGATTACAGGAATGGCTCAAGAAACAGCTAGACGCGGTCGGAAAACTGCTCGCGAGATTGGCCGCCAAATTCGGCGAGGCGTTACCGGGTATATTGGGCTCCATCCTTTCCTGGATCTTGTCGACGCTCGGCAACACCGCCGTTTGGTTGGGTGAACATCTGTGGGTGTTGGGCATGGTCGTCGTCGGTTGGTTGTTAACGAAACTCGACGAAGAGAAGAAAAGAAAATAACGATAGAGCGAAAATGGCAGTCTTTTGACTTTCGTGATCGTCTTGTTTTTGCAGTTGTTTAGGCGGTGGTTTGATCTGTTTAGGAGGTGGTGATGGTTTGATCTGTTTAGGATGTGATGGCTGGGTGAACGTTTTCGCGTTAAGGTCGACGTTCGTCCCCGGTTTTGTCTTTTCGGGCGCGATCAAGATTTCGTTATTATAATTGGCGATGTTGGCACCGATTTTCAGCTCCATGTTGCTGGGTAGCATGTAAAGCCCCGGATGGATGACGAAATCGAGTTTGGAATTTGCATATCTTAGACAATTTTTGTAGCGAGAAATGTCGGCGGGTAGATCGAGTGGTCTGTTGATCGCATCCTCGACGTTGACTAAAAATTGTTTCTGCGCGTCGAGCGAGGTGGCGCCGGCGTCCACGATCGAAGCCCTCGTTTGACCTTGAGCGCCCAAGACGGCCCAGGCGAAGACGCGAATGGACGCGTCCAATCTGGCCAGACCCGGAAGCGTGAATCCCTCCGAGCGGTTCGCGATGAACGTGGACCACTTCGTGTTATACGTTCCGAAGATGGTTCCCTTGATTTTCCAGTTCGTGCGGACCGACTCCCCGAATTCGCGACAGATTCGTTCGTTCGCCGAAACGTCTACGGTGTTCGTGTAGTGATCGAAATCGGAATCGCTGGGCAAGGGGACGGCGATTTCCTTCAAGATCCTTCTGATTTGATAATAAACGTGAAACTGAAAGAACGATGTCGACAGTTTGTCGTTTCCCATTCCCAACGTCACGCCGCATCCGGTCGTGGCGCACCACACCGCGAAATTTAACTGGTTCTGCCAGAAACCCCCCGTCACGGAATGCTGATACCACCGGCGCAACATGGCGTAATATTTGGAAGTTCCGTCTTCGAAGACGTTCGGGTTGTTATACTTGACGAAAATATTCTCGAACGACGCGCGAAACTTTTTAGTTGTATTGACGTAGACGTCGAAAGACGACAAATCCAAATCCTCCCTGTATTCGTAAACATTCATCTTTTAGTTAAGATTTAAAATAGTTATATAAAAAGACATGTTTCATCTCGTGATGGAAATCGGCAAACCCGTGAAACTATCTCGATACATCGAGAACGCGAACGACGAGTAGCGCGTGGGTGTAAAATCCGTCCATTTTTGGAACGGTCTGTACAACATAAAAAAGCTGTTGACATACAACACGCCAAAGGTAGAGACAGACCGATAATCCATACCGTGCACGCCGGATCGTACACGTTCAAAGACATACAACGAATTCTCATTAAATATCTCGAGAAAATAGTATTGGACAAAACCACGATGATAGTAAGACTCGATGGTAAACAGTCTAATTTGTTGCAGCTTCCGCCGGAACTCACCAAGATTCTCGGAATCGGTGAAAACGTTCCTTTCGTCGGGACCATCTACCCGACAAATAGCATAAACCTGCAACCGGTGGAACTACTTAACGTTCATCTCGAAGAACTTGCCGAGGGAGACACGTTCAAAGACGGGAGGTCGAACGACATCGTCAAATTCCTGCCATGCCCCAACGTGAAATTTTCCGAGTTGTATGTCGAAAACATCGAACGCCCCGTTTTCTTAAAGTTGAAACGCGATCGCATCACGGAATTAACGATAAACATAAAAGACGAGCACGGATAACTCGTCGACAATCACGGGCATCCCGTTCACGTGCTCTTAGAGTTTAAGAAAATTAGTTCTAAATAATAAAAAGGGATGTCTAGATCGGGATTCTATTACGATGACTTACAAAGAGAAGAACTCTTGGAAGACATTAAAGAAGAGGTCAGCATGTTGATCAAAAACCGTCGCATCATGAACACGTTCCAATTCGACGTGAATAAAAATGGAAGACTCAGACCGTCCCTGGGCATGAAGATGTTGTTCGACGGTCACGTCTTTCGTCTCGGACTCTTGGGGGAATTAGACGTGACGTTAATCTTGAACGACGTCGAACACAAAACCTTTCAAACGAAAACCGGCGACGTCGTCACGTTGAATCCTCCGTTACGAGTGACATCGGGAGACGTTCTAAATTTTGGAGTGAATAAAGGGTCGAAATCGGGAACCGTCAACGGCGTCGTCGTATTAGCCATATAAAAAATGTTCGCGTATAAGAAAAAAGAGATGAGTAAAAACATATATCCACCATTAGAATCAATAGAAAGCGATCCGCAACAATATCGTTTAAAACGAATCGGCGAGATCGAACAGACGTTTCGTCGAGAGATCGAAACGCGGAAGAGCATGCATAAAAAGTATAAACGAACGGTGAATACCGCAGACGGCGTCGACGCGGCTCTCCTCTTGGGAGGCATGATCGTCTGCGGACTCGGACTTCTCGTTCCCATTGCACTACTACCTCTCTCAATTGTGGGCCTGACCGTGGGTTCGGTGGGGGGGAGCCATGAAAGTGATAAGACGATTACTGCTGAGAAAATCGGAAAAACACCTCAAGATCATCAAACTCGCGGAGAGTAAACTTAATTCGATATCGGATCTGGTGAGTCGAGCGCTCGAGGACGGGAAGATCTCGGACGAAGAATTTGCCACCGTATCCCACGAGTTGACCAAGTATCGCGAGATGAAAGACAAACTCTATTCTACCCACAAGGTTCTAAAAAAGGAGTCGGACAAAGAGACGGAGGATTTACGCAAGCAACTCCAAGACCTCGTAAACAAATCCACTTCGCGATAACTATAGATTGTTTAAAATAAAATATGAAACGTTTTACCGAGATAGTAGTGTTCGTGTTGCTGTCGTTTTTCGTTTTATGGATTTTGGTAATATTAGCCGTGATATTCTATATTTTACGCTTAGAACGTTATCGCCTAACGGAAAAATGGCTAAGAAAAATGTTGCAGTCTTTATAAAAAAATGTATCTTTATTAAAAACATGAATGTAGACAATGTATTAGCGAACGATGTACCCGACAAAGATATATCTCCCAAAGACAGATTATCGACCATCGTCGGTTCCGGACGTGCGCGTCATTTTCTAGGAAAAGACGTGACGTCTTCCGAATTGGAAAAGATGAACGACAAGGAAGTCGAAACCCTGAGTCGTCTGTTACACGCTCGACTCAACATGCGCATGGCCAAATCGATAGCAAATTCCGTCATCTGTCTGTATTCGCAAGGACTTAAATATTTTTTCGACATCAAAGACGAACCCAAACTGATCGAGGATTTGGACGCAGCCATCGGCGAAGTGTGTTGTAGTTTATATTACAAATACGGTGCGTATTTAGCACCTCTCAGTATAGCAGCCACGACCAGCCGTCACATTATCAGATTTAAAAAATCTGACGTTATAGAAAAACACGATGAATCCGGAGGAATTAATAGGGAAGATGGAAATAAAGAAGAAGAATCCAAAACGTCAGGAAGCGGGGAAGAAGGGTGCCAACCGTAGATGGAGTAGCAATGCTAATAGCAACGATAGCAATGCTAATAGCTATGTTAATAGCAACGATGGCAATGCTATTAATAACGATAGCTGGAAATGGCTAGCGGGTGGACTCGCGGTTGTTGGATTTCTGGTCTACATAAAACCAGAACCAAAAGTAATTCCAGCCCCAGTAATTCCACCAGAACCCAAAGTAATTCCACCAGAACCCAAAGTAATTCAACCTCCAAAACCCACCGCTCATGAAATGTTATAAATAATTTTCTCTCTTATTAAAAAAAGAATGTGTGAAAAAAATTTGGTCAACACCGCCGTCAATATGGCATTGGTAATAGCAATGGTAATAGTAACGATGGCAATGCTATTAGCAACGATAGCTGGAAATGGCTAGCGGGTGGATTTCTGGTCTACATAAAACCCAAAGTAATTCCAAAACCCAACACCCTTGAAATGTTATAAATAATTTTCTGTCGTATTAAAAAAGAAATGAGTGAAAAAGATTTGGTCAACACCGCGTATCACGCAGCCGTCAATACGGGAATTGCCATTGGATACGCGCAACTCTCCAAGAAATTTTTAATGATGCCTGTGCCTAAGATGGATTTAGATCCGAAGGAGTTCGGGATGATCCTTGGCGCGTTTACTCTCGCCGATTACACCAAGAACATGTTGGTCAAAAAGGGAATCATTCTCGCCGATATCATGAAATAAAATAAAACCTCTATATAAAAAAATGGCAACGATAGCGATGATGGTGGGTGGTGCATTGGTCAACGCCCTGGCGTTTTCCAGATCGCAATTTTTATTTTCGAATCACGACGAGCAAAAAAGACACGACGAAGCGATGGAAAAACTGACCAAGGCCAGAGACGAATGGAATCACAAACGCACGAAACGATTAGACTTTTTAAACGAGAGATTGAAAAAGAAGGACACGCATTATACACCTATAAAGAAGTGGACGCCGCCATGTCTCTCTACTCGCAGATGATGGGAGAAGAGGAGATGTCTCCCGAACCGAAATTGAGCGATTTTTATCAACCCTCCGAAGAGCAAAAAGATAAAAGAAATCCTCTTCGTGTTGATCGGAACGGGGTTAGTGTTCTATGGCGTAAAAAAATATGTCGCATAAAGTAAAATGGAAGAGATCTATTACAAACACTATTGGAAAGGAAAGGCGGCCATCGAGAAATTGGCCAAAGCAGCTAACGTCGGCGAAAAGGAGGCGTTCGATTTCCTGAAAAAACAAGACGTGTGGCAAATATATCTACCCGCCCCCAAGAAAATCGTACGACCCCAATTCGAACACGTGAAAGAAAACGACATTCACCAGGCCGATCTATTGTTTTTACCGCACGATAAGGTGGGTGGGAAAACGTACAAATACGCGTTAACCGTAGTAGACGTGGGGACTCGGTACAAAGAAGCGGAACCTTTGACGACCAAAGACAGTAAAGAAGTGGCCGACGCTTTCGAAAAAATTTACAAAAGACGTTTAACGTTCCCGAAATTATTGCAAGTCGATCCAGGTCGCGAATTCATGGGTGCCGTCTCCAAACTCATGCCCCGACACGACGCGAGAATAAGGGGAAGAGTCGACGTTCATCGCGACCAAGCCATCGTCGAACGATGTAATAAAACGTTAGGCGAAAGACTGTTCAGTTATCAATACGACAAAGAGATGACATCTAACGACAGAAACAGAGAGTGGGTGACACGGTTGCCGGACGTCGTGAAAGCGCTCAACGACGAGACCGAACCTCCCGAAGCGATAAAACCTTCCACCGAAGTTCGATCGCCGGTGGGTCCGTTTAATAAAGTTAGATATCTCTATCAACCCGGCGAGTTGGAAGGTGGAAAACGCAGGGCGACCGATCCCATTTGGAGCGTGGACAAACACGACGTCGATCGTCAATTTAGAATGCAGGGCATAGACGTCTATTACCTAAAAGAACCCGCTCCTCAGAGAAATTTCGTTCGAGAAGAGTTGATGGTGGTGGATTAATTTATTATCTATATAGATAATATTTTTTTTATTTCAATGCATAAAGTATAAATAGGATGCTCCCGAATGCATAAGTATGAATACGATCCTCACAAATGTAGACTTTTGTATCCAGAGGATCTAACGCCGTCTTATCTTGTTTGATCTCGTAAATGATCTGTTTAGACGAACGCAGAGTGTGCATCACGCGCGATATCTTGACGTCGTTAATATCTATCGTGTCTTAATCCGACGAATATTATGATGAGTTTCCCTCCACATTCGTCTTTAAATTTACCGATCACCTTTTTATTTCTATCTTTGTTTCCGGGGAAGACATCGTAATTAGAAAAATCATATTCATCTTCATGTTCGCGCATGTCCTGATAGACGTCTTCCGTTTGAATCTCGACTATAAGAGAGTCTGTATCCGTATAAAGTAAATTACATTTGTCTCCGTATTTCGCTTTTATATGATTATAATACCAACCGTACATGTGTCTTTTCGATAAATCCAAGATAGCCATGCCACAGTAAATGGGTTTGTCTAGTTTAACGCTCGTCGGCTTAAAGTGAAGAAAGGCCATGTTGTCGTTAATCTTGGTCAACCCGTCGTAGGAGGGTGAACCGGTCATCTTTTGAATTCTTCTATCTTTGTCGTTCGCGCTCACTATCTTCAGATCGACCCTGTTCCTTTTATTCTCCATTGTCTTCCCGAACACGGCATTGTTCATGAGTTTGAAGAAATCCTTTTCGAAATCGTTTTTGGCCCGTTGACGCAATCGAGTGTTTTTATCGATGTAACTCGCGAGCCATGGCTCTTCGTCAAATTGTAAAGTTCTATGAACTTTGGTTAATTTTAATCCCAACTCGAGATAGAGTTTTAACGTTTCGTAGTGCACGACGTATTCCTTTTTATCTCGTAGATTGGGTACGAGCTTTTTGGGCCCCGTGTCGCGCATCCCATAATCTTTCATCGCCCTTTCTGATACTCGGAAAGATCGTCCACATTCACCTTCATCGTTTCCGGAGCTAGTGGATAACTATTATGTTCTTCATGTAATTCTATCGGATACTCTAGATCGACTTCGAGGATGTGTCACTTTCCTTCTGGCGGATAACACGGATCTGGCACTCCGTCGATCCATTCAAAGTTTCTACAGGGTAAGGGATGATTCATGGCCTCACTATAAAGAGCGTTAGCATCTAAATACATGATGTACTTGGAGGGCATATCGGGATCATAATCATCCAAATATTTGTTGTTCGCTTTAGAATAACGTTGCGGAACGTAGGTGATCCCACCTCTGATCCCTTTTCGATAAATAAATGCATGTCGTAATCGGTGAGCAACTCTAATTCAATTTTGGAGGTGAGCAACGCCGCATCCCACGCCAAACCTGGAGCCGTGTAATAATGACACGGATCTAATTCGTAGTGTTCTAAGGAAATGTTGCGAAACTCTTCGAACACGTCGGCTAATAAGACCGCGTCCGATCTTAAATACAAATCGTGATAATCTCCCACGTCCTTGCATCCGTAGTGACGCCAAACGTTTTGAGCATAGTCATACTCTTTTTGAGAAATGTGAGTATCCAATAACGCACTGTAAAAAGCTTCCTTCGGTGGTAAGGTTGTTTCATTAAACCTATTGAAAGAATCCATATATTCGTAGGGATAGACACCCTTTCTCGTTAAAAGCGATGCATCCTCGAATATAGATTTCGTGATGGGATAATCGTTTAGATTTTTAGCTAACGTCTCGAGACCGCACGACAAGAATTGGAAACTGTCGATAAATCTCAAGGATCCGACAGAGAAACTGATAAACTTTTCGAGATTCATCGGAATGCAATTGACCGGTTTTTCCACTTCCATTTCCGATAATAATAAATGGGAATCGTAACCGCGAAGATTATGAAAGATGACGGGTATGTGTTTTGCCATTCTCAATAATCTATTACACTTATTATGAGCCGCACCTCGAAATTTACCAGAAATGTGGCAATGATCTCTGACTTTGATGAGATCGAATTTCTCGTCGTTGATTTCTTTCATGATTTCATTGAGCTCAATTTTTATGGCATCGTGACGATCGTCCTTCTCCAAAGACGTCAAACTGAGTAATTTTTCCTGTTCCTTTAAAAGTTTACTTCTCTGAGCCCATAATGAAGACCGCGTGTTCCCCGAAAATTCATCTCCGCAAATCCAACATAGCTTAGACTCCTTAAAGCGTTTCTTGTCCTCGTGAGTCATACAGAGCTATTTTTTCTTAGAACAAATGTCATCAATCTTTTGTTTTTCTCGCTGTAAACTTTCTAGAAGATGTTTCACGGCATTCTCCCCGCGATAGAGTTGAGGCTCTTCGATCTTATCGATACCCTTCTCCGTTCTCCAAACGACTACATAACAGTATCCCGAAGGGTGGTGACGCGACGTCTTCGTCGTTTTATCGCCCGCCTGTTCATTGATGGGTGAAATAATACACTCGAAATCCGCATAGATCGTGGCATGCACGGGCTGTTTATTACCGTAATTCTTAAACTTGAGAAGGTTTTTACCCTCCTCGGGCATGACGGGTTTCATGGGTGGATTGTTAATGCCGCGACAATCGGCCACGTGCTTTTTATAAACGTCCTCGCTCGATAGTATTTTAAGACAACGAAGACATGGATATGATTTGTGCCCATGTTTTGAGTGGGAAGAATACAATCTGGACGTGTTTTTAATCCAAGAGTAGTGCCACTTGTTTTCTGGACCTTCTAACAACAATAAATTAATTTCTTTATCACGAAAATTTTCCGATATGTAATAAGGGAAGAAACCTCTACTTTCCGTCTACCCGAGAACGTTAACGGCGAGTCCGTTACGATTTTCGAATTTGGGTATTTGCTTTAACGGAGTCGGATAATCGATGCACTTGAAGTCGTATAACCCGATAAACGGCATATAGTTTTGAGGTCTATTATGATTGTGTTTAATAATATCGTGATATAAACACGCCAATACATCTCTGATCCTCGTTTTGAACATTTATAACGGCCTGCTTTTTTGCAATCTGCTTGGGTAACTTAAAATAGGAAGACCCTAAAGGAGGCTCATACTTGGTAAAATTTAAATAAATCATTTGCGCGTCCTCGATGATCCATCCAGAACCCGCTTGGATGGTTTTATCGAGCGAATCTATTAACTCTTCGATCATGCGTTGAAACACGTCTTCGATTTCGTCTTCTCTTAAAATCGGATATTGCCGAGTTTTATGGAGTTGCGTTACGAGTTGCGAGCCGGCGTTTAAATTATCTCGCTTGAATCGCTGTTCGACTTGAATTTGGATTTTTACGGGGCCTTTTTTAAATTCTTTAGAAATTTTAGATAAAAAATCGTCTTTAAAATACTCTAATAATGCTCTGAGATGTGCTCGACGTATGTGATTGCGAACATCTTTCTTATAACTCGTATAGAAGTGTTTAAAGCCATCGCCAAAATCCAGATATCGGCTGTCTTCGTTTTTCTTCGACCTTGGCAACACCTTTAGGAAGATCCGTCTGTAGGATTTTTTTATATCGAGATTTAATTAATTGACGCTGCATCTCGGTAGCAGCTTCGCCGAGTTCTTCCTTCAACGTACGGCGTAACTTCCGTCTGACGGATTGGCTTTGTCTTCGTTTTTCTTCGACCTTGGCAACGCCTTTAGAAAGATCCGTCTGTAGGATTTTTTTATATCGAGATTTAATTAATTGACGCTGCATCTCGGTAGCAGCTTCGCCGAGTTTTTCCTTCAACGTACGGCGTAACTTCCGTCTGACGGATTGGCTTTGTCTTCGTTTTTCTTCGACCTTGGCAACACCTTTAGGAAGATCCGTCTGTAGGATTTTTTTATATCGAGATTTAATTAATTGACGCTGCATCTCGGTAGCAGCTTCGCCGAGTTCTTCCTTCAACGTACGGCGTAACTTCCGTCTGACGGATTGGCTTTGTCTTCGTTTTTCTTCGACCTTGGCAACACCTTTAGGAAGATCCGTCTGTAGGATTTTTTTATATCGAGATTTAATTAATTGACGCTGCATCTCGGTAGCAGCTTCGCCGAGTTCTTCCTTCAACGTACGGCGTAACTTCCGTCTGACGGTCTCTTTCGTCTGCTCTTCCGTCGACGCGCCCCTCACGTAATCCAAGAGGGTTTCGGTTATTTTCTTATACCCCCATTTACCTGTATTATATAAATTTTTCACGCCGCTCAAGAAATTCATGTTTTATATACACATCGTTTTCTTTAAGTCATTTTCATTTTTTCCATTAAACTGTTAAATAACCATCTCTCACCCGTCGAACAAAACTCGTCGCGCTCTGGCGGAGAAACACTTTTTTTAGCATTTCGTGTTTATCGGGAAGTCGACGAGTTCCGAGGTACTATTTCAACCTGGGGAGCATGAGAAGTTTAGTGGTACGATTAGACCATGGAACTGAAAGTGAGCCGGAACTGTTTTTTAGTGGTACAATTACACCATGATGTCGCTTGGGCTTAACACCACACGCATTAAGTTATTGTAAATCTCTAGATAAGTGCTATCAAGTGAAAGGAATCAAAAACAGTTCCTTTTACAGTTTTTTACAGTTCGGTACCAGCTGAAAATCTTTAACTAAAGAAATGTTTTTATAGCACCATGATAGCACCATTACAAATTCTAAATTCTTCTAAAGCCAAGATAGCTATCTTTATACAGTGGTTACTCTTAGACGGATTTTGATTAAACGTTTATATCTATTATTTTGCCTTGTCTGAAACCACTTTAGAAAATCTATTTAAAATTGGAGCTCAGTTGATAAAACATGGCAAAATGGCAGAAACGATCGTCTTGAGCATTTTAACTTTGGTATTACGTTTCTAATATTTTACCAATAAATTCTGAAATATTTGTATTTTGCAATACATTAATATTTATCTCACACACGCGATTTAGGAGAGCGCCGTCGTGGCTCTGCGGTAAAGTGCTCGATTCGCAACTGGGGGGTCTCGGCGGAGGCGGCTGACTTTTTCTGCCCTTCGCGTGAGACAGTAAAACCGAGGTTCTGTGCCACAGTAGGTGTCGGCTCGTTAAAGAGCCCTCATTGCTTAATGGCCGTATGACCCGAGCATAGGCTAAATTTTGAAGCCCTTCACCGGCATTTGGTGACGTCTCCATATGTGTGAAAGATTCTTGAAGGGAAGTGTACAATTATATCGGCTTGCATACACACCACTCTATTTAAGGTTTGTTTCTCATTTTTTTGGAAAGCATTGAGTATAAATGCAATAGATTGTGGAAAAAAGTTCTGTGCAGCACGAACAGCATTTCCTGCTACATCAACATGTGTGCACGGGAATTTTGTGAAAATGGTCTAAAACACCACGTGGTTAACAAACGCATTTGAACGACATTAGCAGGCGCTGTTCATTTTAATGGAGTGTATATTTGGAAACTGGAATTGACACTATGGACACTAATAAAGGGGAAGAAGGATACCTGGTCACGTGACCGAATGTCACTATAGTAATATAAACTGGAACTGATGTTGGCAATCTAAGCAAAAATGAGAGACGACACAAATCTGTCCACTAAAGACAAAAATTGAATGGTAAATTCAAATCAAGATGTAAATTAAGTTGTTCTTTGCGACAAAATTAATTTAACAGTCATGTGTTTTTGTGTCAGCTATGAAACACAGCTTCACATTGTCTGGTATGTTTTGTCTCTCTGTCTGTTTTTCTGGGTACAGTCACATTTTGACATAAATTATCATTACTTTCTTATTGTATATGATACTTTTGTGAAACTTACAGAAAGGGTTCATCATGATGAGGTGCATGACACAGTCAAGGTCAAGGTCATGTTCAAGGTCACACTCAAGGTTAAATGGTAGTGCAGCCTTCTCTTAAAGAATTTTTTGTTAAAATATACTCAATTTTGGCATACTTCATTTTGTTATTTCTTTGCTATATACCCACAATTTGTTTCATTGACTCTAAATAATTGTTAACCATTCTGAATTGATCATTTACAGAAAAAATAAAATAAATAATCACTTAGTTTTTTACAGTGACCGAATTCAAGATTTAAGTGTTGTAAAATTTCGTATTTTGAGGATCACAGTTTTCAATATTTCGTCCACTTTATCAACCACCTCTAACAAAAGCATTAAACACATTGCATTTGATCAAATTTTACCAAGTTAGCTAGAAAAAAATGACAGTTTTGTTAATTAATTACTGTTTTTAATAATGAATAGGACAGTTGATGAAAATGATAAGTGGAAAGGGGCATGACTATTGCATATATAAATACCCCTTATATACCCACAAATGTGCCAGATTATTCATTCTATTAATTCGTACATTTTTCATTATGAATACGTATGCAAAAAATAAGGAAAATTTTATGATGAGTGTTTTGTTTACCCCATGGTAATCTTCTTCTCCTTAAACACTATCTCATATAGAATATACTCCATTCCAGATTTCAAATTAGGTTCATAGATGCAACGCCATCTTTTACATTCACTATATCCAATGTATAATAACAAAAACAATTAACTCTGTTCTCCGAGTGCGATAAAATGTATTATCTTCATTGAAACCTCTGTGAAGGGAAGTTGATGGGAAACAAAGATTTTGGATATAAAGCAATAAATCGCTATTAACCATAATATGTGGCAGCCATAACAAGCAACACCAAATAAAAATGAAGATATTAAGAAATAAAATCACAAATATAAGTGATATCACAAACAAGTAAAACTTGGCAATATCTCATTTAAAATACAACTTAAATTCTAAACAATATTTTAGACTCAAAATTGAAACGTGACATTCAAATTCCGACAACTTATTAGACATGTTCTGTATGCATAGGATGCAATTAGTTATTTGATTTTGATCATCATAGATGACACAGACATATCTATATATTTTTGTATCTATAAATCTATTTGTCCATTCATTCCTTTTGTCCAATAATAAATAATTCAATCACCACTGTTAAATATATCACTGTTGATTATCTTTTCATTTTTATTTTGAATATTTCATATTTGAAACTTAATACATACTATCCAATCGTTGTATCGTCCGACGACTATAAATCGTTTACTTCAAATAACACTCTGCTTAAGACTGTAAGGATAATGTATAACAATAGATATTACCACACACTTTGGGTTAGGTGCATTTGGGGGATTTCTATAAAGATTTATCTATTTCCGGTTATAGGCGGAAACGGGAAAGGATACATGGTATTTATGACTTAAAATCAAGAGGTCATTCTGGTACTTTGATTAAGTGCATCTCGTTGTTTGATATAAGGAGTTTTCTTTTTCCTGATTTAATAGAAAACGCGATGAAATAATCTGTATACAAATTAATTGCTTATTCTGCTTCCGCATCAAAGACAAGTGTGAATGTTTTATTGCCCGTGATATGAAAGAAAGTAAAATATTGTAAAATTGTCCGAATTATATCAATATTATTGTTACACGTTTCAATGTCCACATGATTAGCTATTTCGCGTAAATGTACACTTAGGTGTAATCACAAAAAATGAGAAGCGGACTGAAACACAATTTCTTGAAAGAGACAACTTAAGTAACTTTCCTTCGAAGAACGATGCACCATTATAGGAATACAGGCTAGTTTTTGTGCCTGAGTCATGATATAGGCATAATTAAACTACGGTGGCTGATCTGTGCCATTTAGTTGTTTCGAACTTTCGCCCCGAAAGGACGATATTTAATGCTTCATAATTGTCGACCTTTCGTTGTTTCGCACCGAAAGAACGAGATTTAGCACTTCTTCATTGGTGGCCTTTTGTTATTTCGCCCCAAAGGTCGAATTTTTTTATTTCTCCAAATTGTTGACCTTTCGTTATTTCTCCCCGAAAGAACGACATTTTATTTCTCTTAATCGGTGACCTTTTGTGCTTTGGCATATTAAGGATACATTGAAACAAACGCAACAAACAAAGATTCATTTTGTCAAATTCTTGTATACAGGTTACAGAAAATGAGAGAGAGAGAGAGAGAGAGAGAGAGAGAGAGAGAGAGAGAGAGAGAGAGAGAGAGAGAGAGAGAGAGAGAGAGAGAGAGAGAGAGAGAGAGAGAGAGAGAGAGAGAGAGAGAGAGAACACACATCTATAAATTTGATATTTGTTGCATCAGGTTGAGACTTAAAAAACTGAACTCGATTTCATTGAGGAAAGATAAAATAAGATAAATAAACAATTTGGTTGTTTTTATCAGAATTTTATGTGAATGTGCATCGGATGAGATGCGAGTGAAAAGTTCTGCGGTATTAAAGGAAATACAGAATACAAATTTTAATATATTTTCTTGTCACAAAGTATGTTTTTGTTATATACGAATTTTCAAAATTAGGTATTTTAAAAGCCATTGTTTAAAAGAATTCTTTACAGTGACAGTCATGGTATTTGTCAAATTTAATTTTTAATTTCAAATCCAGGCCTATCTAAGCAAATTTTCTGAGACAGAAATTCTTTATTATAACATAACAAATATCAGAAGGTGGTGTCAATTGCCAGAACGAAGGGCACAAAGGGTATTAAAACACATTCTTCTCGTGATGTAATACAATTTCTATCTTGGGATCGATCCCATTGATAAACAATAATATTAAGTAGTGTACATATAACCAAAGTACTGCAAAAAAAAAAAACAGAAGCGTGATTCCAACTACAATTAACTATTAATTCATCAAACATAAATGATTGGTGATTCTGTATTGAAAGCACTATAAGTTAACTTGCAAATAAAAGATGGCACTTCAGACTTGACTGAACATACTTGTTGTAAAACAGTTACCATAGCAATCAATTGTTTAATTTTGAAAAATGACCTAATACAAGCAAAAAATGATAGAACAGTAACAGACATCGTAACAGATATCAAGATTCCATTAGTGTCGGGCCATTGACTTCCATGTCAGATTGCGCCATCTATTATTGGTTCAGTGAGATACTGAAAAATCAATTCATCTTTCTTTGCTGCTTGTACAATTTTGGAAACATTAAAGTGAGCTTTTGCATCATCAACTAAAATTTATTATAGTTGTGTTCGTATATCTTTAAATCAGGTAATACTACACTAGCTGGATCAAAAAATGTTGAATTACCAAAAACTGACACGTTTTTAGTCATTGAAAATTGCTGAAGCAATGATTATTTGATAGGCTGATCTTAAATAACATTACTGTATTTATTTTGACAATTGATTAACCTGTGTGCAAAATATAATTTGATTGTTTTAATTGAACAACCACACGGTACATTTAAAATGCAAAAACGACAATCAGATAATATTTGTTGCTTGTTATTGCAATTCAAATGAATGTTATGAATGTTGTACACTAAGACAGACGAATGAGACAGTTAGATAATATTAGAAGAAATGAAATCTTTTAAGAATCTAAATTCACAAAACTCTTTAACCTATTTTTTGTATTTCATAAAATACTCATTATACAAATTGGTGTTGTGATGGGTGCTACTTCAACAGATCTTACGGGCATTACACAATCAAAGCTGTATCATTCGTCACCTCGTTTCAGTACTTTGATTACATTTGTGTATAAAAATCAAATTTTGTAGTTAGATTTTGTACTTGTTTTTCTTCTTCTGTACTTGTAGTCATTCGACATACAAGCAAGGTGTTTCTTGAAAGTTTTTTGTCCCAATCCAAGTAACTTACATTGGTGTTATCAGATAACACCAATTAGTACTTTGAGTACTTTGGTCAGAGAGAGAGATGGAAGGTCGAACAAGTCTTTTCAAAGTTGTCAAATGATCGAGGCTACAATGATGTAAATCACGCTTTTAATTATGTATTATTGTACTTTAAGGAAACGTATTCATTTGTCAAGTTCGGGTAAAAATTGTTGCCATATAGCAGAGTATCACAATTTAGGGGTAGATTTATAGAATGCAGTGTCAGTCTTGAATTATTACAATTTGGGCAGTATAATAAATAATGCGATGATGACTCAATTAATTCGCATGTACAATTTGGGTTGATCTCGGTATTTTAAGAAATAGATGCTGTTTCAAAGAACTACCCGTTATTGTAACGTTGCATATAAAATTTGTCTGCGTTGAGAACTTATATAGAAGTTGGAATATCTGGTCTATTGAAAAGTATTGATTTGAAGGAATTAATAGTATCGTCGTATTTTATTCCACGGGGGTTAGGGTTTCCATAGCCTAGTTGTCGAAGGAACACAACTGTTGAAATGATTAGCTGTTCGGCAGTGGATTTTACTGAAGTTATCAGAATTTATTGTGTTGTAATCATGAAATTGATAGTGTTGTGAGGGTAAAATCTTATTTATGTAGTCCGGTGTTAGTCCCCTGGTCATTTTGAAATACTGAATAAGTTTATATTTCTCTCTCCTATTTCCCTGTGTATCCCACCCGGTTTCCTTATACAATATATTTAACTAGATAATTTAGTAACCCCCGTTGTTACTATTCTTGTTGTTTTAATATTAATATTTTCAATTTTTTTATAGAAATCTGGGCAATTGTCCCAAATAATGTCTAGGTACTCTAATGATCGCCTAATAAATAAGAAGTATAACGTCTGTAGCCTTTGTCTGTCGACCTGGAATTTACGGCTACGTAGAACATTTAGTTTACTAGATATTTGTTCTGTTATTGTGTCGATATGATCGCCTCAATGACCTGTTTTGTTGAAGGTTAGACATAAGTATTTGTGTTTACTTACTTCAGTTATTGATGTATTGCTCATAAGAGGGGTAGGGTGATTTGTGTCATTAGTTTTTCTAGATATAAGCAGAGATTCGGTTTTTGTGGTTTAAAATTAACTAGCCATTATTTTGACCAGCAGTATATGTTATTTAAATTATAGTTCAAAATGTCAACTCCTGGAGTTTCATTTTTCATAATAACATAAATACAGATGATTTAATACAGCAATTAATCTCAAGAACTATATCGTTTATTTATTCGAGAAAGAATAGAGGCCCCATGATTGAGCCTTGGGGGCACCGGCGTTTATGTTGATTACAATTGATTCTGTACCATTTAGAATTACTCAGATATTTAACCTCCAACCATTTCAGTAAATTACCCGAAATTCCAAAGTTTTTTCAATATATGATTTAGTTCCTGTGCCAATCCCTATCAAAAGCTTTACTGACATAAAAAACACCCCTAATTGCTTTGCCATTATCTAAAGGTTTGGAAAATTCGTTGCTGATAGAAAGTAATTGATTTATTGTAGAATCACCTCTTTTGAACTCTAATTGGTGTTTAGACTGACAAGAGATCATTAGTAACAATGTAGATATATACATGTTCATAAATACATCTTTCGAAAATTTTACTGATTACACTTAAGAGAGATATTGGTCTCAACATTTGATGTTTCCCATTGTTAAATAGTAGATAAAATGGGATTTTTACTTCGTTATGAGCTACTTTTATTAGTTTGGGATTTATATTACCAGGACCACTAGCGTTATTCGGGTTTAAACATTTACTAGCATCTTCAATATCACTTTGGGAAATTGTAATGTCTCCAAGTCGAGATTCTGTTTGATATGTTAAAACTGGTAGTTGTGCTTCAGAATCATCTATTTGTTAATTGGTTAAGTAGATTTGCTTTCCCTATGTCATCATAAATAAGGTTATTATTGTCTGTAGTAAGTAAAATTGAAGAAGTACCAATCAATAATCAAAACTCAAGTCCATTATAACACGACGAATTAGATGTGCAAATGGTCTCAACACGAAGAACAATTACGAATCCCGAACGGGATAAGACCAGGTGTCCGGAAGGAGTCAGCGTCTTCTGCTGGCATGCCACACCCGTCGCAAATGTTCCATGGAAACCTTTCTAGTTCGATGAACGGGTCAAATTCGGTAAAAAGGTCAAGTTTGGTGATGAGGTCAAGTTCGGTGAAAAGCATGATTGGTGAAACGGAGTCACTGTCTGTGGCCGTGATCCAGAATACTATCTAATATCTCTGAGAGGGGGACTTCATAATGTTTAACAAGATCCCCGTATCGACAACAAAACTTGTTACACGACGACTCCAAGCGTTCAACAACGTAACCTTGTGTAAGTAGTTTATTGGCTAGTCTTCATAAGAAGAGCATGCATGCCCTGGCATAACGTATAAGTTGTGAAATGAAAACGCCATAGGCAGGAAAAGATGGAATATTACTACTTAGAAACGGGAAGATTGTGATATGGATAATGTAGATAATACGTTTATATTATTTGTTTTCATTTTTATGTCACATATTTTCCTTACGAGCTCCCACTAGTCACGGGATGAAAATTTGTTTAACCTAATTTTACTGTTTATGTTTTCAAAACATTTTTGTCTAGCATTTCTCAAAAGGTCAACAACTTCATTTCTTCCAATTTTAAATTTCTACAAATCGTGTCGGGATTTACTTTTTTGCTCTATTTCTTTTTCTCATCATCATATGTTACCATGGATACAAGATAGTTAGGATTGTCTTACTGTTACGGTTATAGATATAGTATCATCTGCTATGTCTATGATTTCGTTAATTAGTTTCGTAACATTTTTTGTATTTATAATTTCCGTCTAATATCTGTCTCCTAATTTCCTTCTGTATTCGTTATAGTTCTCTTTGTCATAGAACCAATATTTTCTTTTGAAAGGTTTAAGTATAGGTTTACTTGCTTTGATCAAACATATTATTGGGCAATGATATTTTACATTTACATCTAGAAAGGGTTCTGCAACGTTACACAAAGTTAGTTTTTCTATGAGCTGTATGGAATTATCCATATTCAGTATACATGTATTACTAAGTTTAGGGCTGCAACTGTTTAGTAAGTTTTCATTAAAATCGCCAATTATGATAAGATTTTATATTGGTATCACGCGCCAATACAGAAAAAAAATATTCAATAAGGTCCCAACTATCATTAGGGCTATTTGGTGGTCGACAAAAAGTGTCTTATAGTAATTTATCATGTTTAATTTGAAACTCGAACCACATGTATTGTTGCATGCATTTATTCACCTTACTTCTAGATCAATTCGTCTTTTACATGGTAATGAGGTTTATGATATACTATTACCCCACTTCAACTCTATCTTGTCTATCTTTTCGAGCGGGAATATCAAATCCTTCAAACTTTATTTCTGCTGTTGTAGAGAGCCGGCCTTTAGCTAAGCATAGGACATTAAATTCACGTAAATTTGTGTTTAGAATATCAACTATAGGTTTGAGACTTTGGATGGATTATTGATAGGTAAGAACCACTATCTTTCACGAGGAGACTTAGGTTTGATAAGGGATCCTGGTCACTGTAAATCACTTAATAAGCTACTTGATAAATTTGATGTGCTGGAGCCAGGGTTCATCTCTACATCACCACTAAGAAGGATGAGTAAGAGTGCAAATACTTGGAGGAGAATTATGAGTAAAGTATTCTTACAATTTAGATCGCCATGTTTATCTTTAATTACCTAAGAGTGGCAGGTGTTATGATCTGTATGTCTTTGGTCTTGATTAGTACAAGGTGGTGGGCCAGTGAAAATATTAAACAATGAAAAAGTAAGAGGGAAGGCATCCGTTTTATGAATTATAAACAAATTAAAAAATATAATGTTAAATAGATTTAATCTGTTAATCTTTTTACCTTTCTAGCCCTGCAACTGTAAGATCATATCCTGTGTCTGTACTCATTGATAAATATCTGCATAATCAGGTGATGGCATTATATTTGATTTCATAGTTACTACACAGGAAAAAAGCATTGCATAGTTTCACGAAAGGTGGGAAACATTGCCATTACCGATTAGTTTTACGGCCATTTACCGACAACGTCTACGACCGTTTCATAAAGCAAGTCAGATTGTTTTATTACGACTGCTGATTATTTAGTTTGTAGCATTTAAAGGCTAAACTATTTTTATCATTAAATAAATAGAAAATGTGGAATGAATTGTAGGAGAGTCATTAATGATGTTTGCATTGTAAGTGAAACGGCAAGATCGCTACTTCATCTTTAACACAAGTGACAAAGTGACACAAGTGACAAAGGGACAAAAGTTGGGAAGTTTGAAGTTGTTCACTTACGTCGTTTCAACAAGTATCAAAGTTCAGACATTGAAAACAGTATCTGTATTATTTTATATTGTTTCTTATACTACTGTATATAAAATAAAAAATGAAACACTCACCCAGAGGTATTTTTCTGACGATGTTGACTCTTCGAGCTTCGGATGCCAAATGGGGTCTGAGAGGTCTAACTGAACTTATTCTCAAGTTATTAATGTTACTATTTTTACAATTGACTCGTTTGAATTTCTGTCTAATAAAATTTGATCGATCAAGTAAAAGAACTAACTTACTTACTATAAGTTAGACTTACCACTATAGTATAACACAACACACAAAAACTGCATACTTTCAGTTAAGGTTTCTTTTCGTGTAAGTTGGGTGGCCCTTAAAAGGGCTGTTTGTTTTAGGGTTAAAATCCCTTTAGCTTACACAGTTCTCCTTCTACAAATCCTACTCCGGAACTGTCTCCATCTAGTGCTTCAGCTACACGGCACCATCGTATTATCCCGGTCTTCTGCCGCTCAACGTACTATCATTCTTCGCTGGCTGTCTTCAGGTCGTCCAAAATGTATTGGGGTTTATGGGCTTAAAACATGGTAATGTCAATCACTGGCATACTGGTTTGGTTAGTCGTAGTCGGCTGTACCATTTTGTCTTCTGGAATGAAGCGCAGTGAAATAAGACGCGCACGGATTTTTATGGGCTTAAAACATGGTAATGTCAATCACTGGCATACTGGTTTGGTTAGTCGTAGTCGGCTGTACCATTTTGTCTTCTGGAATGAAGCGCAGTGAAATGAGACGCGCACGGCTTTTTATATGAGCAGTATAGCGCACGCGACGTACTCCTTCTCGTCAACTTTGACCTCTTTGATGATTGGTGTATGCGTCGTTGGCAACGTGAATCCACCAATGAAATCGCAAAGGGTAATAGACACCTAGGCGAAAATCAGTCTAAGAGTAATAAAAAATAAAAAAGTCAAACATGGAGTATACTATGGAGTACACTATGGAACAAGAAAACGAACCTGTATATGATACCAGTCAGATTATTCGTGATACTAAACAGAAGTTACGAAAGATTAATATGAACTTTCATCAGGGAAAAGATGTTCACCTGAGACGAATTTTACTTCTCAATTCTGTTTTCCGGTTTGGTAGAGAAGAGAGAAAACGTAAGCATGGACGAGAAGTGTTTTTCGTTTAACAAGAGATTCTGTGCATGAATCATGGCAGATATTACAAAAATAGCAGTCCTATTCAGGACCACTTATATCTTACGGAAAGAACTGAATGTGCAGTGTATATAATAAAATGAGTTATAGGGTTTATGAGACAATAAAATGAGTTATAGGGTTTATAAAAAACAATAAAATGAGTTATAGGGTTTATGAAAAGTGAAGCATATCTTAATACAGTTTAGATTACTTTTCTAATGAGTTGGGTGGCCATGAAAAGGGTCGTTGGATAGGTTACTAATATTGACAATAACATCTTCTCTTTTTCAGAGGTAAACGTCGTTCTGCTTCCAGTAGATCATCTGTCTTTCCTTGATAGTCATGATGATCGGTATTTGTAGTTGACGAAAACTAGCTCTAATCTGTTTTCTTGTACAAACATACTGAGCTGCCAGACGGACAAAGCAGTGTCGGTACAACCAGTCGAGTTGATCTCTGACTTTCTGTGAGGTTTGCTATTGTTTCAGTTGCCTCCATCTCTGATTGAGTTTCATCGGTAGACTCGGATAGTAACGATCACACTGCATTGTACGCCACTTGGTCTTCTCTTGTAACAGAATAATTCTGTGAATAGCTTCTGTATAGATACTCTCAATTTTGTTTTTTGTTTTTCACAAAGCGATGTTCGACAAGAAGGAGAAGAAACACTCACGCGATGTCACACCCTGTTAAGTATGCCTAAGAGTCTATAGTCATTGCTTGATCATGTGGGGCGAAATACAAGAAAAAGAAGAATGGATATCGTGTGCCGATACAGTGGGAAGAAAGCTGGACTAGCTAACGAACATCGATGAATGGATTGAGCTTGTCAGTCTGAAAAAAAAGAAAAAGAGAAAGACAGGGTTAGAGAAAACGGACAAAATGTTTTTTATGCCGTGGCATATAAAGCCTAAAACACAAACGGCCCTTTTCAGGGACACCTGACTATTACGAAAAGAAACCTATGACTGATTAGAGCAGTTCTATACATTAAGACATACATTCTTTGTATACCCTTATTCTCTCTATATATCAATTCTACTCTAAGTGTTACACGATTACTCTTGGTATCATTCTACTTATAGTTTTGTTAATGGTGGTGTTTTACACCAGATCACTCTATGTACCTTTGTGTCTACCTTGTAGATACTAGAGTAGGACTCTACGTGTACTCTGAACTCTAAGTGTACACCTTATACCCAATAGGTTTAAACTCTAAGTGTACTCTAAACGTGTACACCTTATAGCCAGACATAAATACACAAACACCAGATCAATTTTTAATAAGTTTAATGCCCCGCTAAAACATTTTAGATAGTCGACAAAGGATTAGGGCCGTCCCTCTGTGACTATGTACAATACATAAGAATGAACTATGAGAACACTGATTAGCTTTGAAAACACTGATTAACTTTGATAACACTGATTAACTGATTAACTTTGATAACACTGATTAACTTTGATAACACTGATTAACGTTTTGAAACGTTCATTACTATGGAACAGTCTTGAAACACGCAAACACAAATTTTGTCACTTTGTCTCACTACTACGTTGATCTTGCCTATACAGCACGGCACAAAAGAACGTTAGCTTGTGTCCTAGATCGGTCGGTTCGGATTCCTTGACGCTGTGACAGTAAACGTATTTACATGATAACAGTACTAAAATAATCACTGCTGTTCGGTTTCCTATTTCACTTTCTTGGTGGCTTTTCCTCTCTTCTTGATGTAACCTTCTCAACTTGAACAGATACCAATAACAGTCGTTGATCGTATAGTCTTTTATTTAGAGGTGCAGCATTGGTAACAATGTAATAGAGAGTAGTGGCGTTCTCTCTTCGCTCTCAAATCGGTCTCTCTCACTTTTGAAACCTTGATGCTTTGATAGGCAAATCACCAAAGTTCCAGAAGCTTCTCCATACATCTGTGCAACATACAATTATAGGAATACTGGCACTTATTTTATCAAAATCTGTCAAAACCTAATCTTTAATACCCTTTTTACTCCCTCAAAATTAGTATAATTTTAGTACATTATATTATTTAACATTGCAATCCATTGTTTACCAAGGATGATGGTGACAGAAGTTGACATTTATAACTTCGCAGCTACAATTGATGCTCTAAGTTGTGAAAATGTTGACAAGTCGATTATCCGAAACAGTATATTTAATTATCAAGGCTGATTTCAATTTGGAAATTGGAATTTCTATTATTCACTTTCATAATTATACCTAAATACTGTCAACATTATTCATGTAGCCGAATTACAAAAATCACTTAATTAGCTGCCCGTATTTCCAAATTATATGTATGTACACGACATTTATTATTTCAAGGCACACCAATTTCATCATTTATATAATTTCGTATAAAGTATTGTATCCCGTACCTCATATTGTTTACAAAACGTCCCTATCCCCTGAACTTTTTACTAATTGTAAAAATTTCATTTACATAAATACTTTAAAAAATTATAAATATTAACGTTTACGTTTTTTATAAAATTCCCCATTGGTGTGACTTGGATTGTTTAAATACAATTTGACCTGGATTTTTACATAATCAATTCATATTATATCAATTTTACATTATAATCGTGACCTGGATATCGTGACTTGGATATTTAACAATTTCTTTTATGTACAATTCATGCTTTTGAATATGATTTCAATAATCATTTAACGTTTCTTTCACAATGTTCATATCAATTATTCAAAGTTCATTTTTCTTTCATTACTAATTATCATCATAAGTAAAAGCAAAAGCTAAACATATGTATATAATAATACATGTGAACCTCATGCACTGATTCACATATTCAGTCATAGTAATGTTTATGAGCAATGTTTATTTACAGTTTATCTTCAAAATTACTGGAATTATATGTTCACGGAAAGTCCTCCGTCTTGTAAATAAATGTCCACGGAAAATCCTCAGTCTTGTAATAAATGTCCACGGAAAGTCCTCCGTCTTGTGCACAAAAATCTGTTTCTAAGAAAAATGTCCTCCTTTTGAATATAAAACTCCCCGACTCCTCCTGGATTATATTCATTTATGTATATTCACATTACACTGTGATTATTGCAATATAAAGTTTTAATTGTTTCCATTCTCCAGTGAGTCGAATTTCTTTTCTCTCAGTTACTTTGTAAAATGAAAACTAGTTCCAACAGTCTTGTTGATCGGGTTTCTCGATTGAAACCAATTGGTCTCATCAATCTCGATATCTTCTATCGACGATCTTCGGTCGGCTAGGTTTTCTTGATTTACATCATCTGTTTCCTCTTTTTGATTCTGGTACAATTTGTTTTCTGTATTGTCATTTTCCTCATTGTTACCATCTTCGAATGTTTCACATGATTTTAAGTCTGGATATAGTTTTTCAAACTTGTTCATTTTATCTGTTTTCATTATTTTTGTTTCTCTGCTTTCTTTGCTGTTATCTTGGCTGTTATCTTTGCTGTTATTGGTCTGATTGTTTTCAGTTATTAAGTCCATGTTATATTTGTCCTTGAGGTACATTTTGCATAGTTTTATGTATGGATAGGCGTGTGATTGTTGTTCAGTTCGTATGTCCTGGTTTTCATTATGTATGCCTGTTGTGTCTCTTGTACGTTGACTAACACGGTCTTGTATGTAACTAAGAATGTCATTATCTGTAGTCCTTGTGCTTGTTATTGGCTGACTGTTTGATTCTGATTCACTGTGTTTCTGGTGTGGTTAAAGGTTCTGACTCATGGGTGGAAGATTTGGAAGACTCAACTCCTCCTTTCCCCTATCACTTGACCATTTATTATCTTTATTTTTCCTTTTGACACAAGGTCCGAAACACCTACACCTACATTTATTTCTAAACCTCTAACCTTCCCTAACACTTGACCTCTTTTTAACCTATAAAATTTATTTGTTTGATTAACTACTAATACTGGAATGTTTCTATTTCCCGTTACTTTTCCTATTGATTCTTGAACTACAAGTCCTGGGTCATCTAAAAGACATCTATCATTGATACTTGAGATTTCAAAATTTTCTTTATTACTCCTGTTAAATGCTCTATTTGTCCTAACAAAACATATTATCTTACTCTGTGGTCTTAATGTAGTTGTTTTTTATACTCTTACTATGGATGATATGTGAGTGTCATCTTCAAATTTGACATAGGTTCTCCCTATTCTCAAGCAACCTAAATCAAAGTATAATCTTACTCCATTCTGTCTTAACCAGTCCCTACCAAGGATAAAGTTTCTATTCAAACCATCGGTGACATAAAACTTGTGATTCATGGTCACTTTATTCATCGTAAATTTAATATTTACTGCACCTATAACATTAAGTGACTGACCATTCACTGCCCTGAGATTTGGTTTTTCATTAATAACCTTAACCGTGATTGGAAGATTTTGGAAGCACTTTTTACTAATTAATGAACTTTCTGCTCCTGTATCTACTAAAGTTCTAAATTTTTGTTTTTGAATCCATAATATACATGAACTTGGATTTCCCGCCAATTGAATTTCATAATTTTTGTCAAATTTATTATTTGATTTATCTACCCTAATTTTTCCTAATTTGTTACTACAGCTCTTCTTACCGGCTTCCTTATAAGAAGAGCCTATTAGTTTTCCTGTTCCCTATATTGAGACCATTGTTGTCCTATTCGCTGGGTGTGGGTTTCCGAATTTTGTTCACTTACTACAGGTGGTGCAGGGAGCGCTAATTGCTTATTTGACTGAGATGTATGATCTTGCATTTGGGGTGCCGGAAGTGCTAGCATCTTAGGTGGCGCTGGTAGTACTAACGTTTGATCATTTGGCTGAGCATGTTGGTAGGTAAATTGTGGAGGTGGAGGGTTGTAGTTTTGCCAATTTTGATAGTTATTATGTGCAAATTGTTGAGTTCGAGGATTGAAATTTTGTCTATCTTGATAATTGTTATAATTTGTTCTACCCTTGCCACGATTAGATGGTGGTCCCTGATGATATTGCCAATACGGTACCCAATTTCGTGGATTGATTTTGCGATTAGGGCAATTTCTTTTGAGGTGACCAATCATGTGACATACCCAACATTCTGCACCTAACACCCAATCTGGTACTGATTTTTGATTTTGCCTATTCTGGCCTACTTGATTATTTCTTTGCATTTGATGTTTTGGCCGAAACATTTGTTGATTTTGCTGTTTGTTTTTCTTTACGTCTTTGAACTTGACCTGTTTACTCTTATCTATGGGGAATATTTGTATATCATCGTCACTGTTACTGTCTGATTCGTCCGCGGCATTTACATCTATGTTTCTTGGACAATTTTGAGTGGTATGACCTTTCCTCATGCAAGTTTTACATAATTTATTTCTTAAATGATCAACTTCCATTGGCTGAATATCTCTATCTTCTTTTTCTGTTTTTAATCTGAACACATTTTGCGATTCTAAAGTCAATGAAATTTGATCCCTGATATTTTGCTCACGTGTTGCTATTTTTACAGCGGCATCTAAAGTTGCTGGGTCTTCCCTAATTAATTTCATTTTCAGATAGTCAAATGTGAGACCCTTACAAAAAATATCTATCAGTTGCTGTTCAATTAAGTCTTTTGTGTTTTTGTTTTTTCTTTGTTCTGATGTATAAACATCTTCAGATGCCTGAATTATTCTTTCGCCAAACATTTGAACTGACTCATCTGTTTTCTGTTGTAAATTTCGTAATTTTATTAACGCCTGTCTCCTATTTGTTACTTCCCCGAACTTATCTTTTAACAATTTCTTGAGGTCCCCCCAACTAGGTAAATTTTCGTTACTTTTTTTGTTCAACTAAATATCTCCTAATGAAATCTGCCACTGCCCCTGAACATGTTACCAATGCTACACTCGGCATTTTCTGTATATCTAATTCTACTAAATTAGCATATCTTTCAATGTCTGAAATCCACGCCTTGAAATCTGCCGGTTTACCCGAGAAATTTTTGATTACTTGATGTATGGGTACTGCCATAGCACTAGCCATATTTGAAAACTGTTTCATTATTTTCTCAAACATTTCTTTGTCCTCACTATCATGTTTTTTTCGGTTGCTTTAGGTCCTAACCCCCTGCTATCTTGTAATACCCGCTTTCTGATTCAGTTCTGACTTCTGATGGGTTTTCTGATTGGTTTAGACTTTTTCGTTTAGCTTCATCTATTTCTTTATTATATATTTCATCTTCTATGTCATCTAATGCTGTAGCAAGGCTACTTAATTTAATTTTACTACTACTATCTGCCATTTTAGATAAATGTAATAGTCAAGTATATTTTTATAATTAGAGTTTTATTTCGAAATATTATGTTTTATGTTTGACTAATTTTGTTAAAGTTTTAATGATATTGCCAAAAATAAGTTTTGAGTTTTAGTTATGTTTTAAACAATTCGAATTAAGTTTTAAAATATGAAATTTTGACTAACTAGCAAAAGTTAAAGTTTTAGAACTTGTCAAAAGAAAAATTTCATAAGTTATGGTCAAATAATAGTATACTAAGAGAAGTAAAAGTCTTACCTTTAAATCCAGGTCTGAACGGCAGCAAATCGATACCTGATACCCTGTAACCTTCTCAAATCAGTCGTTGATCTATATTATAGTCTTTTATTTAGAGGTGCAGCATTACCAATATCAGAGTGGCGTTGATCTTCGCTCTCAAATCGGTCTTTCACTTTTTACCTTGATGCTTTTATGCAATCACCATTGGTAACAATGTAATAGATAGGAATAGTGCTGTTCTCTCTAATCGCTCTCCCTCAAATCGGTACTCTCTCAAGGAATTGTTTACCAAGGATAATGATGACAGAAGTTGACATTTTGAACTTCGCATGCCTTGATGCTCTTTGAAATAGGCAAATCACCAAAGTATATTTAATTATCCAGAAGCTTCTCCACTGTCAACATTATCATGTGCATTACAAATACAATTAATTTAGGTATTTCCAAATTAAATGTACTTTATTATTGGCACCAATTTCATATTTTATTTCGTATAAAAATCTGTCATCAAAACCTGAAATCTTTCGGGGACAATACCCTGATTTTTAACTCCTCAAAATTCATGTTCTATAATGTTTAGTTCATTATATTATTTAACACAAGGATGCAAGGCTTGAATTGTTTACCAACTTCTGGCTGGATAATGATGACAGAAGTTGACATTTATCATTTTCTTGGTTTTTCTCCAACTGGTCTAAAGCAGCTACAATTGATGGCCCCTCTATGTTGTGAAAATGTTGACAATCCTGGTCATGTTGATGACTGATTTGATCCGAAACACTTTACTTTATACCCGTTTAATTATTCAAGACTCGATCCCGTCAATTTGGAAATTGGTTTTTTTGTTTATATTTGACTGAAAGCACAATTATTAAGACACGTCGATGTTCATAAATCGTTCCATTCCCAGTCCTGCCACAACAAAAAAATAACTGTACACAACATTAATTCTGTCTGTTTAGCCGGTAGATATGTGGGCCAATGACAAAAAGGTCACTTACAAAAATTTAAGGCTAAAGGTATTCTTAATTCCTTTCTGGTACTGTCAATTCTATGCAGATTGACTCCAACTTTTATATGGGTTCGTGTTCACACTTCTACCTTTCGTGGTATTCCAAGGCACACCTATTCAATTTCATCATTTATGAAAATAAAGTTTTTCGTATAAAGTATTATCTCCTCATGTGGTACCCCTTTTCATAATTGCTTACATTGAGCAGACAAGTTATATTTTGCTACGTTTTTGAGTCCTGTCTACACTTGACCAAAAGGGATCCCATGTCGTTGTTCGGGACATTCATACCTACTCGGCCCATTTAATAGTAAATGACCTGTCACCGTACTGGGAGATGACAATTGTCGTAGAATCATTAACATTGGACCGACTGACACAAATCGATAGATTTTCTATTTGTTCTCATGCAATAATAACCATCCTAAATCTTACATGATGTGGACAATAACATTGTCGTTGTTGTTACATTTTTATATTTTATATCATAATTAGGACATCTATGGATGAATATAATAATGTCCAATATTTATCATAGTGCATATAAAACATATCTATTACAAATGAAACATAAAACCTTTGGATGTGGTCTGTGAGGGGAAGGCTTATATTCCAGTACAGCCCAAATATACAATAGAGATGAAAATAAAACAAAAGACCTGAAAAGACTTCTGGCTGTAGTTTAAGGGAGATCCTTCTATTCTTTCACACACACAAATATATGTTCACAGTCCTAAAGGGAGTTAACTCTTTACAAACGGTCATATGAGTATATTTCTAAAGGGAGGACAACTTATCAAGAAATGTTAATATAAATAAACATTTTCTACATGTATATGCTTGGATACGTCCCGATTTTATATAAGGCATCACTGTAACATTCCCCGATAAACTTGATATTCGCTTTTCATTTTCTTGTAATTTTTCTTCCAACTGGTCTCTAAAGTCGTTTTGAGGACATCATCAAACTTATCAGTCATTACACCCATCCCTATGACAATACGGTCTATACAATTAGGTGAATATCACCTAATTCGAGTACAGTCTGAATCCCAATCCTGGATTTTATTTCGACCACTCATTTGTCTGATGACTTTGATTCAAATGATCGGGATCGTATATAACTTCACTTCACTTAATGCCCTCTTTGTCGATGTGCAATCCCCAGATTTTTCAAAAGCGTGTAGTAAAACGTTGTTTAGCTTTAATCCCGTTCTGTTCTTATTCTATATAAAATCAACAGGACTTTGGATCGTTCCCGTGTAATAGGCACATGTGTTTGTAAGCATAAAGAAGTTTGGAGGCTCCACACGTTTTTTTTGTTTGGAGGTAATGATTTTAAGTTGTTGGTTTGAATTCGCTCACACTGTCACCACGGTGTTGTCTAGACTGAAAGCACTGTTGTATAATCTCTGCTTAAGACGAACGTCTGTATTCCATATGTTCTGTATAAGCATTTATCTGTGCTTTTTCCATCTTTTGTTGGCTACCGCCAGTCTTTTAAACAGATGCCATTTGCAGGTTCTAAAACAAGTAAAAATCGCTGAACGTTTGGTTCAAAAATTCCTTATTGTAATGTTGTTCCTGTCCCCAAACACAAATGTAAAAATTTGTTCTGGCTTTACATTCTGTCTGTATTTAATTTCTTCCCGTGCACTTCCTTCCGGTGAGTAGATATGTCAGCACGGGCCAATGACATCTTCTATCTCCTTAAACGTCTGACCTGAAAACTTTCTGTACGCTCGTTTTGTACGTACAGTACTTGATTTTTCATATGTTTTTCCTCGTTACAGCAAAATTCCCTTAGGTAAGGCTAAAGGTATGATTTTCTTGACGCCATTCCTTTTCTTAGATTAGGTGGACTGTACAATACTCTATCAGATTGACTCTATGGCACACTTAATTAAAAACTATTTCAGTTATCACAATTTAAATCTTTGAATCGTCACCCAATGTCACTATGAAATCGTGGTTCACGTGTTATTATCCACTGTCACTGTTATAGTAATATTAAATCCCGATGGGTTCGTGAACCACATGTATCCATATCCATTCCGCACATAAATTGTCATTATGGTTATCCATACAGAAAACACAACGGAGCACTATATGTTCGGTAGAATCAATGGTCAAATCGGTAAATTCTGACTAGCATGTATCAGGACATCCATCGTCTATGAATTCAATTAAAGTTTCCATATACTGATGATGTATATTTCACTGTATACATGTAGGTAGTCCAATGACGCTCATCACCAAAACATCACAAAGAGTGATTTTATTTTACTTCACCTTCATGGATGGGCTGTCCTCATGTTGGAGCTATCATTCTTGATATATATGGGAAAACCGGCCCCATTATGTTTAATAACTACTCACACTACAAAATCATTTATTAAGTTCTGTATATATATCAAATATCAATTTTTTAAGCAATAATAACCATCCTGAAATGACATAAAATTATATTAGTTCACAGACTACGAAACTGACAATTTAGAATGGCTAAAACAAATTGTTATAAAAAAAAATTGTATATCATTCGGTACGTCATATAAACTTATATATTAAATGTGACCACTATGAAATATATAAAAGGATATCCCATAGTGCATAAACATATCTATTTACTTCTCGTTGTGGTAGCAATCAGTGAGTTCAAAATGCGATAAATTTGCCCAGATACTATCAGAAAACCTACTAGGTTAGCCAATCTACACACTCAATTTAATAGTAACCTGAAAAGTGTCATCAAAACACCGTACACAATAAGGGAGATTAGAAACTTATCACACGACATATTGTCCGTAGAATCTTTACAAATAGCATGTAGTATATTTCTGCTATCCTGTTCTACTTTTCGTGGTCGTGCCCCTACTTTTCGTGGTCGTCCCCTACTTCTTTTCACTACTTCCCTCTGTCCTTCTTGTTCTCTTTGTTCTCTCTGTGGATAGTTTTTGTGGACGTCCCCTCTTTCTTTTCATTCTCTGTTCTCCTTTTCCTTCATCTCTCTGTCCTGATTACTTTTCCTCTCCTTCTGTCTTTTTCTGTCCTTCCATCATTTTCCCCATTCTTTCTCTCTGTTATTCTTATTCTCTCTGTTTCTCTTCTTCTTCTTCTCTCTGTTTCTCTCCTTTTCGCCCCTTACGTCTTTTCATTTCTTCTTCTTTTTCTCACGTCTTTTCTCATTTCATTTTTTCCGTCGGTTTCATATCGGTAGAAGTTCAATACCCGATGTTGACACGATGACATTCGGTCATCAACTGACCAAAGTCCTGTGATGCACTTCATTTTATGATTAAATTACACGACGAAAATGAAGTTTGGCAATCTCTTTTCCTCCTAGAAAATGCATTTTACGTCCCATGTCATCTCTCAATTGTATTGCAATGGTGTCAAAATACTTTTTATTTAAACCCACATAATTGTAATAAAAATGTTCCCAATGTTGATGATTGAGCGATTACCCTTTTGAAAAGGGACCACAGGTAATAACGGTAACGATTGTGAACCAACAATTTGACTTTCGGCAATTTTACTGTAGACATAGATACCACTCATACCAATATTTAAATCGGGTGGATACCGTGGCATGTGTGTGACATCGACCCATTTAGTCATCTCCCCATTCATGTCAATGGCTTCAAAGCCCAGTTTATAACCTAGTAAACTTGAAAAACGTATTAAAAAGGGAACGGAATAGATGGATCGACCTTTAAACTCAATCACAAATCGATCTAAAGCTGAGTCATACCTGAATTGAATAGTATTTTTATGAGAGAGTTCTTCTATACCATAAATGACATATTAAAGGCTATAGAAAACCTAACTTTCATCTCTTCTATTAATTCAGCAGAAGACGCATAAAACCCCGAACGAAATTTAAGTCTCCAAATACTTCCTACAAAAGCGATCCCCGACTTCGTATCTGTTTTAGAGATGACATGGTCAAATTGGGGATCATCTAACGAGACGTGTTTCTTAATCAATTCTGTAGTAAAACGTTCATGTTGACGATATTTCCTTTTTCTTGGGATACGTAGAGGGGTTCCGGGGATCTTTAGGTGTCACGACGGATTCCAAAGGAACGTGAAGGGGAACCAGAACATCTATGTAATTCTCATCGAATCCTATCTATCGATTCTATTAAGTTGGGGAAGATCAATTCACTCAAAGCTACTTCCCACTCACTATCCATCATACTTAAAGCTTGAGGTAAATGAGTTTTGAATTCTGTTATGGTATTATCAGGAAAGACATTTTAACTAACTAGCTAGGTAAAGTCATGTAAAAACTACCATGATCTTTAGAATCGAGAGTCGCCATGATACGTGTATTTGAGATCAAACTGTATAAATGAATCCCTACCCTTCACTGCCTTCTGTTTTATATCAACAACAACACCACCAAAGTAAAGTTTCATAGATTTTAATACTTAAAAAAAATTATTTATTCATTCTCACTTTTATCAATAACCATAAGGTAAAGTACAAAACCTTTCAATGCGATGTCTCTTATCATACACAACACGCACTTCTTTAGTCATCGCCTGTGTTTTGACTTTATGTTGTTTCCTTCGCATGATCTTATGAGGGTACGATACAAGTACTTTCTTTTGTTGACCACGTAACAACTCTTTCAATGTATCTCCGTTGACTGTAGAAGTGGTACGACTATCAAAAGTGATTCCTTTGACTTTACACACCGTTTTGTCCTGGTGAGTCTTGTACGCATAATTTTTAGGACCTCCCGAGACAAAAGATAAGATAGAATCGCCATCTAATTCGTCTGTCCATCCTCCTAAACTGTTAGTTATAGTGGGATTCCACTGCTGTGGATCGTGTTGATAAATGATATTGTCTGTATCAAAATATAACACACGTTCTCCTGAACGCTCTAGGGTGGCATAGAGATGTAACCGTGCTAAAGACGTCGTAAAGGCTGCTAGCACTACATTGCTAAAACCATTTGGTTCGTCAAAGTTATCCTTCGGTTTCGATTTCACCAGCATCATTTCAAGCATATCATGGCCTTTGTCATTTGGACTCCGTTTTAAATGTAATACATCACGAGTGTCATCTTGAAGCAACTGCTGTTCTCCACATACTGTGTCTGAGGTAAATTAGTCCGTTGAGCAAATTTACCCCACAGACAGTTTAGAAACAGTTTAGCAATGGTACGTAAGATAGGATTCTTCTGTACATCTTCTTCTCATATGATCAGTTGTTCTCTCGTTTCAATTTCTTTGAGATACTGACGACTGTTTGACAGGAAGCAGGAAAACCACTAGTCTGTTGCTTAATCTGGTCAAACCGATCAATATAGCTACGAAATAAAGTTTTGGACTGATCAGGGAAATGCCATACTTCAAAGATACGATCGATCACATAACCTTTCTCTATAGTTTTATTCAATTCGCACGTCGTCCATGTACCTAACAAGCTTCGCTCTTGATTCGTATGAGAGCATCGATAACTAATACCTAACTCCTGTTCGATTCCTTGTTGAGCACAAGTACGGCATAAAGGAAAAAGTAGTTTTTCTACTGCAATCCGATAAGGTAACACGGGGTGAAACAGCTGACGAGAAGGAATAACTCGACATTATACCGGTCCAAAATATTGATCTAGACTTTTGAAATCACGAGTAATCACGTCCGTGTGTCCAATTGGAAAAGTCCCATGTTTCAAGACAAACGGGCACAAAGAACACAAATCCACGTAACGAATGTCTCCTTCTTCACAGTGCAAACGAGTAGCATTCGTTCGACCTCCAAATAAAGCATCTTTAGGAACTAACGGGTCGGGAAAATCCTCATACGTTTGATCAATGAAATTTTGAAACTCTTGATCCGTCTTGTACCTTTGCCGATAGTCATGTTCCCACAACGTTTCTACTTGATAGTGTTGACGCAAATACTGATCTCTCTCTAAGGTCTTTTGATACACTTCTTCATACTTCAAAGAGGGGTGAAACGGGTGTTGCTCTTGCTTTAAGTTAGGAAAACACAAGGGACATCCGTGTCAAAAACAGACATGAAACTCGTTACGTAAATGGTCCGAGATTTTTCATGATAACCATCCACTCGATAAGATCCTATTTAGACTTCACCTCCATGATGAGCATGCATAATCGTTTGACCAGTTTCATGTTTTTTTCCAACTACCAGCGTAATGCTAGGGTTGAATACTGTCGTGCCGAAGGATATCCCCGCGGAGATATGATAGCAATCGTATCTTTTTGCATATGATTGCGACGATATGCTATATCCCCGGTACTGATAAACGTAATCGATTCAGCAAATGGGTCCACATCGGCTAGTTTCAAACACATGCTTTGAAAATGCATACAAGCCTGTCGCAAAATAGTCACGTCCGATTCACAGTATTCTTCTAATTCGCATTGCAAATGAAAAATCTCACCCTTTCGAATTTTGTATTAATACCACTCTTCAAAATTACGACGGCCATCAGGTTTCATGCCTTCTGGGTTGCAATACATAACTGGGGGATATATTCCTATGTAATCAACATTAGCTTCTGTAATGAACAAATGTGGAAAGTATCCTTTCTTGAGTTCAGTCAATCCAAAAGCTTTTGGTAACGAAGCTAAAGGAAATGACAAGAAATTACACGAGTCTTTAAACCTGATGTTTCCTGCTGTCATAGACATAATCTTAGAACCGTTCATGATCACATCAGGTTTTTCACAGGCATGATGTACCAGATGATGTAAAATAAACTGTCCATCGCACCCTTTAAAATTATGAGCAATAGCTATAGCTCCATCATGTAAACGTTTCTCTCTTTGTGTATGTCATCATACACGGTGGTTTCAAATAACCAACTCAAAAAATCAGCGAGTGCCGTTGGACCTCGGAATGTAATACGATGATCCTCCATGGTTTTACATTGCTCACACCAATCACCGGATGTACACTGGGGACATACTCGATGAGCAATACATAGATTATGTTTGTGTTCTCCAGTATCCTGGGTACACTCAAAATCATAGAAAATGTAATAAGGGGGCGAAGATGATGCATCCTGAGAAGGGATCCGTTGTATAACAGCGATGATCTAGATCCACGATCTGTTTACAATGGACATTTTTTCTTCTTTTTTGATAGCAGTGTTGTGCGAGTTTTTTCTTACGCATCCATAATTGACAAGTGGGACATCGAGTCATTAGCTGACATGAAGTCGTGGTCGTATTACTACTATAAGGTTTCAAATGATTCCCGTAACAATGAGTCGATATGAATGAACCATGACAATTTGTACATTCTATAGTTTTTATCGTGTTGTCGGGACACAGGGCCACGGTAAAAAACAACGAAAGCAGCATTGAGGGCATCGGTGATCTTCTACATGATTATAACCCACATCACAACGGTCACAATAGTAATTATATTCCAAGAGTCCAGACATAGATACTATACAATCGTAATGATGATCATCGTATAAGACATAAAAAGGGGCCCCGGATCCTACACCACTACACAGTACATGCATTGATATTCAGATCGTAGATTTTCAAACGGTAGTGTGGTAACAACACAGTCTGAAAACGTTGCCATTCTTCATGGCCACTCTCTTGTTGGGGATCACATCCAACTTGTTGCATTAAGGCATGAGCTTCTCGTCGTTGAAGAGTATGTTTACTTGCATCACCATACATTAAAATTTTCCAATAGCATTGCCAATTTTTGTACTTGTCTCCATCTCCAAGTCCAGGTTTCTGACAATGAAAAGACCAACTACAATAGCACGAGCTAAAAAGGTTTTGTCTTTATTCTTGATCTGTATCAAACTTCTCTTCTTGTTCAGAAAGACTTTTTTATCAAAACTGAGATGATATTTCCGTTTTCCATTCCCGCTACCTACAGGATATATGACATGGATCACTGACAGGGTGGTAGACCCATCTTCGATTCTAAAATTTTCAATACTCTGTTATACTTTCTCAATTTTCCCCATGAGAAGATCAGCATTCAGGTCTTTGGCATCCGTAAATTCTACCACACTTCACTTTTTAAAGATGGATGATGTATATTGACTCGCATCTTATCCCGATCTTCACACTGTAGTTTGTTCTTGATAGAAGTCAACATATGATCTATTACCTCAGATACCAAGTGAAGGACATCTTTAGAAAAATGTTTAAACTTGAAATTTACGCTCACTCCGAGTGTCTACTTCATAGTAATCTCTATAATCGGTGTTTGCATTAAATCCATCACCCCATTGATCCCTCGGGCCTGTTCTTTAACAATAAATCAAAGTTCGGTAAATTAACCATTTCGTGTGTATGCTTTCGTTGTCGAATCTAAAATGAAGTACGGTAACAGTATACATGTATTTATAATGAAAAGGAAATAACTGTATAGATACTCAAACGAAGTATTGTCACACATATATATTCATAACTCAGTTTTATTCTAGTTTTTTTATGTTTTACAGGCCCATAAAACTAGAATTTATTTTATTTCCTTTTATTTTCATACAGAATTAGAAATATAAAAAACTAGTGACAGTATTTGTCTTAAAAATAGGTGGCCAGATGTCTAGAAGTAGATGCCTAGACGTAGATGTCTAGACAGAAAAATCATCAACAACATGTGGCAAGATGTCAAAAACAGGTGGTCAGATGCCAAGTGTCAAGATGTCAAAAACAGGTGGCCAGATGTCAAGTGTCAAGATGTCAAAAACAGGTGGCCACATGTCAAAAACAGGTGGCCAGATGTCTAGACGGATAAAAAACCAATACGTGACGTCATTTACTCTACATAAACTAATACTGTCTCGTCTCGGTATTAGTTCATCATGGATAACTCATCCGACATGGAGATGCAACCTGAAGAGAAAAACCTGAGAATCATTCTTACACGAATGACACGTATTGTAGTAAGGCCACGCAGTCCGATAAATTATGGTAGGACCTCTGCGACACAGACTACACAACAGGAGGAGGAACCACCTATACCTGACCCTTCACTTCCAGTACCTGTACAATACGTACTAGTTCAGGAAGCATTAGCCAATCTTCGACAACATAAGGCCGAGATAAATCGACTGATGATAGAAAAAGAAAGAGAAGTTCGTCGTTGTCGACGTCTACTCGACATATATTAGAGTCTCTCTCTAATTCAGCTTTTCGGAGAAATGAACGGCCCTTTTTAGGGCCACCCAACTTATTCGAAAAGAAACCTTAACTAAAGGTATGCAGGGTTTGTGTTTGTGTTATTCTGTAGCGGTGAGTTTAAAAAATAGTGTAGTGATTAAACACTACTTAATTACCAGTGTATATTCAATATTAAACGTTTTATTTCATGTTTGTTTTTGTATTCACTTCATTAGATGAAAGTCTAAATATAGTAAGTCATGTGTCATGTGACAGAGGTTCAGTTAAGCCTGTGAAAACTCATTTGAGATCCGAAGCTCGAGGTGGACATATATTCCCTAGACCCTATGAAGGAGGCATGGCCTTATTTGTCATTTGCTGCTAGGCTTTGTGGGAGTTTCTGAACGACGACCAAGATATTGGAGGTAGATATGGGTATGTCATCTTACATGTACTATGCCTCATATGCTCTAGACCCTCAGAAAGGGGAGACGTTGACTAAATCTTAAATCTCGGGGTCATTTATGTTATTGACTGCTGGGATTCCTGTGAGTTTCTGAGCGACTCCCAAGGTATGAGAGATAGAGGTGGTCATGACCTCTTACATGCACTATGCAATTATATGCTCTAGACCCTCACAAAGGGGACAAAGGGGCTAAAACTGACATCTCGGTACCATATTTGTAATTGACTGCTGGGCTTACTGGGAGTTTCTGAGCGACTTCCAAGGTATTGGAGGTAGATATGGGGATGTCCTCTTACATATACTATGCCTCATATGCTCTAGACCCTCAGGAAGGGGACATGGGGGCTAAAACTGACATCTTGGGGCCATATTTGTTATTGACTTCTGGACTTACTGGGAGTTTCGGAGCGAAGCCCCAGGTATATCTAGGAGGTAAAGATGAGGAGGACCTCTCATAACCACTATGCCACATAATACCTAGCCCCTCAGAAATTGGACACGGGGGGAGGCTAAAACTGACATCTCGGGGCCATATTTGTTATTAACTGCTGGGCTTCCTGTGAGTTTCTGAGCGACGCCAAAGGTATGAGAAGTAGAAGTGGGCATGACCTCTCACATGCACTATACCATATATGCCCAAGACCCTCAGGAAGGGGACACGGGGTCTAAAACTGACATCTCGGGGCCATATCTGTTATTGACTGCTGGACGTACTTGGAGTTTCTGAGCGTCGCCCAAGGTATAGGAGGTGAAGATGAGCGTGACCTTTCATATGCACGAGACTACATATTCCCATGACAATATGAAGGAGGCATGGGGATGGGGTAAGACATACATTTTTTAGCCTTATTTGTTATTTACTGCTAGGCTTCGTGGGAGGTTCTGAGCGACGCCCAAGGTATTGGAGGTAGATATGGGTATTTCATCTTACATGTACTATGCCTCATATGCTCTAGACCCTCAGAAAGGGGAGACAGAGACTAAATTTTAAATCTCGGGGCCGTTTATGTTATTGATTGCTGGGCTTCTGAGCAACGCCCAAGGTATGAGAGGTAGAGGTGGGCATGACCTCTCACATGCACTATGCCATATATTCCCTAAACCCCCAGGAACGGGGCTAAAACTGACATCTCGGGGCCATATTTGTTATTGACCTCTGGGTCTGAGCCAGTTTCTGAGTGACGCTCAAGGTATAGGAGGTGAAGATGAGCATGACCTCTCATATGCACTATGCTATATATTTCCTAGACCCTCATGAGCAAGGCACGGGGCGTGGGTTAAGACTTTATCTTTTGGCCTTATTTGTAATTGACTGCTGGGCTTCCTGGGAGTTTCTGAGCGACGTTCAAGGCATATATAGAAAGGGAGACGGGGGCTAAAACTGATATCTTGGGGCCATATCTGTTATTGAGTGCCGGGCTTCCTGGAAGTTTCTGAGCGACACCAAAGGTATAGTTGGTGAAGATGAGCATGGTCTCTCATATGCACTATGTCACATATTCCCTAGACCTTCATGAAGGAGGCACTGGGGTGGAGTAACACTTACATCTTTTGCCCTTATTTGTTATTGACTATTAGTCTTTCTGAGAGTTTCTGAGCGACGCCCAAGGTATTCATGTCCTCTTACATGTACATGCCTGATATGCCCTAGACCCTAAGAAAGGGGAGACGGGGGCTAAAACTTACATCTCGGGGCCATTTTTGTTATTGACTGCTGGGCGTCTTTGGAGTTTCTGAGCGACGCCCAAGGTATGAGAGGGAGAGGTTGGCATGACCTTTCACATGCACTATCTCATATTTGCCCTATAAAGTGTATAAGACGAAACACGACCACTGGAAAAGGATGAAGTACATATATTTGAACAATTGATTGAGGGTATGATTGTACTGCTGAAGTTTAACTTAATATTAATATTCTTACACAATAGAAGGGCCATGGTATACAGTACAAGGGAATTATTTAATCCTAGTAATAATCTTTAAAAACTACGACGAAATTATATCGATTCTCATTTGCACCAGAGAAGAACTAGTATGTCAAAAAGTCCCGAAAAGGGATGGGGAAAAGGAAATTTAATGTGTAATCGTAACGTATCCAAATTTGAAATGTAAAGATTATAGCAAGATGCTCGAATCCATGTTAGACTTAGATGGAGTAATAGCTATTGGAGAATGGCGATACGATCCAGAAGAAGAAAATCAATACTTTAATATCCAAACAACCATGTTTCATAGGCAACTAGAATTAGCAGTAATGAAAGATTTAGCTTTAATAATACACTGTAGAAGAAAGTCTGCTTGTAAACTTTGTTTAAATAATATGAAAGGACGAATTTCAAAAGATCATAAAATACATGTTCACTGTTTTAGTGGCACAAAACATGAAAGAGAAATCTGGTAAAGGGAATTCCCTAAATGTATGTTTGGCATATCACCTCTAATATTAAAAAGGGATAACGAATCAATATCCCTTCTGGAAAACATGCCACTACTAGAAACAGACAACAGCAGAAATAATAGAAGTAACTACAAACAATGCTAAAAAATTATACAATATATAACAGAAAAACTAATTTATAAGTCCTAGACTTATCTAGATAGAACAGTTTTTATGTACCTGTAAATATGTCAAAATATACAATTACCTATGTACAGGATAGAGAAACACGAAGACAGGAAGTGCTATTCATAAACAAATGAGCGACCTTAACCGTAACAGCTGGAATAATCAGTTTCATCAGATTTAGCCGAGCAGTACAGACGTTATGTTACCAACATATACTGTCCAGTTTGTAACACAACAAATAAAAGAAATTATGACAAACAAAGTTTAACAACAGGTATATCACTTTATTGTAACACGAAAATAAAACAAGTGAATTCGACCGCGTGTTTGAAATTTAGCCAAATAAGATAATAGAAAATGATCGTATAGTGGTTAATTGTTTTGTCAATAGAATAGTTCTTTCCAGAGTAACTTAACTTCAAGTAAGTATTAGTCCAAGATGATAAAGTTCCGGCAGATGGAAAATGCGCAAAGTCCGAGTGCGAAGTCAGGAGAGTCTGTGTAGAGAGGTGTCCAGGAGTGGCGTGCGGTGTGTGGTGTCGTGTTGTGATGTGTTGTGAGTGTCGTGGGTATGTCCTTCTCTAGCAGAACAACACCTTTTATACCACATTTTTGTTATATAAAAATCGAATTGGCGTCTTAAGTCTATCTACGCAGGCCAAGTTTCCTCCGGTCACTATCTGGACATCCAGTTCATTTGATCATAACTTGGTCATTTACATGATTATTTACTATCTGACAAGAACTTTATCACGCTTTTCCCTGGCAGCATTTTAATCAACTTATTCTCCGATGGAATCTTTCCTCTGTTTTACCGTGGGAACATTACATATACGACTTTCCGACTTTTGCTCTTCTTTTAGCCTCCGGCAATGTTCTGGTTAGCTTCACCTTACTGTCATCTTGTAAACATCATTTTGTTTTTGTTTTTGTTTTTCAGATGAACTGTGAATAAGATAAACTGATGATACGAGTATCGAGACTAATTGTGTTACAAGTTCTCTGCTAAAGGTAAACTCACTTTAATATCAGTAGTAATAGGCGGCTCTCTAGCGGGCCATTTGAATTTAACCGCCACTGATGACGTCATCAGAATGCTGGCTTCTGATTGGTCAATTCACATGGCCCGCTAGTGAGCCGCCTGTGACGTCATAACCGGAAATGCGTCATACCAGAAGTGAGGCAATACCTGAAGTTTGTCATACCGGAAGTGAGGTCATAGCAATAAGAAGAAAGAGCCAATCGTTGAGCTTTGAGGCGTGTCTATGACATGAAGTCGAAGGTTGTGGGGCAGCCATCTTGGATAACGACCCAATGAGAGCCTTCGCTACAAGAGGTCGGGGTCACGAGAGGTCACGTGAGTTCACGAGAGTTCAACAGCTAAAGATAGAAGTTGGGTTTTCCAGTTTTTGGACTGAGAGTGAATCTATTTTTAGAACCGAAACATTGGGTTTTTCCAGGTTTGTGAAACGAGCAGAAGGTGTCACCACAGTCGGAGTGGTTATCCTGTATCAAGTGCGCAAGCGCGGGAAGCGGTAGGCCGAGCTCGACTCAAGCTTGAACATGTTATCCTTGTACTAAGACTCATAGTATGTACAAAGGGAGATCACTCTGTATACCTTGTATACCTTGGATCTGAACTATCATAAATTGTATAGTGATGGGTTTTTCAGAGTTTAGAGGTCTAGAGTGAATGAACATTGATTATATGATGGGGTATTCCCCTGATAGCATAAATAATTTGTAAGTAATGGAAACCTTATTAACGTTGCTAGCTCCCTATTTTTTCTGAGGTATTGAAATTTACTGTTTGTACATGTTTCATACGGTAAAACACTAAACATATATCATAAAAATTCAAACACTTATCCTATGCTGGTAGTGGTTTTCTGACGATGTTGACTCTTCGAGCTCCGGATCGCAAATGAGCTCTCAGAGGTCTAACTGAACCTATACTCTAATCATGTGACTTATCTTTTTTCTTCTGAGATATTTGTCATTTTAATGCATAGAAAATAATCTTGTCCTATCTAATAAAAAATGAAACACTCACCCTGCTGATAGTAGTGTTTTTTTCTTATGATGTTAACACCTCGTGCTTCGGATCTCAAATGAGATTTCACAGGCTTAACTGAACCTCTCTCTAGTCACATGACTTACTGTATTAGCCTTTCATCTAATGAAGTGAATACATAATAACAAAAACACAAATGAAATAAAACGTTTAATGTTCAATATACACGGATAATTATAATGTCTAATTTACCGAACTTTGATTTATTGTTAAATGAAAGACAAGAACAGGCGAGAAGTCAAAGACAGGCTCACTAGAAAGATTGTCGTGGTGATGGATTTAATGCAAACAGACAACTCACCGATTATAGTGATTACTATGAAGTAGACACTCTGAGTGAGCGTAAATCACGCATATTTAAAACGGCCTCGAATGTGTACCAAGTCAAGTTTAAGCATTTTTCTAAATATGCCATACACTTGGTATCAGAGTTATTAGATCATATGTTGACTTCTATCAAGAACAAACTACAGTGTGAAGATCGGGATAAGATTGAAGTCAATTTACATCATCCATCTTTAAAAAGTGAAGTGTGGGTAGAATTTACGGATGCTAAAGACCTGAATGCTGACCTACTCATGGAGAAAATTGAGAGTAATGTAATTTTTAGAATCGAAGATTTGTCTACCACCCTGTCAGTGATCCACGTCATACAACCTGTAGGTAGCGGGGATGAAAAACGAAAATATCATCTATGTTTTGATAAACAAAGTGTTTCTGAACAAAAAATAAAGTTTGATACAGATCAAGAATAAGGACAACACCTGTTTACCTCGTGCTATTGTAGTTGGTCGTTTTCATTGTCAGAAACCTGGACTTGGAGATGGAGACAAGTACAAAAACTGGCAACGATATTGGAAAACTTTGATTTATGGCGATGCAAAAAGAACTTCTCTTCAACGACGAGAAGCCCATGACTTAATGCAACAAGCTGGATGTGATCCCCAGCAAGAGAGAGGACCTGAGGAATGGCAACGTTTTCAGCCTGCGTTGTTACCGCACTACCGCTTGAAAATCTACTGAATACCAACGCAAAACGATTGACATTAAATGTACTGTATAGTGGTGTAGGATCCGGGGTCCCCATTCACGTCTTATACGATTATCACCATTACGATTGTATAGTGTCTATACCTGGACTCTTGGAATGTAGTTACTATTGTGACCATTGTGATGCGAGTTATGACCATGTAGAAGATCACCGATGCCCTCAGCGTTGCTTTCTGTGTTTTAAAGCGTCGCCATGTGATCCCGACAACACGATAAAACCATTGTCAGGGGACATTCACATCGACTCATTGTTACGAGAATCATTTAAAACCTTATAGTAGTAATACGACCACGACTCCATGTCATCTAATGACTCGATGTCCCACTTGTCAATTATGGATGAGTAAGAAACAATTCACACCACACTGCTGCTAAGAAAAGAAGAAAAAATGTCGCCATTGTAAACAGATCGTGAATCTAGATCATCGTTGTAAATCGGCATAAAGGAAAAAGTAGTTTTCCTCCTGCAAACCGATAAGGTAACACGGGATGAAACAGCTGACGAGGCCAAATAACATTGTTCCAGTCCAAAATATTGATCTAGATTTTTGAAATCATGAATAATCACGTCTGGGTGTCCAATTTGAAAAGTCCCATGTCTCAAGACAAACGGGAAATATCGTCAACATGAACGTTTCACTATAGAACTGATTAAGAAACACGTCTAGGTAGATGACCATGTCATCGTTTTTGTAGGAAGTATTTGGAGACTTGAATTTCGTTCGGGGTATTATGCGTCTCCTGCTGCTTTAATAGAAGAGATGAAACTTGGGTTTTCTAGAGCCTTTCAATATGTCATTGATGGCATAGAAGAATTCTCTTATAAAAATACTATTCAATTCAGGTATGACTCAGCTTTAGATCGATTTGTGATTGAGTTTAAAGTTTTCCGTTCCCTTTTTAATACGTCTATGTCTACATTAACATTGCCGAAAGTCAAATTACGGGTTCACAATCGTTACCGTTATTACGTGTGGTCCCTTTTCAAACGGGGTCAATCGCTAAATCACCAACATTGGGAACCTTTTCATTACAATTATGTGGGTTTAAATAAAAAGTATTTTGATACCATTGAAATACAATTAAGAGATGACATAGTACGTAAAATAAGAGGAAAAGTGATTGCCAAACTTCATTTTGGTCGTGTAATTTAATCATAAAATGAATTGCATCACAGGACGTTGGTCAGTTGATGATATCGGGTTGAACTTCTATCAATATGAAACCTACGAAAAGAGAAAATGAAATGAGAAAAGACGTGAGAAAAGAAGAAATGAAAAGACGAAATGGGTGGAAAGAAGAGAAACAGAGAGATGAAGAAGAAGAAGAGAAACAGAGAAGAAATAAAACAGAGAGAAGAGGGACAGAGAGAAAGAATGGTGAAACAATGGAAGGACAGAGTCAGGAAAAGACAGAAGGAAAGGAAAAGACAGAAGGACAGAGAAACGAAGGAGAAGGAGAACAGGGACAGAAAGTGAAAAGAAAGAGTGGACGTCCACGAAAAGGAGAACAGGAAGAAATACCTCATGATATTTTAATGTTTATACGACAATGGCTAAGCGATTGTCTTCAGTCTCCCATGGATGGTGACACTTTTCATTTAAAATTAAATGATAATTATGGTATCCGAGCAGGAATGATGTATCATGTGCATAAAGAACAACGACAAGTAGCATGGGATCCTTTTGGTAATAGTTTAGACGTACCGATGATACATATAAAACGTAAAAAATTATAATTTTGGTCTGATCTAAAATTTGAGATTCTGCCCCTTATAAAATGGGGATGAGAATCCACATCAGGGACAATTCACCGTCAGACACGATGAAAATAACATCAAGTATGGATACTTTATTTTCATTGACGATGGATGCTAGTCAGACCGTCACGAATAGTGCTCCAATGAACCGAGACATGATGGATAGTATACCACGAATCCATCGGGTAGAAGTGGACAGTGTATGACGAACCCATCGGGTAGAAGTGGATAGTGTACCGAGAGCGAATCTGATAAACGTGACAAGGAGTCCACCTACAGAAACGAGACAAGGTGTTACCACTTTTAAACTAAGACCTGCTACCGTCAGACGGTTATCGTTTCATCAGGAATTAAGAATACCTAATTTTTGTACGTATGAATCCGGGTACCTGACGTTTAAAGATCATTGGCCAAAATATCTAAGGGACCTAAGCAGACAGAATTAGCCAGAGCAGGATTTATGTAGTTAGGGATCAGTGACCACGTTCAGTGTTTTTATTGTGGCATCTGTTTAATAGATTGGGAATGAGAGGATAATGCTTATACAGAACATCGACGTTGGTCTAAAGATTGTGCTTTTAGTCAACTGGTGATGTAAAAACCAAAAAAACCTATGTGAAGCCTCCCTTCTGGGGAGCAAACAAGTGCCTGACGGGAACGAGTCTAAATATAGAATACGAACAACGGATATAAAGTAAAGTGAAGTGTAGTTACCAAACATTTGAATCAGTCATCAACATGAGTTATCCAGGATTGTCTCAGACTCACCCGAATTATTCACTTAATTGTACACCCTACATACAAGGGGCTGATGATTTTGATGAAGTTCTCAAAACTTTAGACCAGTTGGAAGAAAAACAAGAAAATGATGCGACCAAGGGAATGGTATGTGATACCTCCTATCCACATTACAGAAAATGAGGGAAGAACTCACGACCATTACCGCTAGTTGAAAGAATTGAAGGATAAACTACAAGGCTTCCCGACAGACCCATCCTTGTTTCATTTGTGGTGAAATTGGACATTGGTCTCCTAGATGTCCTAAGAATAACGAGTCGGCAACAACATCAGTAAGAGTAGAACCTGAGAACAAAGTAGAAAATCGATCTCGTCAATCGGACCAGTGTTATAAATGTCATCAGTCAGGTCATTGGGCTTATGAATGTCCCGAACAGACTTCAACAGGAGTCAAACGTAAACTCAACTTGATGCTCAAGAAGGAGGAAAATCCGCCAAGAAAGTGAATGTGGAAACCGAACAGAAGTTATTTTTCGTACTGTTATCATGTAAATACGTTTACTGTCACAGCGTCAAGGAATCCGAACCGACCGATCTAGGACAAAAGCTGACGTTCGTTTGCTACGTGCTTTATGGGCAAGATCAACCGTAGAGGTGACAAAAGTTTGTTTGCGTGTTTCAAGACTGTTTCGTAGTGATGAACGTTTCAAAAAGTTAATCAGTGTTTCAAGTTAATGAGTGTAATCAAATTCAATCAGTGTTATCAAAGTTAATCTGTGTTATCAAAGTTAATAAGTGTTCTCATAGTTCATTCTTATACATTGTACATAGTCATAGAAGGACGGCCCTAATCCTCTGTCGACTATCTAAAACGTTTTTTAGCGAGGCATTGGACTTATTAAAAATTACATTTGGAGTTTAAACCTAGTATCTACAAGGTGGACACAAAGGTACATAGAGTGATCTGGCGTGAAACACCATTGACAAGTATGACTTGAAGGATACCAAGAGTAATAGTGTAACAATTACAGTAGAAGAGATACAGAGAGAGACTAAGGGTATACAAAGGATCTATGTTTTATTGTATAGACCTGCTCTAATCAGTCATAGGTTTCTTTTCGTGAATGTTAGTTGGCCCTGTTTTAGGCTTTATATGCCATGGCATATACCGTCTTTCTCTTTTTCTTTTTTCAAACTTCACGAGCTCGGTCCATTCATCGATGTTCGTTAGCCAGCCCACCTTTCTTCCCACTGTATCGGCGCACACCATCCATTCTTCTTTTTCTTGTACTTCACCCCACATGTTTACACATTCAGTCATGATCAAGCAATGGCTATAGACTCTTAGGCATACTCAGCAGGGTTAGTCTTCACACATCGCGTGAGCGTTTCTTCTACTTCTTGTTGAAACATAGCTTAGTGAACAAAAACAAAATGGAGAGTATCTATACAGAAGCTATTCACAGAATTGTTCTGTTCCAACAGAAGACCAAGTTGAGTACAATGCAGTGTGATCGTTACTATCACAGTCTACTGATGAAACTGAGATAGAGGCAACTGAAACATCAGGAAAAGTCAGATATCAACTCGACCGGCAGTACCGACAGTGCTTAGACCATTTGTCAGCTCAATATGTTTGTACTAGAAAACAGATTAGAGCTAGTTTTCGTCAACTACAGATACCGATCATCATGACTACCAATAGAAAGACAGATGATCTACTGGAAGCAGAACGACGTTTTCTCATAAACCCTATAAGTCATTTTATTGTCTCATAAACCCTATAACTCATTTTATTGTCTCATAAACCTTATAACTCATTTTATTGGCCCATAAACCCAATAATTTATTTTATTGTATACACTGCACATTCAGATTCAGGTTTCTTTTCGTAATATAGAAGTGGTACTGAAAAGGACCGTTGTTTTTGTAATATCTGCCATGACTGATGAACAGAATCTCTTTTTAAATGGCAAACACTTCTCGTCCATCTGCTTACGTTTTCTCTCTTCTCTACCAAACCGCAAAACAGAATTGAGAAGTACAGTTCGTCTCAGGTGAACATCTTCTTTTCCCTGATGAAAGTTCATATTAATCTTTCGTAACTTCTCTTTAGTATCACGAATAATCTGATTAGTATTAAATACCAGCACAGGTTCGATTAAAACAGATTTGTTTTCTTGTTCCATAGTGTACTCCATACTATACTCCATGTTTGACTTTTTTATTTTTTATCACTCTTAGATTGATTTCTCCTCGGAGTCTATCACTCTTTGCGTTTTCATTGGTGGAATCATGTTGCCAACGACGCATGAGCCAATCATCAAAGAGGTTAAAGTTGACGAGATGGAGTACGTCGCTTGCGCTATACTGCTTATATAAATAGCCGTGCGCGTATCATTTCACTGCGCTTCGTTTCACGAACACACACACACACATACACACACACACACACACACACACACACACACACACACACACACACACACACACACACACACACACACACACACACACACACACACTTGATGACACAACCAACCAATCAAAACAGTATGTATTTGGATAGCACACTCTTTTGGGCGAGTAAGCCGCAGTTCAAACAAGATCATCTCAAAACGGCGTTCCAGGAGTAGGAGTATTTTGAGAGGCAGGAGGTTGGTTTACTGGAATGGTGCAGAGCTGCTGCGGCTCGTGCAGTAGAGGAAAAGAAAAGGAAAATCGTGTGCTACCGGTGCCTGTAAGGCATAGGGTTTTTCAAGCCCATTAACAAACGGTCCTTTTAAGGGCCACTCAACTTACTCGAAAAGAAACCTTAACTGAAAGTATACAGTTTTTTGTATGTATTGTGTTACACTTTAGTGGTAAGTCTAACCTATAGTAAGTGAATGTGAACATTCACTAGTTCTTTTACCTTCATCGATAAAATTGTATTAGATTGAAATTCAAACTAGTCAGTTCTAAAAATAGTAACTTTACAAAACTTGAGAATAAGTTCAGTTAGACCTCTGAGAGCTCATTTGGCATCCGAAGCTCGAAGAGTCAACATCGTCAGAAAAATTCCTCTGGGAGAGAATGTTTATTTTTTTTATTTTATATACCAAAGTATAAGTCAATAGAATGTCCAGGACATAGATACAAATCCGGTAAAAATGGACAAACACAGACCTCTGGAAACCAACAGGTATGATCAGGTGCCATGGAGGAGTAAGCATCCCCTGTCGACCGGTCACACCCGCCTGAGTTCACAGTCTAATGAAACACGTGAGAAGTGTATCCTCGTCACAATTGGTACAGACGTCTCAACAACCGCCAACGAAAAGGCAACTCAACATTTCACTTAGTGAAACAGAGTAGTCGCAAACAAGCCTATTATACCGACCGTAAAATTTGCGGAACTTTGACATTAAACGCGGTTTTCGATATCCCTGTGTCAATAATTTGTCAGTGAGTAGTTTACCTCTGTATATGAAATCTTCATATGTTGTACACGCCCTGGCATATCGGATCATTTGTGAAATATAAACTCGGGTGACTGAGGGATATTACTACTTAAATGTGGAAAATTTACGACGGGAAAGCCGAAATCGTCGTGTTTGTCGTATAGCTTAGTTGCTAATGTCCCGTCTGTGTTTATATGAAGTAAAATGTTTAAATATGAAGCGTGTGTGCTTGATTCTGTTGTATCTTTAATTTCTAGTTCGCTGGGACGTATCGCATTGACATAGATATGAAAATTGTCTTTATCAATTAAAAAAACGTCGTCTTTTGATTCAGCAATTTCTGAAAGGAACAGGTCGGCCAATAAAGGAGCACAATTGGTTCCCATAGGAATGCCGACAGTTTGTTGAAAGACCACGTCTCCGAACATTACAAATATATTGTCTATTAGAAATTCCAGCATGATTTTTATATCAACTTCAGTGTATTTATGTGTAGAATCAGAGTGGTGTTTGACGAAATAAGTATCCTGATAGCCAATCACTAAATATTTAAATTTTCGAGAACCACCTTTAGTGAAAAAAACAGTTGTCTATGATGCTGAAAAGTCTTTCTTTTAATTTTTTATGTGGAATAGTTGTGTAAAGAGTAGAGAAGTCATAAGTTTTGATACTGTGAATTCGAGAAAAATTGTGTGCCTTCAAATTTTTTAAAAGCTGTTTAGAATTTTTAAGTACCCACATCTGATTTACACCGCTTCTTGAATAAACAACTGTACAATATTGTTGAAGTTTCTCCTTAACGGCTGTCAATATCTTGGTAAGGAGTAAAGATAAAGGTTTAGTAGAACATTTGCTGGATCCTGCTATGTATCTTTGCTTATATGGGGTTTTATGAAGTTTAGGTATCCAATATAAATTTGGTAATAATACAGATACTGTTTTCACTGTCTGAAATTTGATACTTGTTGAAACGACGTAAGTGAACAACTTCATACTTCACAACTTTGTCACTTGTGTCACTTTGTCACTATTGTCACTTGTGTCACTTTGTCACTTGTGTCACTTGTGTTACTTGTGTCACTTGTGTCACTTTGTGACTTGATTTCACTTGTGTCACTTTGAGACTTCATAACTTAGAACGTTGCAAACGTTGCAAACTTTGAAACATGCGAATGGTACACACTTGATCACTTTGAGAACGGCACACACACACTTGATCACTTTTGCAAACTTTGGATACCTTTAATACTTTCATGTTCTATGGTTCTGTCTCCTGCCGTGAGATAAGTCAGTCCCTGAAAAACTAGATATCCCATAATTCTATAGCCAAGGTGGCTACCCTCCCTATACTTCCTGTTTCAATACCCATCTTCCCTCTCTGGTTTAGTACATACAGTCCATATAGAGTAATCTCCCTTTTGTCCTACTCATAGAGTATATACAGAGCGATCTCCCCTTTGTTCCACCTATACATGCTATACAGAGTAATCTCCCTTTTGTCCCATCTCTACATTCTATACAGAGTGATCTCCCCTTTATATCATCTATACAGTCTATACAGTGTGATTTCCCTTTGTTCTACCTATAGATTCTATATACAGTGATCTCCCTTTGTACATACTCGTAACACTACAAGTCTTAGTACAAGGATAACATGTTCGAGCCTGACTCAGGGTTGCGAGCTCGGCCTACCGATTCTCGCGCTTACGCACTTGACACAGGATCGTTAACCACTCCGACTGTGGCGACACCTACTGCTGGTTTCACAACTTGGAAAAACCCAGGGTTTCGGTTCTAAAAATAGATTCACTCTCAGTCCAAAAACTGGAAAAAACACAACTTCTATCTTTAGCCGTTGACCTTTCGAGAACTCACGTGACCCCGACCTCTAGTAACGAAGGCTCTCATTGGCTCGTTATCCAAGATGGCCGTCCCCACAATCTTCCACTTCCGGTCATAGACACGCCTCCAAGCTCAACGATTGGCTCTTTCTCCATATTGCCATGAAAACATGACCTCACTTCTGGTATGACACACTTCTGGTATGACACACTTCCGGGGTATGACCTCACTTCCGGTATGACGGACTTCCGGTATGACGGACTTCCGGTTAAGACATCTCAGACGGCTCTTTAGCGGGTCAATTGAATTGACCAATCAGAAGCCAGCATTCCGATGACGTCATCAGTGGCGGTTAAATTCAAATGGCCCGCTAGACAGCCGTCTATTTCTACTGCCGAACACCAGACACTTTGTCTGAATGGTTAAAAGCTATACGATGGTTGATATTCGAAAACTTCAATGGATTATGAAAACACAATATCCTTCTTTTGTTCAGTGAGCCAGAAGTAATGACAGAGCTGGGTAGATTACATGACCAATATGTATTGGTCCAAGCAGACAAAGTCTTAAATAATATTATAGTGTTTATTTGTATGTTACATTTATTTATTACAATTGCTTATTAGAAGAACTAGGAATTAATATGAATTCTGTTAATCCTACGTTTATACATACCCCTCTTTCACAGGACGAAATCCATTAAATTATATGTCAGGATTTGTTTTGTGTTTTTATCTTGCTAGTTAATTGATGGCGATGTTGCATATTTTCACCCCTTGTTAACCGAGGCAAAGCCTCTCATGAATATTGACGACATTCTGTCAATTAATAATGACAATTTCCATACATATGTCAATACGATATATCCCAACCAACTAGAAATTAAATACACAACAGAATCAAGGACACTTCAAGGACTTCCTATACACACACACACACACACACACACAGACACACACACACACATATATATATATATATAGATATATATATATATATATATATATATATATATATATATATATATATATATATTGTATTTCAAACTAATTCATAAAAGTTGTTGAAAAAGCACAGCTTAAGCCCCTTTAACTATTCAGATTGTTTGTTGATTAAGGTATAACATGATATTTTACAATGTGAGTATTTTAAAATTTTGACTCACTCCCTATGTTCAAATTAGCGCTTGAATAAACACACTTTTCAATACTTTGATAAAATCTCGTTATATATATATATAAATAGAACCTGGGTATATGTCATTTATAGAGTATAGTTAGCAATATGTTTTGGGTCGTACAATTAACTAGTCTACAGTTTCAGAGGTAAGTTCCACTTTTTCATATAAATAAAGGATAATATTTAATGCATTTCAGATACAATCCAGTAATCCGAAGATACAAAGTCCAATGATTCATCTCATAATATGTGCTAATAAAACTTAATTCAAAAGAACCATCGTTAAAACATATAACCGGAACACAGGAAGCTTGTATTTACACATAGTGTATCATTGATTGTCTGTTTTTATGATATGGATACAATGAGGATTGTCATGGTCCTGGCTACTTTGTATAGTCAAGGATATGTATACATTTGTCTGTTAATATGTAAATGTTGGGAAGTTATATCCCAGTGTGTTCTTATAGGACTATTTTAACGCTTACTTTGTCATTCATTGAAATTAAAGAACGGCTTGCACCCGGTGTTTGAATAAAAGTAAAATTGAAGACGTACCAATCAATAATCAAAAACTCAAGTCCATTATAACACGACGAATTAGATGTGCAAATGGTCTCAACATGAAGAACAATTACGAATCCCAAACGGTATAAGACCAGGTGTCCGGAAGGAGTCAGCGTCTTCTGCTGGCATGCCACACCCTTCGCAAATGTTCCATGGAAACCTTTCTAGTTCGATGAACGCATGGTTAAAACGACTAGCTGTATTTAGAATTAATCAAGATGTGATCATGTCATCTGACATAAAAAGTAAACAAAGAATTTGAGATCATTTTAGTTAGAACATTCAGCAATTCATTTCATTTTTTAATGTCCTTCTCCGTTAATTGTTCAATTTTACGTAGACATCAAAAGCTAAAGATGGTGTACAACCAAATTTGATTTGAGTTATAGACTTGTGTAACGTACCACATACTCCGGGATATGGATTTTCAAATTCACGTTAAACATCCGTGACTGTCACTTCTTCGCTCATTTCTTGTGTAAGAAACCAGGAATCTAACTCGATATAGTTTCTCGGATTGAAAGTCGAAAGTGCATCGGATATATAGAATAAATGAGATATATCAGTATCATTTTTACTTCAGATAATGACTGGAAACACCGAATCTCTAGATTCCAATGGAAACAGGAAATCACTCTCTAATCTGTGCGCAAGGTTTGCTGATAAAACATCTATGCAAGGTGTACCTTATATTTTTGTAGCGAAACGTCGAATTTCGAAAATATTATGGATTATACTACTTTTCCTAGCCATGGGGATGTTAGTATTTCATCTGTATTATCTCTGTGGTAATTTCTTCTCTTGGCCTAAAGTGACGAAAGTTTCCCTGGGATTTAAAAATCTTGTTCTTCCGGCCGTGACTGTGTGCAATGTGAACCAGTTTTTACAGTCCAAAGCGTACCTAACATCAATGAAGCTACAGAAGTTAATTAATACAACAAACCCATTTCAGTTTCAGAAAGCCAGAAATACTACACAAGTAAGTTTGTATTGGCGCATAAATAGTGCTCTCTCTCTCTCTCTCTCTCTCTCTCTCTCTCTCTCTCTCTCTCTCTCTCTCTCTCTCTCTCTCTCTCTCTCTCTCTCTCTCTCTCTCTCTCTCCAAATGTTGACTCTAATTGTGCCTAATATAAATACAATCTCAGAAGAACAAAAATACGAAACTTAACCTAGATTGAATGTTTTTACATAGAAGCTGTCTCATGGAAGATGGAATATCACCGACAATGTTTCCGGTGACGTTTAGTCTAGATATGAAGTAAAATTATTGAAAAACAACATCATTTGAGTTATTTTTATTGCATGATTATCGTCTCGTGGAATGTATCACCGGTAATATAAGACCCATGCTTAGTTATTGATTTTTTAATGATAAATCGTAACAATGCATTTACATACAAACAATATATATACAAACATTTGGTGATGCTCCTAACTCATCTAGATAGAACACACCTGAGGAAACAAATGGACGGTTTTTGAAGTGTTACTTTATAAAAGAGTAGCTGATTGGACGATATCATTGTAGAGTGTCATTACCAAATTATAACTAAACTTTATTTTCCCATTGCCCTGTAGAACTGCATTCCAACATAACAAGTATTTAAGATTCTAAAGTGAGATTCAAATTACAGAGACAGTCTCTTTAATTCATTCGTCTTTCTACCGTGAAATGACTTGTGGAATATGAATAGTGACTAAAAATAAATAAATTAAACAATTTATGCGAACCGCAGTATATTTCATACGTAGATGCCACCTATAAACAGTCGACATGGAGTCGTACTCTTTTTAAGAATTATTTAAACGGATATGTGCAGGGGATGCTTATTTCTTCCCATCACGTTTATGATTCGCAGTTATACTTTATATTAAGATTATTTTTCTGTTTCATTTGTCGTGTTCTAATTAACATGGAGTTTGGATTATTCGTTGGTCTTCGTGTGTTCATACATATGCTATCAGATAATGTTTCATAATGGACTTCGGTCGTCATTAACAATAACTATTTCAACCTTACAACGCTAACAGAAGGTAGAACACCTATATAGCTTTAAAAAATTTAACATTTGTTTGTGTGTGTGTGCATATAGAAATGTGGCTTCTCCATCCATTCTGTTATCAAAATTATTATCATAATAAATTATTACTATATATATATATATAATGTATTTCCATGTTATGTAGAACTCTCCACATAGACGAAAGAGGTTTATTAGAGACTTTGAAGATTTCGATGCTTCGGATTATTCAGATTATGACTACTTTGATTACGGTGAAACTGATGATATGGGACCTAAGGATCCTCATGCACAACTTTACAGAACATTCTCAAATCTTTTTTATAACGAACCAAGGTCAGTAATTTAATATTTATGCAATGTGACAACAAAGTATCTCAAAGTAGGGTAATGTTGTTGTTGTTTTTTATGTTGTCTACTTATTTTTGCTGTTGTTGTTTTGACTTCTGCCAAAACTTTTTGATTATCTTTAAGTGAAGTGCCAAATATATTGACCCGTGTATTCTCTCTCTCTCTCTCTCTCTCTCTCTCTCTCTCTCTCTCTCTCTCTCTCTCTCTCTCTCTCTCTCTCTCTCTCTCTCTCTCTCTCTCTCTCTCTCTCTCTCTCTCTCTCTCTTGTCTCTCTCTCTCTCTCTTGTCATTCACTTTTACACAATTTCGAACCACCAGTGCGCCAATTTTAACAAAATTGGGGCAGAAATGTTCCCCATTTGAAACGAAAAGGAGTAATGAGGCCCAAAAGGGACAACAAAAATTCAAAATCTTTTCATTAACCAATGAGCAGATCACTTGCAAATTGTATAAGCATAATCTTTCAGTCAGTATTTATAAAGTTTGTGAATTAAAACGAAATCTGCCAAAACGAGCCACTACGGGGCGCTTCAAGTACATAGGGTGCAGTTTTGTACAATTGTACAAATTTCAAGGTCATAAATTCAAAGGTCAATGTCACAGGCACCTACGTAAATAGAAAATAGAACATTTTCTTCAACTGGTGGACACCATATTTTCTTCTTAAAGCTGAACTACGAAGAAAAAAAGGTTTTGAAATTTTAATAAAAAATATATGTTGAAAAAAGTTTTTAAACATTCCCTATTCATATCCCCATACAAATGACAGAGGCTGAACAAAACTCATTGAATCTTACCTGTACTGTTGTGTATAGCGTGTCTATAGACGTTTCAAGAGAAATATAAATCTGTGCATCAAGTGAAGTTTTCAGCAACGTATAAATAGCAACAAACAGAGAAATGGTTAGTTCATCCAGAGTTAATCCAAAAGTTATTCCATTTTCCCAAAGATCAAGCCCCTTCCAAAACATAAACAAAGTGATCTGCTCCCTACAGTCATTCGGCCATTGAGCCATGTTTGTTCTTCCGGTAAACAGCAAGGTGTTTGGAAAGAAGTAACATGGTCCTTTTGTTTGATTTCAATTTTCATTTATTCATTACTTTATCACGTCGTGATACTTGTAATATGTAACATTTCTTTCACTCTCCGGTTGTGTGCGTGTTTGCTTGAGAGTGTGCATGTGTATATTATTTTAATTGTTTTGTCCTGGGAAAATTTGACTTATATTTTATATATATATACTCCTTTTTCACTTAACTGTTGTCATGTTACATCGGACGCTATTTTAGTTGTTTTGCCCTGAAGAAAATTTGACTTTTATTTTGTCCGTGTCGCTATATAGTCATTTTCGTTCTTTATATATATATATATATATATATATATATATATATATATATATATATATATATATATATATATATATATATATATATATATATATATATATACTCCTTTATTACTTAACTGTTGTCATGTTATATCAAACGGCAAAATTCATGCATATTCACCCAAAATGACGTTAAGGCACAATCACTGAGAGCTCCATTAGTTATTTTTTTGCCGTCCAAAGTCACATGACCGTGGTTAAATATGAAGTTCTATACATTGAATCTTTTTACTCTCGTTCTAGGAACACCAGGATAAATGTTGGACACGATATAAATGCGATGTTAATCAGTTGTTCCTTTAATGGAAGAACTTGCTTTGGATCGTAAGTATTGATATTATTCGTACAACAGAAGTTTGTATTACATTTTGGTATTGAAATATAAGGATTTAACAGTTAAATGTATGTATTATTTAAATTATATTTCTCAGTGTGAAAAATAACATCCCATGCAAAATAAATGTAAACCGTCAAATTGTTATTTTTATTCGGACAAGTAAGGCGCTTTTCAATTTTCGGGACTATTTTTTCTCATTTTATTAGAATTTTTTGCCAAATTTGCGAAAGTTTTATGAATAAAAGTTTTATTTCATCTTGTGCGGTAGACGCGTACATATTTAATAGTCGTGCTACGCACTGGTGTTAAATATTTTTCTTCTGCTTAATCGAAGTAATAAAAATGCTATATATAAACAATTGGCAAATATCGTTTATTCATCCTCAAGAATAGCACTTTGATGTTTGTTTATTGTTGTTTAACGTCCCACTCAAGAATCTTTCCACTAATGGAGACGTCAACAAATGCCGGTGAAGGGTTTCAAATTTTGGCCTATGCTCGGCACTTACGGCCATTGAGCATTAAGGGTTCTTTACGCGCCGACATCAACTGTCACACGGGACCTCGGTTTTACTGTCTCATCCGAAAGACAGGAAACCATCCTGCCGTCGGCCGGACTCGAACTCACGACCTCAAGATCAAGAGACGAGCGCGCTACGAACTGAGCCAGACCGGCTTAATATCACTTTGAAGGCGGATAAGACTTGTGATGATGATGTAATTAAAATGATCATGATTAAACCACATATGTTCGGATATTTTAAGTTTCAGTGGATTAATTTTTATTTTTTCTTAATTAGATATGTTTTCCATGAATAAGAAAAATTACGATGCCTATTTTCGGACTATTTCTCGCTGCGAGAGAAAAAACCCCCAAAAAATGATGATTGATACGTCCAGTCATGAAATTACTCATCTTTCTATCGCACTATCGAACATTTTCTTTTAACAAGCCGGGAAAATTATGTCAGAAGCTAAACATCAAATAATTCTGATGTCCGAGAATAGGTTCTCCCACAGTCACGATTATGGCGTTTAGGTTGGGTATTTTAATATTGGCTAAATTCAATGTTTATCTTGTATTTCCACTGAAACTTATCAAATTATATTGCATCTAAAGGTAACCTATTATCATAATGATACAAAAATTCAAAGTAGTTTGATCAGTTTTAATTAGGATATTTTAAGGTACTTTCATTTTTCACCGAGAATAGGTGCCGTACTAGTTCCAAGTTATGGTTGTTATAAAGCTGAATAAATCATTTCCACCACAGTGAAATTGATAAAAGTTAGTTGTTTATTTATGATTGTCAAATTATTATAAAAGTTTCTAATTCCTTTTCAGAAATTTTACTGTTTTTCCAACAAAGGAATATGGAAATTGCTATACTATACAGTCTCCATACTTTATGGTTTCTGAAGCTGGGCCAAACACAGGAATGTTTTTTACTTTTCTCGTTTTCATAAGTAGAAGAATGTATGCTTTGGTCATTCCACGTTTTTTTCTATGTTAAGCGTCCATCCTGATTACAAAAACCTAACTACCAATTCGAAAAGCACACACACAACCTGATGTAAAACACAAAACTCTTCAATTATAATTTTGACCATTAAATAGAAACAAATAGCATCAGGTTATGGAGTTGAGTTGAGTAAATTGGTTCTACTAATCAGAGCACACTACAGTACCCTTTAAATATTTGATGGTAGATCGATAATAGCTTTATTTTACCTGAACTGTGTCTGCATCTAACTAACTACAAAAATAAAACACTTTCACTCTATGCATTATTATGAACAATAATGCAGTCCCCAATTACCAATTGTGTATTTTTTTTTACAAATATTATGTCCTAAACCCAAGCGCAAGTGGACGCTTAACATAAGAACAAAATGGAATGGGCCGACCGTACATCTGAGACCCTTTTCTATATGACAATGCCGGTAACCATTGATACATACTAGGTCCAATTCTTATAAAGTACATGTATTCAATTTAAAAATCTCCGTTACCAAAGTAAAAATCTTCAGAACGTCAGGGATACATGTACAAATCTAGTGAACATTGGGCAAACACGGACCTCTGGAAAACCTATGGTTAGATCAGGTGTCATGAAGGTGTTTGTTTGACATACACGTCGTGAGTCCAAAGTCAAGTTAAAATGAAATAAGTGAAGAATAATTCCTCGTGGCAATTGGTACACACCACTCAACAACGCTATAGAACAGGTAACTCAGTATTTCATTTTAAATAGTGAAACAGCATATTATATCGAATGGAAAAATTGCGGAACGTTGTCATCAAATGCGATTTTCGATATCCCTGTACCAGTAACTTGTCAGTTGTCAGTAAGTAGTTTACCTCTGTATATGAAATGTTCATATGTTGAACACGCACTAGCATTCTAGATTATGTGTGGCATATAAACACCATATACAGGTAATTGTGGGATATTACTACTTAAATATGGAAAATTAACAATGGGAAGGCCGAAATCGTCACGTTTGACGTATAGCCTATTTATTATTTTCCTGTCAGTGTCTACAGCGAGAAGAAACAGATGAAACTCTTACAAAATAACAGTGTAACTTTAGTATATTTTTACTTTTGCCAGTAGCATTTGTAATACATAAGAAATGTAATGCTGTTCACGTTTTTAAGTCATTTCGTTTGTGGAATATTGTTTTGGCAATTATTGAGAATATATAAAACACGAGACAGTCTCTGTTTGAGGTTAAAGTTTTACGCAATAATTCAGTAAAATTTCAATTTGCAGTTAAATAATTCAGACAACTTTCAGTATGAATTTGTTCTATTTATTTTTAAATTGTATGATTTATATTTCTTTTATACAGGATTACAGCTTACACTCTTCATGGAAAATTCAGAATATTTGGCAGGTATTACAGAAGGGTACGGTGCGAGAATTCATATTCACGAACAAGGGACCGTACCTTACCCAAGGGACCACGGAATTTTCGTATCTACAACATCTGAAACACAAATTGGACTAAAACTAGTATTTATCCGATAAATTTTTCTACATAATAATTTTTTTAATTGTGCTGTTGATATAATGGTTGTTTACGACTGACTGGTTTGTTACAAAACTTTTTATTTCGGGTTTATTGAGTGGAATGGTTGGATGGATGGATGGATGATTGGATGAATAGACAGCCAATATATTAAATAATGCAATCATATATATCATATATCGGTACCAGCTGTTCATCTTATACTTAAGTAATATTTGGCACTGTTAACACCATTTAAATTCTAAAAAATTTCTAAAGCTAAGATAGTCATATTTTACAGTGGCTACTCTTGGACGGATTTCGGCTATACCTTTAGAGATATTATTTGGCCTTGTATGATACCATTTTATCTTTAGAAACAATCACATACTTTTCAAATTGGAGCTCAACTGATGAAGTCAAATTGACAGAAACGATATCGTCTTGAGCATTGTAACTTTGGTATTATGTTTATAATATATATATACATGCTTGTTGATTTTGATTTTAAAGGTTGAGGTGTCAAGACTTGGTCAACCATACGGAAAATGTAACGATGGCAAAGAGATGAAATCTAAATACAACATTAATTACACACGCCCTGTAAGTAAATTCAGAACTCAGTTTTGACTCGAATTGAATAGATAAAGTATTGATGTAAGGATAATGATTTTGTCTTTTAGGGCGCATATCATCAATATCAAAGATTTGAAGTATTGTTTTGGTCGATATGATTTCAATCCATTTCTGTATCCGTTTGTATGTATGCAACATTTTAATTTCCTTTTCTTTCTCACATTGCTACAAAATTTGAACTGTTGTTTAATATCAATAAGATCTGGAGTGCGTTTGAATAGAAGGCGACTTCGAGTCAAAACCATTTCCTATTTCTTTTGAATATAGTACATTTTACTTATTCAAAACACATTTAAGCTTAGATATCAAATTGTTAACCACAAGTTATTTTTTCAGTGGTTATTATTAGAAGTATTTGGGAGCTGGCGTGGCTAACTCGGTGGCACACTCGACTCTTGATCGTGAGTTCGAGTCCAGCCAGCGGCAGGTTGGTTTTCTGTCCGTCGGATGAAACAGTAAAAACCGAGGTCCCGTGTCACAGTAGGTGTCGGCACGTTAAAAACCCCTCACTGCTCAATGGCCTTAAGTGTCGAGCTTTAGGCAAAAACATTGTAGCCCTTCACCGGCATATGGTGACGTCTCCATATGAGTGAAATATTCTTAAGTGGGACGTTAAACAACAACAAACAAACAAACAAAAACGTATTTGGCTACATATTTAGTTTTAGTATTTGATCTCGTATGATCTTACATCTGTTTTTAAATTCTATCTACGTCTAATTGACAGAAACAATCGTCCTGAGAATTATTTGCAATACACAAAAAATACACAAACGTAGTAATATTTTAGAAAACGAAACTATTAAAACAGATAGAATCCAAGATCATTGACCGATTGTCACATTCACTGTGAGTTCACATTCAAATTCAAATCACAACATTACATGACCCTGGTCTCGATATGTGAATCATTTATGTATAATATGTTTTTAAAAATGTTGACTCCTAGCCTGATAAAAATCGTCACGTATATTGCTATGCTTCTTAAGAAATATTGTTCTTGAAAATTACATGACAGCTTTTTATGATAAATATCATACTGATTCAATGTTTGTATCATCTCCAATTGTAGGTTTGTAAAACATTATGTAAACAAGAAAACATAATTAAATCATGTGGATGTTATGGTGCTTTTGATAAAGAAGTAGTGCGTTTGGCAAAATTATCGTCGAAATACAATCCATGTTCAGGGCAAAAAGGTACATTACAGCGTTCTTCAGCCATTTTCATTTCATGTCTCTTGTAAAAGGAAGGGCATAAGAATATTTTTAGTTTCTGTTTTTGCTGTTCTTCTGCTCGCTCATCAGTCTGTTGAAGTACATTTTACCGGCATATTTTAAATAAATTATGCAAATATCAGCTAATGTGAAAAGTGAAAAATCGAATTCAGTAAAAGGTTAGTAGGTCGACCGTTATACTCACAGAAACAGTAGATTTCAACACAGTAAATTTAGTATATCGATGGGATTTAATGACACTTGAATAAATGTCAGCTCTCCGAAGGAAACAATACCCAGACGTCTATATGAATTTAGGTACATTGCCAAAAGTTATATTTCTGTCTTTAAAATAATTTTTGGCTGAAATGAAATATGATTTTTACACGGAAACCCTAGTTTTCCAGTATTATAAGCAGAATTTAGCTGAGACTACAAGAAATAAGTAGATCATTTATTTTACGCCGTAAGGTACTTTTAAATTATCACCTGGGAATCTTGAAAAATGTAATTTATGTTTAGCAATTCACTTTTGTATTAACAGGAAAAGAGTCTCTAATTTAAAAATTATTTTGCAGTAGGATATCGTTATTGTTCTCCCAATGATTTAGATAAAGTAAGCATATATTCCAAGAGTCAGTTTATGAGTGCTGGGTTTGACCTTTATCATAGGTTAAAAAACCCGATGAATGACTTTCATGTAGCAAAACAGTTGCATTAGACATGTTCTGTATATAATATGAAATGGTAACTGATGACGTCATGAAATGATCCTGATCCGTTTTGTGCAACATACTAACATCACGTGTATTGTAGTATTATTAAAGTCACAGCAATTATTCCACTGCTATGTTAAAATGACTGCACATCAAACTTTTGCAGACAGTCAAATATGTATGTCAAACTCTTGTTCAAAACTATCGCCTTTTTAATCATATAGTGTAGTTTTCAGGTTCTCGTTAATACATACTGGCTGCACAAACGTAGACATGTGTCAAATATTGTTGGATAGTTTAGAAGACATAGATGGAAGAAATTTTAGAAGTAAAATCGCCTAGCGAATGTATAATGAAATTAGATACAAGTCAGTATACATAAGAATTAATTTACAAGAAAAAGTGTCAAGGGTCACAGACCGATATATATATATATATATATATATATATATATATATATATATATATATATATATATATATATATATATATATATATATATATATATATATAGTAATGTAGTAAGTAATAAGTAAGTAATGGGTCATATCTTTTATTCAACCTTTTCCTTAATGGACTTTTTCCTTCACAATGCATGAACCTTTTGATAAACGTTTACAATTAGCCATGTACCCGTGACTATCTTTCTTTGTCTGAATACCTCGCCATATAAAGGTTTATATACCTCAAAGGTAAAACGGTTTTATTCTTTTGATTCAGAAATGACCTGCCAATCAACCGTTGAAAGCTCTATTATTAAAGACAAAAGTGCATGCAACTGCCTGAATCCTTGCTCGTAAGTAGTTTCTTCAATTATAACTACATCTATCAACTTGGTTTGTGTAGTCAGTAAGGCAAACAGAAATATATAGCTCGGACTTTTATAGATTTGACAAACGTATATATGTATTGTATGGGTAAATTTAGTAAATTTGGATATCTTTAGTAACGAGTTTATCAGGCCATATCTATTATTTGCAAACTATAGTAGTAAATTTCCATAAAATTTTCAAGGGTAAATACATTAAAATTTCATAAATTGATATACACGTGCAATTCAGCTAAAATGATGTTAAACGTGTACAGATTATAGGCAAATAGTACCTTATTTTTACTAATATCATTTTATTCATTATTCAATGTTATATATATTTTCACAGGGATCGTGTTTACGTAGAGACAATTAGTTCTCGTCAATGGCCTACTAACGATTATTCTGTAAGTATTCATAATTCAATTAATGTTCCTGTATGCATTTCTGTCAAATATTGTTTAACAGCAATTCGAACATCCTAAAAATACAATGCTTTATGTAATAAGTTCAATATTACTATGATTTATGGTGGGATGGAAAGACGAAACACTTACTCAATTAAAACCCTTTTTTCATGATTTCTAGATTTTTCTACTCTCATTTGCATATTTTCATTTCCCAAGCCATTTAAAGCATTCCCAAATACTTTCATTGGTTAAATTTAGCATTGAGCTTTTACCTATATGGCGGGGCAGTTTACCTATATGGCGGGGCAGTTTACCTATATGGCGGGGCAGTTTAAATGATGGAGGACGAAACATATGGTACCAATGTTTCTAGGAAAAGGACAAAAATGTTCTTCCTGAAATCTGCCTATTCTCACTAAATCAGCTAATCGGCTCAATGGGACTCATTGTGCAATGCTTAAGCTATCATACACGGACACTCCCTAGCACGAATTCCTTGAGCGATACCAATTGTAAATGTGATCGATCAGTTATATAGGTTATGTTGTAGTTATCTACTTTTATTTTTCAGTTCACGTTACTTGAAGGAATTTGTCAAACATCGTTAGACTACTGTGATAGTCTAATTCTACAGTCTATTGCGGACAGAAGGTTAATCTACATCTATATCACTACTTTTCACTTTTATGTATTCTTATCAGTGACAAAACAATTCAGTCATTAGTGATTCTTTAAAAACTTTGAGATTCAATAAGAGTAAACAGGCCATGTCGAGGCACACAGGCTGTCATTTATATACGAAATATACACAGGCATAAAATTCGTAAATTTATATATATTTTGTTAAAATTACTGGAGAAACCCAGTTTGGCAATTATTTAATTGTAATTCAATACTTAAACCTAGTGATTTATATTTGCAAACAACACTTGACCTGATCTAAGTTTCACAAAATATATAATTATATAAGAATTTTATGCCCGTGTATAGCTTTTATTTGTTATTGTACAACGGGTACAAGTAGTAAAAGTAATGCTCCTTTACGATTTTGAGATGACACATATTTATCATGGTATATGTATTCATTAAACCTTTTACTCAATACACCTTTGGTAATAGTAAAAAATGTAAAATCGGTGGAATTTTATATCAAACTTAAATGGAATTCAAGAACAATTTTATTGCAAAGAACGATGTCAATTTAATATTTGAAGAATGTATTTAGCATTGAAAATCAAGAATGAGACGACCTTGATACAAAATTGGAAATATTTATGAACTAATGTTCACGACATTCATAACATCTATCTATCTATCTATTATCTATCTGTCTGTCTGTCTGTCTGTCTGTCTGTCTGTCTGTCTGTCTATCTATCTATCTGTCCGTCTGTCTGTGTCTATCTGTCTGTCTATCAAAAAATAAGAGAGATATAGAGAGAGAGATTTTTATAGTATGAAATAATGCATTCAATTAAATGCGTTTAATTTTTTAATAAAATAACGATACATTAATAACATACAATGGATTTCAGAACAAAATGATATATATATCGAAAATCCTTTGATGAAAACGTGAAAGTAAGAAAAGACAAATTAATCTTTTGCAAGATGGAAAACTATCAATAGATATGAAATAAGAAATTGTGAAAATAATTATTCTTGTTTCTATTTTTAAGTATAAATAGACGAGTGGGTTTTATAAAAACGTAATTATTAAGAAGTTTATCAACTAAATCTAATATATAATGATAAGAATGGCAAAAATAAAATGAATTAAACATGCTTCATGGTTGTCTTAAAAATCTCTCTCTCTCATCATAATGACAGTTTATTTATATCTAATTATTTTTATTTTAATTAATGAAATGTTAACTGTACACCTTGTTATTCGGTAAGCATTGTGCTCTCGTTCATTATCGTTACCATTATCATCATCTGCCTTACTACCTAAATTAGTTTGTTATGTTGTAGGCTTAACTTTCTGAAAGTTGTGGTTTACTTTGAGGACTTAAACTATGAGAATCTCGTAGAACAAAATGAGATTGAGGTATGTTACCCTTTTTATATCTTATCCCAGGTAAAATGTGTAAATACATATATCTGTTCTAATCCACACCTACTGCTTTAATGATTTTCTTAATGCAGCCCCTGTTCAGAACTTTCCTATCTATTATGCAATCAATGAAAGAAAAAAGTTGCGAGTGTCATCCGTTTCCGGTACAAATGTACATTTCATCGTCTGCTCGATCGGTGTCATCCAAAATCATAATAATAAATGAAAATGGTGAAATGATTCTTAAATTTTTACAAGAATAATTAGAATAAGAAAGTATTTTGTCATTGTCGTGTCTTGTTATGTGTTTTAATTTGTAATGTAGACATAGATAAGTCTATAACCATTTTATATCACTTTAAGATATCAAAATGGTCATATAAAAATGCCTATGACCACAAGCTAAACATAAAACTGAATCAAGCACACACTCTTCATACTTAAACATTTTATTTGATAAAAACACAGAAGGGGAATTATCAACTAAGCTATACGACAAACGCGACGATTTCGGCTTTCCCATCGTAAATTTTCCACATTTAAGTAGTAATATCCCTCAGTCATCCGCATATGGAGTTTATATTTCACAAATGATCCGATATGCCAGGGCGTGTACAACATATGAAGATTCCATATACAGAGGTAAACTACTCACTGACAAATTATTGATACAGGGATATCAAAAACCCCGTTTAATGTCAACGTTCCGCAAATTTTACGGTCGGTATAATAGTCTTGTTTGCGACTACTCGTTTCTCTAAGTGAAATGTTGAGTCGCCTTTTCGTTGGCGGATTTTGAAACGTCTATACCAATTGTGACGAGGATACACTCCTCACGTATTTCATTGGACTTGACTGTGGACTTACGGCGGGTGTGACCGGTCGACAGGGGATGCTTACTCCTCCATGGCACCTGATCCCACTCTTGGTTTGCAGGGGTCCGTGTTTGTCCATTTTTGCCGGATTTGTATCTATGTCCTGGACATTCTATTGATTTATACTCTGAGTTTTTTGATATTGTTAACCTTCGCCATCTTTTTGATGTAATAAATCGATTAGTTAGTATCCAATTCAAGATGACTTGCAGCTTACTAATTTCTCAATTTCCTAACTGTAGTGAATGTAAACGGCTTCCGTGGCCCATGGAAGACCAATGCAATGCAGATTTGATACGAAATAATATAAAGAAGCAGTTGGTTAAGCTTGATTAAATTTGATTATTTCTATATATTTTTTAAAGCATTAATTTAACGAATGAACTCTTGTCAATATGAATGCCGGTTTGGTGGCATTTAAATAGAATGGTGCCCGCTGTCACCCAACCGGCATCCACATTGACAATGAGTTAAGTTATTAAAGTTTGTGTTTATCTTTATTTTACATGTATATTGTCTTATTGATTTTAGAACGCACAGTTTGCCTCTGATGTTGGCGGCGCCCTTGGTCTATGGATCGGGTTATCAGTTTTAAGTATATTTGAGCTTGTTCAATTGTGTTTGGAATGCTGTGAATATGGATGCTGGAAATGCAAACGCAAAACAGAAAAAGTACAAAAGGACAAGGAACAACCTGGTAATTTTGAAATGAGTGTTCAAAAAACGTGGTCACAAGAACCTGATCAGTATTGGTTGCCATCTAAAACCGACAAATCCTTGTATTTGTATAGAGGAAGAACTACATAGTGTGAAACGTACCAAATCGTTTATCATGTGACAGTGTATGTTATGTGTTATCTATAATGATACATTAATATAAACACTAAAATCTCCATCATGACTATTTAACATCACAGAACTACCTACCGATAATTTCTTTTTGTAACTCCACCACATATATTCTATTTGTTGCTTTTTTAGGGGTGTTTCTAATCATACATGGTCACAAATACAAAATAACCCGTCATCGTATTCATTTTACCTCGATATTAATACAGACAATATATACTAACAATGACAGTATGTTTATAAATTAGCGTAAAATCCATTTATAAATTCTCTAATGAGAACAATACATGAAATCATATCAGGTAGCGATATGTCAACTATATCATTTCTTGGATAAGTGTTTTTCTGGATTTAAAGCTTTCAAATAACAATCAAATAAGAAGGAAATGCAGTGGATTATCTTTCCTGGACTGTAAATTGATCGACTATATCATGCTACAACTGGAATTGCTGTTATTCTAGGGTGAATGAAGCTTGTTTGGCGGCTGACGAATAAATCGTCAAACTAACATCATAATATTTTGCCATTCGACAATTCGTCGTTCGTCAAACTAATTTCACGCGGCTGTCATTATCTTGTTTCTGTCTGATGGTATTAATCACATGCACATCGTGCCAAAATATTGTGCTTGACATAGTACAATTTATTTTACATGCATTTACAATGCAGGAGACTGTTTAAAGAGCAAACGAAATACAATTATATTATCTTCTTTTATACTTATAACGGAGTATCGGAAACGGGATTATTAAATGTCTTGTTTTAATCATCCTTTCTTGTTATGATGAATAAATGCAGAACAATAATACGATTGTGTTTTGTACGAAATGGAGTATTACCATTCATAATCATTAACAAATCAGATATCAGACAAGAGTTACCTTTCCTACTTACCACTATATTATGATTCCACATCTCAATATATAATGTAAATCTATTAGACTCCGTCTCACTATCCCTCTTTCCTTCTTTGTGTAAATGTGTGTATTTAAAGTGTGGCTTGGTTGAAAGGTGTATGTATGAGGATATTGTACAGTTATCATAGAAAATTATATTTAAAAAATAATAACGCTGAGCTGTCATAAATATTATCAAGCGCTTGATATGTACAGTATTTAATAAATGTGTTTAAAAATTAGACATCTTCAAGGTAAGCATCGTATAATTCTGTGCTGTTTAAATTATATACAAGCAGTAAACCAGCTGTCGTAGTGGTAGTGACCTGATACTTCAGCTATTATGCTACCAACAATTGACGGTATGTGATCACTATCATAACAGTCATAAGAGTTTACAATAAGATAACTATCGATCGATCAAAAGAAATGGGATTTAATCGGTATAACAGCTACCAGTCACCTGTGGACTCACGGCTGGTGTGACCGGTCAACAGGGGATGCATACTCCTACATAGCATCTAATCCCATCTCTGGATTTCCAAAAGTCCGCGTTTGTCCAATGTTCACCAGATTTGTATATGTATCCTGGATATCATAAAGTTTATACTTTGATATCTGGGATTTTTATACTGTTACAACTGTGGCTTACAATAAGAAAACATTAAGGTTCCGCTAAAGTCAAATTTCGGTAAAAGATTCACGAAGTAATTATTCCTTAAGTATGAAAAACCTAACCTTGCAATTTGGCATACTGTTAAAAATTTATACAGACTTGCAGCCTGTTTTGTGTTGTATTTGTTGGTACTGTTAGAAATAGTGTTTGTTTCGAATTAATTTGAAAAAATGAATTAAAATGTTCAAAAAATGCACAGCTTTAAAAGACAAATATTTCGTAATATAATACTCATATACTGTTCCTCAGGTTTTCTACTAAGGGCAAGCAGGACATCTTTGAATTTAATGAAATATTTTGATTTCCCGTTCGTGTTCCACAGCTGCTGATCGCGCCATCTTGGAAGAACATAACATACTACAATTTTGCTTTCATACAAGAAATCGATTATGAATTTATTATTTTCTTTAGTTGTAAACTATACCTGTAATATGAACCAATCAGCAAGCATTTCATGTTTGTACACCTCGTATATTGCAGGGACATTTCCCTGGATTATTCTTACCACTGTTATCTGTTGTTGGTGCTGGTGGAAAGTGAAAGTAGATGTAAACTAATACGCACTTTCGTATTTTTGTTTTATTCAAACATTTAAAATTTTTGTTTCAATTATACATTCATTTTAAACTGAAAATAGTTTCAAATAGATTTTAGGAGATATGCAGTTCATAAAACATCGTTATTTCTTGAGTTTAGTTACGGATAACTTTGTAGCAGCAACTTCCGGTTGACTGATATTCAGCTGATCTTTCATCACGGAATCGTAAACAGCCCTATTCACAGAAGAAGTATAGATATTCAAAGGGAATACTAAACACCTGCTTGTTTATTTATTTCGCAAATATCCAATTATCCATTTTTAATATTTTAATATTTGAAATTATTTTTCAAAACTCCATAATTTTTAATTTTCTGTGAACATTGGATGATTAACTACCTAAATGATAGTTGTATATGCCTATAGCAAATAAAAATAAATTGTCTAAACTTTCTGTTTCCATCACTGAATTGTATGGAAGGCCACATACTCAATAAAAATGTCACTTTTTGCATTTCTGACAAATTGTTATTTTTTGTTACCAGATATGAAATACAGTCTTACAAAAAGTATTTAGTCACTATTAGTATTAACTATGTATTTCATATAAAACTACATTGTTGACAAAAATATTATGAAGCCCTTTCTTATCCCCAGAGACATGTATAACGTGTTATATAGGCGCTATGTCTCTTATTCAATATTTCATTTCAGTATAATTTTTCTTAGCCTCTCAGGTCATAAAGCAGTTTGAACACGTGTTGAACAAAACATTTAAGAAGAATTTATTTGTACATGCAAAAAATCTAATTTATCCATTTGACTTATATTTAACTCTCTTTTTTCAAAAAATAAGAACAATTTTAATTTTCTTAATTTTCTCACTTTTTAGGAGGGAGCATTTAAAAAATATCACTGATTAAAGCCTTCATACCCAATTTCTTTCTGAAAATGGCATGAGAACCAGAGAATAAGCTCCATATCTAACATAAACTTTACCTGAATCTATTCAATACCCTTCTTTTTTCACTTGTATAAATACTATGCGATATACATTTTTACATCTTGTTAATAAATTAAGTAGAATTTATTATATAGAATATTCCTAGAACTATTTTTTGCAATTTTAATAGCATTATATCCAAATGTTGAAATAGGTATTACAGGTGTAGTTTATTCATGGGTATGTTATCTTTACAGTTATAGTCCTCCATATATTTATATGACAGTAGTTTCCGCTTGAAAAAATAGCATCCATTTTTTGATTTGCCTACCATGCTTTGAAGTTGCATACCTTTTTGTGATTTTATAGTTTTACTAAAATCACCCAACTTGCCCTAGATATGGCTTTAAAGATGATAATGCTTAAATTTTAGGGAAAGCAGAGTAGTCATTTACTGTCGAGAATTTTTTAAAACGGCAAGTGATATAATTGCAACGTGTTTACTCCACATGTATTGTATGGCTTCAGTGTTATGATAATGTGATTCAGTACATATTTCTGCAAATTTTGGTGTATAAAGCATGGTATAATATTTTATAATAAGTTTAAATCTTTGTTTTGAAAAATCAGTCAAATTTGACTTAAGTGGAACCTTAATATCAAAAACAAGCTCTGTCCAGAGTATGTTATACCGACCGAAGCAAATGACTTCTGGAGAATCTTAACTCGTGTTTTAGTGTATACATTTGTATCGTTGATTCTTATTGGTTTTGGCACAATCGGTCTGGTGTCAATCTTTGTCCTAGTACTTGCTAGGTTTTGTTTCAATTTCACTTTCGATCTCAGCTGTTCTTTTGCGGGTTATTTTCCCTGCCATCACACCCTGTATTGTACATCCTAACTCGTGCATGGTAAAAATACATAAACGAATCAATAAAGAATAGACTATAACATGTTTACTTTTGATATATTCAATCTTAAAAGCCATACATTAGGCCTACCACAAAACAAATAAAAATCACAGAAAGAAATCTGAAACACGAGACTACACGAGACTACATCTGTAGCACATTGTACAGCCTACAGGTCCATATCGCGATATATCTAGGTCATGTTTTGACCAGAACCACAGACCACAGTGTGGCACAGAAATGAATGTTCGCGTCGTAGTTACAACAGAAGGAAAAAGAGTAAGGCGTAGTGCAACTTTGTCAAGCATCTCTTGATAAACAAGTCTTCACTGCATATTCCTATCAGAAATCAGGTCGTGTGAAATAGGCCTACTTACATAGGTTACGTCCCAATCAGTCATCATGGTTCCCAGCTGATTGGTAAAAAAATGTCGAATAAAATGGCTACTTTCAGTTGTCATGAATGAATATTAACTGCCTCACTTCTTGTAAGTCGCACTCAAACTTTCTATAATATATCCCATTAATGATATATCATAATTCAAACGCAAATTGTTTGTAAATACATTATTCAGCATACCCATGGGCGCGGCCATTTGCATATTCAATTCTCTTCTGACACATTTAACCTTCCGGTTACCAAGCAGACGAATATCCTAAAATAACTTAAAAACAAATCTGACACTTATTTAAAAATGTTCATATCACTAGTTTCTTTCAAAATGATATGTAAAAAATGATAAGAAAATAAACGTTAATTCCATTTAGTACTTCCGGACAGAAAAAAGGGAACTACTTCTCGTCTCACACAGTGGTTTAGCTGTTACGTCATATGAAAAAACTCCTACCGCAAAGCCAATTACATAGAATGAATTTCATAACCAGCTTACTACAGTTTCACAAAAAATGGTAATATATATAAATATAAGGATTGTTTTTCATTTTTTGGAATGCATTGAGTGTAAATGCAATGGATTATGGAAAAAAATTCAATGTTAAGCACTTCGTGCTGCATAATTTTTTTCCATAATCCATTGCATTTATACTCGATGCATTTCAAAAAATAAAAAAAAACCAATCCTTTAATGCATACATGAATATGGTTTACTGTTGCTAAATGTAGATTTAATCGTTGATAGATACCTGTATAACAAATGGCGTTATACATTTTATCTGACCGACAAAAATATCTATGCACATGTATGGTATAACAAACGATAGTAACCTATCGGCACTGGGGCTATCTTAGTGATCCCATTCACTATATCTATCATCTAACCAACACAGGAACGTTAAACAGCAATACAATCAACCAGCCAACACAAGATGCTTTACTAACTTTATTATGTATAAATATATATATATATATATATATATATATATATATATATATATATATATATATATATATATATATATATATATATATATATATATATATATATATATATATATTATAAACATGTCTGACGTGATAGCTATTTGTAATATGATCAACACAGTTTCTGGTCAAGATGCTGTATAAATGTGTATAAAAAGATGGTACGTCACATCTCCATACGTGCTAAAGGTATCATAGTGATGTTTTACAACATAGATACCAACTAACTAACAGAAGATATAAAAAGCAGTATACAAATATACAAATATAATTGCTATAAACATAATACCAAAGTTATAATGCTCAAGACTATCGTTTCTGTCAATCAGACTTCATCAGTTGAGTTTCAATTTATACAAAATGCATACTTCCTCAATGGAAAGAGGTGTCATACAAGTAATATCGAACAACCGCAAGTCAATTAGTACACGACGAATTAGATAGGACCAGATGTCAGGAAGGAGTCAGCATCCTCTGCAAGACCAAATAATATATATATATATATATATATATATATAATATATATATATATATATATATATATATATATATATATATATATATATATATATATATATATATATATATATATATATATATGTAAAAAGATGACTTTCTTAGGTTTGAAGAATTTAGAATTTAAATGGTGTTATCCGTGCGAAATATTACTATAATCATAAGATTTTTAGCTAGTACCGAAATACCAGGTACTGGGTTTATGTATACCCCTGGGGACTTAACCGGTACACCAACCAGCTTGTTGTGTGCATATATAAACAAGATAGGATGTAACATTGAAAAATATATTTAACGCGATATTTTGTTTCTATCAATAAGGCTAGATAAAAAAATGATATTTCGGAATGGCAACTACTATGTATTGGTTAGGTGTCATGTAAATTTTAAATTTCCTGGTAATGAGTTTTACAAATTGACAACTGTTGTCATGTAATATTTCCATGTACACCCACACGTTAAACTAAACAAGAGATTCAAGGGGGATCTTGGCACCCACCATCGATTGTTCTTCATCTGATCTATGACAGACTGTTATTTTCTCTTATTTTGTGGCTCGATGAATTTGAACTAAAACATTAATATATGTTTAATATATGCTTTCTCACAAGATTATGTCAATACCAAATATAAATTTATGTAATCAAAGATAGTTTAACTATACCTGTCAACCTCTAAAATTGGAAATGTTGGTCATAACATGTATTGAGTATAATAACAAGAATCCACTGGCCTCATAGCTCGATAGCAAAAGAAACAAGAAACATTTTAAATGTATCCTCAACAAAGCTATTTGCTCCATTTTGAGTTGAAAAATTTGAATTAACATTTAAATACAGAATATATCCAGATTATAGTATAACCCTATTAGCATCCCTTGCTAAAACATCACTTTTGGACTTTTTGCATTGAATGTATGCCCAGTCGTGGAAGGTTATATGGGTTAAGCCCCCATGCATATAGGCATGCATGTGTAACGTTTATGAACGTGGGTTTAAGGCTACAATGGGTCTTATTTGGATCCTGGTTAAGTGACTAAAGGTTAGGGCAATATATATGTAAATAAGATCCAAACACTACTTGTGCTTTAACGATAAAATACAACAACAACTGTAAACTATTCTAACAAGAATTGTCATTTAACTATACTAACAATTATAAGAGTTTCGGGGAAACACAATAAATCAAAGTTAAATTACAGAAATTGAATTATGTACGGTGGGTCTCGGAACTTGTATATGTATTTAGGCTACACTGCCAGCTAGTGTGTGTTTTCAGCACTAGAGTCTGAGACCTAGGGCTCCAACACAACTCTGTGACTGTGCCTCAGCCTTATTCAAAATTATCCCAAAACTAGAAGACAATAGTCACTGTTTATCTGTGATAAATAGATTACTACTGCCCCGTTCAAATATCTGTTTTTGCTATGTTGTTGGTTCAACTCGCAACTTACATATTGACCCCGAGTGATGTTGGTACCTTTATTTATATAAACGGAGGTCAATGCTGATTGGTCAATAATTCTTGAATTCGTCAAATGTTTAGCGTTTATTGTCGTCCGTCTGTTAACTTTTGCATTTAAACATCTTCTCAAGAACCAATGGGCCAATATCAACCAACTTGGCACATAGCATCCCCATGTGAAGCGAATGAAAACGGGATATGACCAATAGGGGCACTAAAAAGGGCAAAAGAGGACCAAAACTTCAAGGAGAACCTATATGTCAAATTTCATAAAGATTCCTTCAGTATTTTCTGAGAAATAGCGATAACAAACTTTAATTTTTAAAATCCAAAATGGCCGCCTGGCAGCCATTTTGTGACCCGACCCACCTGAAAATGTACACTGTAAAATTAAATATCAAGTAGAATCTATATATCAAATTACATAAACATCCCATCAGTACTTTCAGAGAAATAGCGATAACAAACTTTAACTGTCAAAATCCAATAATGTCCGCCTGGCAGTCATTTTGTAATCCGACCCAGACCTCAAGGGGAACCTATATGTCAAATTTTATAAAGATCACATCAGCACTTTCTGAGAAATAGCGATAACAACCTTTAACTGTCAACATCCAAGATGGCCGCCTGGCAGCCATTTTTCGTCGATCCGTCTGAAAATGTACACTGTGCAATAAAACCTCCAGGAAAACATGTATGTCAAATTTTATAAAGATCCCTTCAGTACTTTCTGAGAAATAGCGATAACAATTTTTCAATTTTAGAATACAAAATGGCCACCTGGCAGTAATTTCTTTTAATTGATCCGCCTGAAAATGTACACTGCAAAACTAGATCTCAAGGGAAACCTATATGTCAAATTTCATTAGCATCCCTTTCAGTACTTTCTGAGAAATAACGATAACAATCTTTAATTGTCAAAATCAAAGATGGCCGCCTGGCAGCCATTTTGTTAACCGATCCGAATGAAAATGTACACTGCACAACTAGTCCTCAAGGGAAACCTATATGTCAAATTTCGTGAGAAATAGCGATAACAAACTTTACTTGACCTCAAGGGGAAACTATATGTCAAATTTCATAAAGATCACATCAGCACTTTCTGAGAAATAGCGATAACAAACTTTAACTGTCAACATCCAAGATGGCCGCCTGGCAGCCATTTTGTAATCCGACCCGCCTGAAAATGTACACGGCACAGCTAGACCTCAAGGGGAACCTATATGTCAAATTTCATAGATTACTGCGGTACTTTCTGAGAAATAGCGATAACAAACTTTAATTGTCAAAATCAAAGATGGCGCCTGGCAGCCATTTTGTGTTCTGATCCGTCGGAAAATGTACCCTGTGCAATTAAATTTCCAGGAAAACATGTATGTCAAATTTTATAAAGATCCCTTCAGTACTTTCTGAGAAATAGCGATGACAATTTTTCATTTTTAGAATACAAAATGGCCGCCTGGCAGCTATTTTGTGGTCCGACCATCTGAAAATGTACGGTACAAAATTACACATCAAGTAAAACTTGTATTTCAAATTTTATAAAGATCCCTTTAGTACTTTCTGATTGTTTAAGGACGGGCGATGGACCACGGGCAGAGAGTGATAAGAAAAGCCTACCATCAATAGATGGTGGGCTAAAAAAGTACAGCATGAGATAGGATGCAAATCAAACTGATTGTTTAGGCCACTCTCTATATTCACCATTGGCTGGAAATCTAATAAGGACTTAAAGTGTAGTTCCGAAGCCCTCTCAGGTTATCAAATGGTTTTGTATCAAATATTGCGTATATATCATATTTATCGAAGTTACATTAACACGTGCTTATGTTTACTTGTGTTTCACATTTATTGGTCAGTTTTATAAGGGTATGTCACCTGATATGTCACAATGAATATTCATTGCTTGAATTTCAGGTGTTTGTTACGTGTAACGTAGTCGATATCGGTATAGAATATAGCCATTCGAAGACTCTTTTCAGTGCAGTTGACTTATTACCGACGACCCATCAATTTACATAAGTATAGTTTTGGAATGTGTAATATATATTTTGTTTTTACAATGGTCACGTGGTGTCACAAGCTACATATATATTTATATTATAGCCATCCGATTTCGAGTATTCCACTCGAACCTCAAATTTATTTTTCCTCTGGTAAGTAAATCGAACACGCGTGGTGACGTAGAATATCATCAGATAGGTGAGGTACCGGTCGTGTGCTGGTCTAAGGACCAATTTCTAAAACTTACAAGAATACGGAGCACATTTTCACAAAGAAATGTGCTTTCTGAACTGGACCGGTAATTATTGAAATGGCTGACCATCCGTGCGTATGAAGTGCCGGAAGTGACGTTCCAAACATGCCTAACAAATAAGTGTCGGGAATGGAGCAGTTCACATAATTTCAGCCGGGGGAATATGACATCGATGATATAATGTGACGTCTTGTAATTTAAAGCCTCGCAATTAAGTGCCGGGAAAATGAGAATCATATCGATGCAGAAATTGGATATGACGTTTGTTCTTTACAAAATAATTTGAACCGGAAGTGTTTGTATGAAGTTCATTATAGAATTATAGAATTTTGAATGACCGGAAACTGAAATATAATATAGGATTGTAATGAACAATCATTTGTATACATGTAGTCATTGGATTCATATGAATTGTTTTATGATATAATAACATATTTATATATGTTAAAAATATTGATAGGTTACATAATGTAGGAATTAGATCTAAATAGAATAGGTTTAAACATCATTTGTATATATTTTTTCATTTTTATTTTCATTGAATTTGAGATTGTATGATTGTGTGTGTGTATGTGTGTATTTGTTTTATTTATTTTGAGTTATATGAGAACAGTTAGTTCATATTTTGAATAAATAATTTAATTTGACTTAAATCTTGGTTGTTTGTTGGACTGAGTCATCGCTCGTTCCGTTACATATTGGTGGCAGCGGTGGGATGGCCTGACTCTGTCCGACATTTTTTCTTCAATTAAATATTTTAATTTTGAGAAGTTGTAAATAGTATAGATCTATTTGGTCTGGCTAAAGGTTTGTTTCTATTTAAAAATGTTAGAGATTAAAAGTAAAGTACAGTCTTTCAAGTCATTTGAGAAATAGATAGTATCACATCACATGTATCAAGGTAAGATTTTATTTATTTTTCTGGGGTTGATAGTCATTAAGATGTCAAGTTTAAAGGAACTGATTGAGTTCGGTACTCAGATGGGATATGAGAATCAGGAACTTCAGGCGTTTGTACGTGATGAACAGAATCGTCAACGTGATGAGCGAGAGAAAGAAAGATCAGAGCGTATGGCTAGAGAAGCTAGACAACATGAATTACAGATGGAACAAACAAAGGAGATAAAGGCTCAAGCAGATCACAAACGTAAAATGGAGGAACTGGACATGACTAACAAAGTAAAACTAGAGGAGATGGGAATGAAAGCAGAATTATCAGCCAATGGTCAGGACATTGTTAAAATGAAAGGACCTAAGTTACCGTCATTTGATGAAGGGAGAGACAACATTGATTCATATATTCAAAGATTTGAAGTTTACGCTACATCTCAGAAATGGCATAAGAGCACCTGGGGAATGAATTTAAGTGCGCTTCTTAAAGGTCGAGCTTTAGATGTATTTTCACGACTTCCTGTTGAAGCAGCTTTGAATTATGAGGATTTGAAATCGGCGCTATTGAAAAGATTTGATATGACGGAGGATGGATTCCGCAAAAGATTTCGTGGTGCAAAACCGGAAGGTGGAGAGACATTTACACAAGTTGCAACTCGTTTGGATAGTTACTTACAACGTTGGATTGAAATGGGTAGGATTGAAAAGACATATGACAAATTGAAAGATTTGATGTTAAGAGATCAATTTATTCAGTGTTGTAACAAGGACTTGGCACTCTTTTTAAAAGAGAGGAATCCTACATGTATTGAGGAAATGACTCGTCTTGCTGATCAATTTGCAGAGGCGCGATCAGTGACATCGCCATCACTTGTAAATATGACCAATCCATTTAAACGAATTCCAGTCATTAATAAAATGGATAAACCTACATCCCAAATTTCTGGTAAAAACAAAAGTGACGTAATTTGTTATGATTGTGGAAAAAAAGGACATTTTTCATCTGAATGTAGATCCAGAAACTATTCTTTACAACCAGATGCCAGAGAGAAATATGATCAGAGACATAGAAATGATCGAGATAGAGGACAATTTACAAGAGGTCGAGGTCGAGGCCTAAACGGTAGTACATCAGTAGGAGTACAGGGTCGTAAGGAATCTACTATTGTTGGACCAGCTACCACTTGTAAAAGGTTGGGTAGGCAATCATTTTGTAACTTTGTTGCGCGACACAGGATGCAGTGGTGCTGTTGTGCGTGAAAATCTAATTGATAAAAGTCAACTTACTGGAAGTAAGCAACATTGTACCCTTGCTGATGGATCTACAATTGAAGTACCTGTAGCTGTGGTTGATGTGGATACTCCATATTTTACAGGAAAAGTGTTAGCTTGGAGCATGAAACAACCTACTTATGACTTCATTTTAGGAAATATTCCGGGCGTTCGTGAACCAAGTGACCCAGATGTGAACTGGAAAAGGACTGAGACGAACACAGAAGCAACTGCTGTAGAAACGAGAGGTCAAGCTAAAGCAAGATTGAAATCTTACAAACCTATGTCAGTGTCTCGTGTTCTAGACAATATTACACCTATTGATATTTGCCAAGAACAGGGAAAGGATAGTTCTCTAGAGAAGTTTAGACAGTTAGCAGAACATAACAAAGTTAAGACTTTGAAAGATGGAGGCATGGCGAAAATAATTGAGAAAAGTGGAATGTTGTGGCGAGAATTTTGCAGTCCAAAAGTTTCAAATGGAAAAACTTTCAAACAACTTATTGTGCCAACTAAGTTTAGAGATCAAGTAATGAAACTCGCACATGAATCAATTATGTCTGGACATCTCGGGGTGAAGAAAACCAGCGATCGATTGTTAGCTGAATTTTATTGACCGGGAGTGCAATCTGATGTGACTCGTTTTTGCAGATCGTGTGATGTGTGTCAAAAGACATTTCCTAAGGGTAAAGTAGCTATGGTACCGTTGGGAAATATGCCATTGATCGAGGAACCATTTCAAAGAGTTGCAGTTGACATAGTAGGGCCACTACAACCAATAACTGACTCTAGAAATCGCTATATTTTAACAGTGGTGGATTATGCAACGAGGTATCCAGAAGCTGTAGCACTATCGGGCATTGAAACGGAGCGAGTCGCAGAGGCTCTTATCAATATATTTAGCAGGATCGATGTACCTAGAGAAATGCTCACGGATCAAGGGACTCAATTCACTTCGGCTGTGATGAAGGAAGTCAGCAGACTTTTGTCTCTAAAACAGATAACAACGACGCCGTATCACCCAATGTGCAACGGATTAGTTGAAAAATTTAACGGGACGTTGAAACAGATGCTTAGGAGGATGTGTGCAGAGAGACCCAAGGACTGGGATAAATACCTCAATGCTCTTTTATTCGCATACCGTGAGGTACCACAAGAGTCATTAGGATTTTCTCCATTTGAGATGTTATATGGGCGTACTGTAAGAAGACCGATGATGATTCTAAAAGAGTTATGGACAAAAGAGATTCCCGATGTTGAAATAAAATCTACATATCAATATGTGATGGATCTCAGAAATCGTCTGGAAGACACTTGTAAACTGGTTCGAGAACAACTAACCAGGGCAAAGAGCAAACAACGTCATTATTTCAACAAAAGAACCAAAGAACGTCAAATGCAACAAGGAGACAAAGTTTTGGTTTAACTACCAACAAAGTCAAACAAAGTTATTAATGCAGTGGAGAGGACCATTTGAAATTGTTCAATGTCTGGGAACAATGGACTATCGCATTGATGTGGATGGAAAGATCAGAACATATCATGCTAACTTACTGAGAAAATATGTCGAAAGAGAGGGAGCAGTGGATAAGGGAGTACTTTTTGTTTGCGGTGTTTCTGTGATAGATGCTGATGATGTGGAGGAAGATGTAATTTTCGAGGACAAAGAAATCATCCCACCTACACATCTACAGACAGAAAATATAATGGATGTGAACCTGGCTGATAGATTGTCACATGAACAACGTCAAGCAGTGCAAAGTTTGCTAAGAGATTTTCAAGATGTTTTGACTGATGTTCCTGGTAAAACAACAATAGTACAGCATCACATCGATGTTACCTCAGAACAACCTATTAGGATAAAACAATATCCGATTCCATTTAGCACTCAGGATATAATCAAGGATGAAGTGAGAAAGATGCTTGAAATGGAAGTCATTGAGCCATCTACTTCACCCTATTCAGCGCCAATTGTGATTGTAAAGAAAAAAGACGGATCTAATCGCTTTTGTGTGGATTTTCGTACACTTAACAAAGTGACTGTGTTCGATGCTGAACCGATGCCATCAGTTGAGTCAATTTTGACTAAGATTTCTGGCAAATCATGCATTTCAAAGGTGGATATTAGTAAAGGATATTGGCAAGTTCCGATGTCTGAAACGAGTAAACAGATGACTGCATTTTCAACACCAGCGGGACTTTACCAATTTAAAGTCATGCCTTTTGGCTTGGTAAATGCGCCAGCCACATTCTGTCGACTAATGAGAAAATTACTTAGTGGTATGAAAAATGTTGATAGTTTTATTGACGACATAATCATCTTCACAGACACTTTTGAGGAACACTTGAGTGTTTTGAGTGAAATTTTCACCAGGCTCAGGAAGTATGGAATGACAGCAAAGCCATCAAAGTGTTTTTGTGTCGGTTTTGTGGGGAATCCAGAAGTTTGCTCAGTATCTCTATGGGCGAGAATTTATTTTGGAAACGGATCATCAACCGCTTACTTACTTAAACAAGTCGAAGACAGAAAACAAACGACTTATGAGATGGGCACTGCAACTTCAGCAATACAGATTCAGGATAGAAGCTATCAAAGGATCGGACAACGTGGGTGCAGACTATCTCAGTAGGCTCTAGTTTTAGGTATGTATAAATTGTATATAAGTCAGCTCAGTTTAGATCATGAAAGCTTGTGGATTTGTTGGAAATTTGGAACAATTTTCCTTAGGCAGGGAGGTGTTGTCACAAGCTACATATATATTTATATTATAGCACTCCGATTTCGAGTATTCCACTCGAACCTCAAATTTATTTTTCCTCTGGTAAGTAAATCGAACACGCGTGGTGACGTAGAATATCATCAGATAGGTGAGGTACCGGTCGTGTGCTGGTCTAAGGACCAATTTCTAAAACTTACACGAATATACGGAGCACATTTTCACAAAGAAATGTGCTTTCTGAACTGGACCGGTAATTATTGAAATGGCTGACCATCCGTGCGTATGAAGTGCCGGAAGTGACGTTCCAAACATGCCTAACAAATAAGTGTCGGGAATGGAGCAGTTCACATAATTTCAGCCGGGGGAATATGACATCGATGATATAATGTGACGTCTTGTAATTTAAAGCCTCGCAATTAAGTGCCGGGAAAATGAGAATCACATCGATACAGAAATTGGATATGACGTTTGTTCTTTACAAAATAATTTGAACCGGAAGTGTTTGTATGAAGTTCATTATAGAATTATAGAATTTTGAATGACCGGAAACTGAAATATAATATAGGATTGTAATGAACAATCATTTGTATACATGTTGTCATTGGATTCATATGAATTGTTTTATGATATAATAACATATTTATATATGTTAAAAATATTGATAGGTTACATAATGTAGGAATTAGATCTAAATAGAATAGATTTAAACATCATTTGTATATTTTTTTTCATTTTTATTTTCATTGAATTTGAGATTGTATGATTGTGTGTGTGTATGTGTGTATTTGTTTTATTTATTTTGAGTTATATGAGAACAGTTAGTTCATATTTTGAATAAATAATTTAATTTGACTTAAATCTTGGTTGTTTGTTGGACTGAGTCATCGCTCGTTCCGTTACACATGGTCAGGAGACAGTGACATTTTGTTTGTATATTTATTATATCTAAATAAACTGCCCTTGCACATAAGCACATGTATGTGTGGCGGCTTGAACAAAAGGTCTAGGTATTTATTACAACAATACATGGGGATTCCCCAAACGGAAATTGCTTCGAGTATTACATATAAGTCGATGAAATGACACAGGAAACTGTAAATTTGTTATGAATTTGAATACGCCATTAACACCGTATGAACTATGTCATACAAACTCTAAATGTTTATCGAAGTTAAAATAGGTAAGGTTTATTTACATTCTATATCGTGTTAGAGTTGTTTGTCAGGTATTTCAATACTGTTTTACCTGTGTACGGTCATGGTGATTTTTTGCAATCGTGCATGCGATAACATGTATTATTTCGTCAGGATGTCCTGATAGGTTTATTTATAAATATACTGTTCTATCACACACACACACACACACACACACACACACACACACACACACACACACACACACACACACACACACACACACACACACACACACACACACACGTGGCTGGTTAAAAACGTATAACATAAACCAGAAATTAGATGTTATCGGAAGTGTTCTGATGACTGTGTTACAATGTTACACAATGTTATTGACACAAGTGGGAATATACAAGGGTAGATATAAAGTCACCATAAATACCCTTAACTTACTTGTTTATGGGGATTGCGTTACTATATTGTACTCATAATCATTTTAGTTTTACTTTCTTTCTAGACTCACAAGATTCCCAAACACATATATAACTGTAGTTAACATTTAAAGTTAATAACGTTCAGGAGTCTTCCAAACTATTTTCTTTGGTATTCATTAAACTAAAGTCTTCAAACACATTATATGAATTAACAAAAGTAACTTTACATGTAATCCAATCGATGATTACATAGGTTAATTTATCACTTTGATCAGCTCTGATTTTACAATATCGATTCGTCTATCTGAATGTATAGAGGCACTGACAGTTTAAGAGCATTGTCTTACTGTTTGCGTTTGGTTGTTATCATTTATTTTTATTTTAGATCAGTTGTAGGAAGTTTCACAAGTCGAGAGTTTAGATTTATAATCAAATACATAAACAAAGACTTAACTGTCCTTAAAATCGTTTAATCTATTTTAAATTGAAGCTCAGCGGATGAAGTCTAATTGACAGAAACGGTATTGGGCATTAAAACTGTGTATTATGTTTATAATATTTATAACCACTAGGTCGTTGCCACTGTTGGTAGACCGTTTTAGTCTCCGAGGGAATGCATACATCTAGTACCTGTTATTTCGGTACCAACTGACAATTGACAATCTTAGACTAAAGTAATATTTCGCATTGATGTCACTTTTTAAAGTCTAAATTTGAAATAGTCATCTTTTTACAGTGGTTGCTGTTAGATGGATTTTTGCTATAATTTATTATTAGGCCTTTTGTAACACCTATTTCCCTTTAGAAAATATATTTAAATTGGAGCTTATCTAATGAAGTCTAATTGACAGAAATGGTTCTAATTATGTTTTTGTCATATATGGTAGGTTCGGTATATGTTTGATGTATGTAAATTATATATATGTTTGAAGCATGTAGGTTCTTTATAGATTTGATGCGTGTAGTTCCTATATAAAACGGATACATGTATGTTCTATATAGATTGATTCATATAAGTTCTATATATGTTTGATGCATATAGGTTCTATATAAGTCCAGTACAAATTGAGTCATATATGTTCTGTTTAAGTTGGAGGTATATAAGTCCTATATAAATTTGAATCATATAGATTTGGATCATATGAAGCCTTGGCTTATAGCCTCTATTTAAGTTAGAAACATTGGCCTATATTGTCTCTAAAATGTGGGCATTGACCTTTAGGTTCTGTATATGTTTGAACTATGAACCTATAGTTTCTGGTTTGACGCATATTAAGCATGGGCCTATATGTTTTATAAAGGTTTGAGGCATTGGTCTATACAGTCTATATAAGTTGGAAGAATTGGCTTATAGTTTCTGTATATGTTTGAAGCATTGACAGATAGATTCTGTATAGGTTTGAAGAATTTGGCATATAGTTTCTGTATAGCTTTGAAGCATTGGCATATAGGTTCTGTATAAGTTTGAGGCATTGGCAGATAGGTTCTGTATATGTTTAAAGCATTGGCATATAGGTTCTTCATAGATTTGAACCATTTTGCCTATAGGTTCTGTATAGGTTTGGAGCATTGACCTAAGTGTACTATATAAGTTTTAAACATTGTCCTATAAATCTCCATAGGTTTGTAGAATTGAACTTTAGATTATCTATGCATTATTGATGCATTTTAAATTAGTTTGAGGTATGTAAGTCCTATATAAAATTGAGTCATATAGGAATGAATCATTTGAAGCCTTGGCCTATAGGTTTGATATAAGTAGGAAGCCTTGGCCTATAGTTGTATATAAGTTGGAAGCATTGATCTATGGATTCAGTATTGAAACATTAGCCTATAGGTTCTGTATAGGTTTGAGGAATTGGCCTATAGGTTTTGTATATACTTAAAGCATTAGCCTATAGGTTCTATATAAGTTTGAAGCTTTAGCCTATAGGTTCAATATAAGTTTGAAGCATTAGCCTATAGGTTCCATATAGGTTTGAAGAATTGGTCGGTCTATAATTTGTTTTATAAGATTAAAGCATTGGCATATAGGTCTTTTTAACTTTACATTAGGGTCTATATAAATTTCGGTTACTTCATCATGCTAACATCCTTTATGTTATTTATTACATTTTTGGTAGTGAAATATAAGGATGAAACAATTAAATAATTGTTTTGTTTTCATTTGTTATTTTTCACACTGTGAAAATTAATATTTAATGCAAAATCAATATAACCTGTGGTATTTTCACTCGGACAATCAAATACTTTGGGACTACTTTATGAAAAAATTGTACTTGGACATTACATGCATCGTAATAGGTCCATTTTCGTTTATATTAGGATTAAACACCTCTATCTTTATTTGTGCTTTATATTTATATATATATTTTCAGGTGGCAAGTAATGGAGATGGCCATTGTGATTTTACAAGTATCCAGGTGACCGGTGATATAATGAGAGGTTCAGATGATGTGTAACAGATAATGGCAACATCTCCAATGTCATCTGCCCTCTGTGTAATATTTTACTGGTTACTGGTGTATGTTAAGATCAAAGGAGACATGTGTATGATCAAGAAAGAGGGTTTGTAGAATTTCACAAGTACTTACTATGCTAGACTATGCTAGTCAAATGACATCTTAGTGTCAGTCTGGTAACCAGGCACTACAAAACATATGTATTGTACAATTATACCAGTTGCAGGTTTAACACAATGAGTCATCTGTGCATGTGTTTTGAGCATTATAACTTTGGTATTATGTTTATAATATGTATGGCGTACTTCTGACAAAAATTGGTAACATTTTTGTATTTCTTATATGTAGCTGTAGATAATACTTTGAATGAAAACAAACACGCAATACCAAATTAAAATCATGAAGATGAGAAATGTAGCATATTAATCTTAAATTATCTTTAGAGTATTAAACATATTTCTTTATATTCACAGGAAACAAATCTGGACATTTATAATGAGAAAGCTATGAAATAATGAAAATGTTTTGATAAATTAACTCTGTACAAAGTAAATTTTTGCAAAGGAAGATTTCATGTATGATTAGCAGATGAACTGTTTGCCAGTACTTGAAAAATAGGCGGTCTTAATATTATATATATTGCGATCAACAAACTAATTGCCTGGAAAGTAGATAGGAAGAATTGAGATGATGTATCATAAGGAAATCGTAGCCATACGGACGTTGTACTCCCTAACAAAGCTTTATAGATGTAAATTATTGTGGTATGATCTATGTTCAAGTAGATATTTTATTTCCCTTTTAAGTCAGGAAATGACAATTTTAATATTTGCCAAAAGCCGACAATATCTATAAGAGTGCAATTGATATTGTGAGCTTTTAAAGGAACGACTTTAGATAAACAAAAATTAAATAATTTGGATTAAACATCTGTATTTGATATTGGGTCATTTGTTCTTTGTTTTCAGCTTATTTCAGCAAAGGCCCATCTGAGTCATTTTTTGATTGAAATATTCTAAAGTCTATGCCTTCTTGTTTTTTTCTGCAAACATTTTCATCTTTAAATGCTCAGAAACTACAGGTACAATTCCATATAAATTTGCTACAATTTTTAGCAATCCTAGACTTACAAGTTTTAATGGGCGTTCTTTCAAAATGATAAATGGGTAAAAGATAAGAAAAGTATTATGTAGTGTCGTTCACTGCGCAAGAAACTAAAACCATCAGCTTCAGCTTTCATTGAGATATACAAAATAGATCATGAACCATATTGTCAGGCGGGCTCCTATAATTAATATTTCACTTTCGTGTCAATTTGCTTTAAATTTAAATATATATAAAACGGATAAATAGATAGTTTAATAAGTAAATTTATCAGCATGCAGATATTTCCGTGGTTATGTTTATCTATTTTCAGTTAGAATGCTTTGATGATGACAGAATATAATATGAATTTTACATACCCAGATGCAAAATCCTTTTAGCGTACCTACAACCACAAACCTCCCTTTTTAAACTAACGTTTGACTATGTTGGAGATAATGGCGGTTTTGAGTAGTTGGCGCGGCACGATTGAGCCTCAGAATTGAATAAAGTCTGAGAATATTCTCAAATTGGCCTGCTTAACCAATCAGATTTTAGGATTAGCCGAAGTTGAGTAAAAGTTTTAGACGTAATTGTTTAATTCTATAGAGCCAGACCCTGTTTCATTGTAAACATATCTATTAAAATACTTTATTTGCATAGCAATCCATTGCACAGGTCAAAGGTGTATTGCATTTGATCCATAATTAGTTTTGCCTTCATATAACAAACAAATCGTGTGGAAACATAGAATAACAATGACTTAATGTAAGTCTGTAGTTAGTTAATGTATAGTCAATTTACAAAAGAATTGTTTTTGGCACTCACTGCTGACCGCTATATTTAAATGTAAATTTCTTCAAGTCTCAGAAAACCGACTAATACTTTAAAATCAGTACTTAATACAAACGATGTAAGAATAATTGTGCAAATAGCAATTCAGAAAATATCAAAGATCAGATTGCAAAATACACCTTCATTGTGATGATAAACTATTCTAGTTGTTGAAGTACGTATTTCGTGTCATTTTATGTCTTTGTATGACAAAATGACTCATTACTGGTGTTTAGACAGCTCATACTGATCATCAGATTAATTTGTATACGTCGACCCTTTAAATAATGTAAATGTGTTCCTCTAATACGTTCTATGTGCAAATGTTAGCTGATCTAGTTCATTATTGCAATGAATGATCACTAAACTATTTATAGGCAAGTATGTAAACAATTTGATCAACATAACACATATCATGATTATCAATCTACTTCCATTTAAAGTACAGAAATCATTAATAATATATGCTCTCTCTCTCTCTCTCTCTCTCTCTCTCTCTCTCTCTCTCTCTCGTTGTGTGTGTGTGTGTGTTTGTTATACATATGAACGATATAACTTAAAACCTAGTCGCCTACACAGTATAATAGATTGGAATAACTGAATGCCTTTAGGTTAAGCTGTTTAATTGATTTATTGCTATTTATTGTTGTAATCTATATAAACTGATACACTTTTAAGATGTCAACTCCATTAGCTATGTAAATATTTAAATTAAGATCTTTAATTCTGCTGTTCATATACATACATTGTAATGAATACGACGACAACTGGATAAAAAACCATGTCTCCTCGTCTTTTTTGGGCGCCGTTTTGTTTTTCCCTAACACCTGTTATTTCGATAATCTTTTACTAAAGTGAAATTGGCACTGATAGCACATTTTTTCTGAATTTTCATAAAGCTTTGATAGCCATCTTTTTACAGTGGTTACTCTTCGACGGATTTTGATTATACATTTAGATTCATTATATGGCCTTGTCTGATTATCTTTAGAAAACCTGGACCTCAACTAATGAAGTCTATTTGACAAATACGGTCGTCTTTAAACATAATATTTTGGTATTATGTTTATGATATTTAATACCATTTAGTGATACCACTATTCGAATATGTGATATCACTCATTCAATAAGTGATATCACCTGTTCGAAAGGATGATATCACCGATTGGAATACCGAATAAGTGATATCCCCTATTCGAATAAGTGATTTCATCTATTTGAAAAAGTGACATCACCTATTCGAATTGGTGATATCACTGATTTGAATAAGTGATGTCACCTTTTGAATAGGTGATATTACCCATTCGAATAGGTGATATCACTTATTCAAATAGGTGATATCACTTTATACGCTTTTATAATTGATATCACATATTCAAATTGCTGATATTACTTATCAAATTTACAAACATTAAAAACCTGATGCTCCCCATTTCTTCCATTAATGTAGATCCGGAGTAAGTATCACTAGACCTATGATTAGCCACATAAATTGTTTTAAAATTGATTGAGCTTAAAACAACTTATATAGTTATTTAGGCCAAATGTAAGGAAACAGAAACTAAATAAAACTTACAATGTCTAGAAGGACACAACAATATAGGCACAACCCGGGGTATGGAGAGCAAAACATTTCTAATTCCAAAATAATCTCTGGTTCACAAAAATATTGTTAGACCCAGGAATATATTTTATTTTTGTGTAGGGAGCATTCATTGGCATTGATTTATAAGTGATATCACCTATTTTAATAGTTGATATCACTTTACAAAACTAATAGGTGATAACACTCATTCGAATATGTGATATAACTTAGAATAGATGATATTACTCATTCATTTGGAATAGGTGATATCACTTATTCGAGTTATGCCTATAAAATGTTGATGGTTTTAGATTGCATTATATTGCTTTTCAATGGTTTGGTCCCGCCCATAGTGCCCGGGGGTATGGGGAGCAAAACATTTCTAAATCCAAAATAATCTCTGGTTCAGTCCCTACAAATTTCAAATGCATATGCCAATACAAAGTTGACGGTTTTAAGAAATAAACATTATATTGCTTTTCAACGGTTTTGGTCCCGCTCATTGTACCCCGGGGATGGGGACCATCAAATTACCAATTCCAATACAATTTTTGATTCAGTCCCTAAACCTTTGGAAGCATATGCCTATACAAAAAGTCAATGGTTTTGGGGATAAATTGGGATTAAATGTATATTGCTTTTATCCGGTTTGCTCCAACCCATAGTGACCCGGGGTATGGAGACCAGAACATTTCGAAGTATTTTCGAAAATAATATCTGTTTCAGTCTCTACCACTTTCAAATGCATATGTCTATACAAAAAGTTGACGGGTTTTAAAGAAAAATACATTATGTTGCTTTTCTATGGTTTTGTTCCCGCCCATAGTACCCAGGGGTGGGAACAAACAAGTTTCCAAGTCCAAAAAATATTTTTTTGTTTCTGATTTAGTCCCTGCTATTTTCAAATACATATATCTATACAAAAACTTAAAGGATTTTTAAAGAAACAGACATTATTTTGCTTTTCTACGGTTTTGGCCCCCCATAATCCCCTGGGGGCGGGGACCAACAAATTACCAAGTCCAGAACAATCTTTGCTTTTATTACCTAAATCTATTGGATACATGTGCATATACAAAACATTTAGGAAATGGGGATTATATTGCTTTTCTATGGATTGGTCCCGCCCATAGTTCCCCGTAGTATGGGGACCAAAACGGTCCACCAGCAGTGACAACGACCTAGTGGTTATAAATATTATAAACATAATACCAAAGTTATAATGCTCAAGACGATCATTAATGTAAGCTATAAATAGATTTATTTGGTTTTGGATTTTTAAATAATGCGGACAAGGAAAATAAGTTAATCATTTTCACTTGATATGCACTGCAACAATTATTCTCTAACGTACTGACTCTCGTATTTGGCCATTTTAGTTTAAACTGTTGCCCCAAAGTCTCACCACATTTAGATGTTATTTAACCTTTCAACTCTACATAGACTAGTCTTAAACAAAAGAAAAGAGCATACGACTCGGATGATCAGGGTTGATATGGTTAAACTCTTGATATGAAATCAAAGTCTTCAACCACGCCCAGTTTAAATAGGGGTAATACTTGGGTGCTAAGGATTGAAACAATAGAGTAAATATTTTATCGTGGCGATGTAAATGCCTTATGTAATGTTTATCTCATGTTATGCATACATTCCAGATAATTCCTTGACAATAGCAGTAACAAATGGCAGTTGTGTAGTACACAACTGGAAGGAAATGATATGTACTTGGGATTTGAAGGCCATTATGTTTGAGATTAAAAGCAGCTCTGAGAACAAAAGTAATGGATTCCAAAACACATCTCTAAACCAGTCAACAAATGTCAACTTCAACCATGTTGATTTTGACGTCAAACTAGAATGGACTGTGTAAGTTGATAACCAGGCAAGATTTTGTAGAATTATTTGGAATATATTCTATATGAGTTTATGTTATTCACATAAAACTTTGGTCGAATAAAATTTTTTGACATATCTACAACAGTTTTGTTAAAGTTTAAATAAAAATACACATTGAATAAATCAGTACTCAGTAATCTCAACACTGTTTTGTTACAAATGATATCGCACTCAGTATTTTCAACAGTACTTTCACATGTGGTATCTATATTCAATCATCTCATCAGTTTATTTTGTAACATGTCATTTCTAATCACTTTTATTTTACATATGATATCTGCATTGAGCGATCTGAACAGATTTAATTCATGTAATTTCTGCACTGAGCGATCTCAACACTGTTATGTTACATATGATGTCCACACTGAGCAACCTCAACACTTTCATTCTATATATGATATCTACATTGAGCGATCTGAACAGTTTCAGTACATATGATATCTGCACTGAGTCATCTTAACACTATTTTATTACATATAATATCTGCACTGAGCGATCTCAACACTGTTTTTACATATGATATCTGCATCGAGCGATCTCAACAGTTGTTTTACATACGATATATACACAGTGCGATCTCAATAGTTTTGTACATATTATATCTGCACTGAAGAAACTAATTACTGTTATTTTACAAATGATATATGCATTGAGGGATCTGAACAGTTTTAATACATATTATATCTGCACTGATCGCAACACTATTTTGTTACATATATTATAAACATAATATCAAAGATAAAATGCTCAAGACGGTCGTTTCTGTCAATTAAACTTTACAAGTCGAGCACAAATTTAAAATGTGTGTGTTTTTCTAAAGAGAAAGTGGTATTACCCAAGGCCAAGTAATAAATATAAGAGTATAGCTGAAATCCGCCTAAGAGTAACCACTGTAAAAAGATGACTATCTTAGCTTTAGAACACTTTGGAATTTCAATGGGGTTATCATATGATATATGCACTGAGCGGTCTCAACACTGTTTTTTACATAAGAAATCTGTACTGAGCGATCTCAACAGGGTTTTTACATGTGATATCTGCACTGAGTGAACTCAACAATATTTTATTACATATGATATCTGCATTGAGCGATATCAACACTTTTGTTACATATTGTATCCGCACTGAGCGATCTCAACACTGTTTTGTTACATATGATATCTGCACTGAGAGATTTCAACATTGTTTTGTTACATATGATATCTGCACTGAGAGATTTCAACAGTTTTGTTACATATGATATCTGCACTGAGCGATATCAGCACTGTTTTGTTACATATGAGCAAAATCAACAATATTATGTTATATATGTCACATGTGAAATGTATACTTTTTGAATTGTCAACACTGTTTTACATGTATTACACTGTACTATTAACAGATATTTCAAGACATACTTAATTTTTAGAGATTTTTACACAAATACATATATGTTCCGAATTTTATGTGTGCTTACACTATTAAGTAATGTACTCACAAATACTTCAGATTTTCAGCTCTTACTGTGCCAGATATAGACTAAGAAATTGATGTCTTGTATTAGATGACTAATTATCATGTTTTAATTACTGTTTTCATCATCATCATCATCATCATCATATTATTATTATTATTATTATTATTATTATTATAATTATTATTATTATTATTTATTTGTTTATTTATTTTATTTATTTATTTATTTATTTATTTATTTATTTATTTATTTATTCATTTATTTATTTTCAGGTTAAACAGATTTTCACTTTGCCCAAACAGAGTAATCAAAGAGCATTGTTTAACATGCAGATTTTCTGAAAATGATGGAAATGATTCATTCAGAATAGATAATTACAAATTTCTTCTTCAAATCAACAATACGAAAAGAAACATCTCGAAAACCTCTGAGTGGACGTTTGACACACAAACATTAGGTAACATATTTAATGCTAAATGATTCTGGTAATTATTTTCATTATCATTACAACGCTGTTTGTCTGTTTTATCATTGTTTCAAGTTTCTCTAGTTCTCAAGTTTTGACTTAAATGAAAAGTATCCAGCTGTAAGGGAAGTGCAAAAATGTTTGACCAGCGCTATAGACTTACACTGAATCAATTAGACTACCATACCATCTTAGATACACCTCTTTAGTGTTAAACTTCAGCTGGAAGACTTAGTCTCATACTGGCTATTGTAATATGCTTTATAACTTATGGTATTGTTAATAATATCTATAAATATGTCTTTACAAAGGAATTGTGCCGTTAATTTGATTCTCATTTACTTTCTAAAGTGAACTGTTCAGACCAACCGCAGGTGCTTACTTTGCTTGGTACACATATAGCCTAAGTGGTGTCAACACTTGGAATGTAATATATAAAGAGAATGGATAGATGAGGATAGATCTGACATAGCATATAAAATGTAATAAAATGGACATCCGAAATAGATATAGTAAATAAAGAAATGGATAAATCCGAAACAGATATAGTATATAAAGATATGTATACATCGGAAATAGATATAGTATATAAAAAATGGATACAGATATGGATACATCTGAGATAGATATAGTACATACAGATAAGGATACATTCGAGAAAGATATAGTACATAATATATCGCTACATTCGAGATAGATATAGTGCATACAGATAAGGATACATTCGAGATAGATATAGTACATACAGATAAGGATACATTCAAGATAGATATAGTATATACAGATATGGATATATTCGAATTAGATATAGTATATACAGATATGGATACATTCGAGATAGATATAGTATATAAAGGGATGGATTCATCCGAATTAGATATAGTAAATAAAAGGAAAGCATACATAAATTAACTGATTCAAAGTCTGGATTTGTCAAAGGACCTTGTCTGTACACAACCCATGGAATTTGTAAATGTCCTTATATATTTCCCAACTGATGAAATTGAAATATCTATGAATTATACTTATGTTTTAAGTTCAGCATAACAGATAATAGGTAATTCACCACACTAATACTTGAATAAAAATCTATTTCTGTATGTTTGCTTTCCAGTTCAGCCCGATCGTATATATGACTTAACAGTAATTCCAAATAAAACAGAAATTGACATTCATTGGAAGCATACGAAAGGTCATTATCCCCAGAAATATAAAATTCAGTATAAATCCTGGCAAGATTCAAAGTGGAAGGTGAGAAGCTATTTTATTTTCTTATTTATTATTCAATATATGGACTGCTACATGTTCATAAACCATATTTCTTTTTCTTTACAGCAGAAATTCGTATTGCATGATCATTTCGTATATATCAGCATACATGTCATATTGCATTTATCTAACAAATTCAATAATTTGATTTGTCACATTTTTTTTTAAATATAAATGTGCATTAACAAAATAGAATTGATTCATGCCTAGATCAGCATTCGGTACTGAAGTTTCTCCTTAACGGCTGTCAATATCTTGGTAAGGAGTTGCCTAGATCAGCATTCGGTGTTGAAGTTTCTCCTTAACGGCTGTCAATATCTTGGTAAGGAGTTGCCTAGATCAGCATTCGGTGCTGAAGTTTCTCCTTAACGGCTGTCAATAACTTGGTAAGCAGTTGCCTAGATCAGCATTCAGTACTGAAGTTTCTTGGTAAGTAGTTGCCTAGATCAGCATTCGGTACTGACGTTTCTCCTTAACGGCTGTCAATATCTTGGTAAGGAGTTGCCTAGATCAGCATTCAGTACTGAAGTTTCTTGGTAAGTAGTTGCCTAGATCAGCATTCGGTACTGAAGTTTCTCCTTAACGGCTGTCAATATCTTGGTAAGGAGTTACCTAGATCAGCATTCGGTACTGAAGTTTCTCCTTAACGGCTGTCATTATCTTGGTAAGGAGTTACCTAGATCAGCATTCGTTGCTGAAGTTTCTCCTTAACGGCTGTCAATATCTTGGTAAGGAGTTGCCTAGATCAACATTCGATACTGAAGTTTCTCCTTAACGGCTGTCAATATCTTGGTAAGGAGTTGCCTAGATCAGCATTCGGTACTGAAGTTTCTCCTTAACGGCTGTCAATATCTTGGTAAGGAGTTGCCTAGATCAGCATTCGTTGATGAAGTTTCTCCTTAACGGCTGTCAATATCTTGGTAAGGAGTTGCCTAGATCAGCATTCGGTACCTAAGTTTCTCCTTAACGGCTGTCAATATCTTGGTAAGGAGTTGCCTAGATCTGCATTCGGTGCTGAAGTTTCTCCATAACGGCTGTCAATATCTTGGTAAGGAGTTGCCTAGATCAGCATTCGGTGTTGAAGTTTCTCTTTAACGGCTGTCAATATCTTGGTAAGGAGTTTCCTAGATCAGCATTCGGTGCCGAAGTTTCTCTGAACGGCTATCAATATCTTGATAAGGAGTTGCCTAGATCAGCATTCAGTACTGAAGTTTCTTGGTAAGGAGTTGCCTAGATCAGCATTCGGTACTGAAGTTTCTCCTTAACGGCTGTCAATATCTTGGTAAGGAGTTGCCTAGATCAGCATTCGGTACTGAAGTTTCTCCTTAACAGCTGTCAATATCTTGGTAAGGAGTTGCCTAGATCAGCATTCGGTGTTGAAGTTTCTCCTTAACGGCTGTCAATATCTTGGTAAGGAGTAGCCTAGATCAGCATTCGGTGCTGAAGTTTCTCCTTGACGGCTGTCAATATCTTGGTAAGGAGTTGCCTATATCAGCATTCGGTACTGAAGTTTCTTGGTAAGCAGTTGCCTAGATCAGCATTCGGTACTGAAGTTTCTCCTTAACAGCTGTCAATATCTTGGTAAGGAGTTGCCTAATTCAGCATTCGGTACTGAAGTTTCTCCTTAACAGCTGTCAATATCTTGGTAAGGAGTTGCCTAGATCAGCATTCGGTGTTGAAGTTTCTCCTTAACGGCTGTCAATATCTTGGTAAGGAGTTGCCTAGATCAGCATTCGGTGCTGAAGTTTCTCTTTAACGGCTGTCAATATCTTGGTAAGGAGTCCCTAGAGCATTCGGTACTGCAGTTTCTTGGTAAGCAGTTGCCTAGATCAGCATTCGGTACTGAAGTTTCTCCTTAACGGCTGTCAATATCTTGGTAAGCAGTTACCTAGATCAGCATTCGGTACTGAAATTTCTACTCATCGGCTGTCAATATATTGGTAAGGAGTTGCCTAGATCAGCATTCGGTACTGAAGTTTCTCCTTAACGGCTGTCAATATCTTGGTAAGGAGTTGCCTAGATCAGCATTCGGTACTGAAATTTCTCCTTAACGGCTGTCAATATCTTGGTAAGGAGTTACCTAGATCAGCATTCGGTGTTGAAGTTTCTCCTTAACGGCTGTCAATATCTTGGTAAGGAGTTGCCTTGATCAGCATTCGGTGTTGCAGTTTCTCCTTAACGGCTGTCAATATCTTGGTAAGGAGTTGCCTATATCAGCATTCAATGTTGAAGTTTCTCTTTAACGGCTGTCAATATCTTGCTAAGGAGTTGTCTAGATCAGCATTCGGTGCTGAAGTTTCTCCTTAACGGCTGTCAATATCTTGGTAAGGAGTTGCCTAGATCAGCATTCGGTACTGAAATTGTCAATATCTTGGTAAGGAGTTGCCTAGATCAGCATTCGGTACTGAAGTTTCTCCTTAACGGCTGTCAATATCTTGGTAAGAAGTTGCCTAGATCAGCATTCAGTACTGAAATTTCTCCTTAACAGCTGTCAATATCTTGGTAAGGAGTTGCCTAGATCAGCATTCGGTACTGAAGTTTCTCCTTAACGGCAGTCAATATCTTGGTAAGGAGTTGCCTAGATCAGCATTCGGTGCAGGCCTTAAAAGTAAATTTGAAGAAGGACCAATTGATAATCGAAACTCAAGTCCATTAGAAAGTAAATTTGCAACTCAAAATTGAAATGAAATATGAAGCTATTGTTGAGTGACTTAAGAACAAAAAAATCAAGCGATTTATTATTACTGAAGACGTGCTATCTGCCTTGATCAACAAATGGATAATATAATCCAATAAATATAACCTGGCCAGAACGGGGTCTCGTTAACGTCTTTTTTACCTGCGTGAGTTAAGATTTAATGTAATGCAGCATAATACGACTTCAATTAAATTGACACAAGTAATCATTTCTACATATTTTCATTGGGGAGTAAAACCTAAAGGTGGTTAGACTCCTCCATCCAATTATGGAAATGCGTGTGCACGCGCGCGCGTGTGTGTGTATGTATGTGTGTGTGTGTGTATGTGTATGTATGTGTGTGTGTGTGTGTGTGTGTGTGTGTGTGTGTGTGTGTGTGTGTGTGTGTGTGTGTGTGTGTGTGTGTGTGTGTGTGTGTGTGATAGTTCTTATAGGATATTTGTGTGAATATCATAAAGTAAAATTATTGAGATCTATATTTGATTGAGCCAAATCATTTTATATTTAGGAAGATTATGTACTACTTTTTGAGTGCACAATACTGGAAGTACTTGAGGAGGTAATTTAAGTTTGCTTGGTGAGAGGTTGAAAGTACTAAACTGTTAATACTATCAATTTGGTGTTGTTTGCTGTGAAATAATGAATTGTCTCTAAAATAATATATTACACGTTATATATTTACGACAAAAACTAATTTTGAAATACATGGTCCTACATTTTGTACTTCAGCTAAGCTAAATTTGATATGTTGAATGGAAAATTTGTGTGAACGATTTAAACTTCATCTGTATTGCATGGAATCTTTTGTAATTTTCTTTTAAAACTTTATTTATTGACAAAGGCAGCATTAAAAATATGACAATGTTTTTTTGTGATGAAGAAAATTTGGTGTCTTTATATACAGTCACTTAAGAAGTGAATAAAATACGATGACATGGATTTGATATACATTTATTTCCCTGCTTGTAGGAAGACATGAGGATTTGTTTACCAAGGCAAGTCATATTTCCCGAGGGCTTCGCCGCGGGTAAACAAATCCTCATGGCTCCCTACAACCGGGGCAATAAATTGTTTATTATACCGAAATACAGAAGCAATAAAGACTGTCAAATAAGCTGCAAGGGTTTCGTATGAGGGAGACATGACGCACGCGAGAAAGATATGAAGCACGCGAGTGAGACATGAAATGTAGTCTCCCCGACACGTAACGGCTCTCAACAAATCCCTGACTGTGTTTTGTTAATGAGGTATAATAATATATTTTATAGTTACTTAAACAGAGTAAGAATATTAACCAACCACGATTGCTTTAGTCAAATGAATATTTGATTAGCCATCTCAATGAATATTGATACAAAAATGTTGTATTTTTTCATTTTCATGCAATATGATGGCAAATGCTAATTATATATAGATGCATCACACATGATGTAACTATTCGCAAGTCTGGAGGTTAAATTGCGACCAAAAACTTCTGCTGCTACAAATCAAGTATGCCCTTATTCATTTTGTCGTATTAGCTGTCCGTCTTTTTCATGTTATCGTATTAGCTGTCAGTCTTCGCCATGTTGTATTAGCTGTCAGTTTTCGTCATCTTGTCGTATAAGCTGTCAGTTTTCGTCATGTTGTCGTATTAGCTGACAGTCTTCGTCATGTTGTCGTATTAGCTGTCAGTTTTCGTCATGTTGTCGTATTAGCTGTCAGTCTTCGTCATGTTGTCGTATTAGCTGTCAGTCTTCGTCATGTTGTCGTATTAGCTGTCAGTCTTCGTCATGTTTTCGTATTAGCTGTCAGTCTTCGTCATATTGTCGTATTAGCTGTCAATCTTCGTCATGTTGTCGTATTAGCTGTCAGTTTCGTTATGTTGTCGTATTAGCTGTCAGTCTTCGTCATGTTGTCGTATTAGCTGTCAGTTTCGTCATGTTGTCGTATTAGCTGTCAGTCTTCGTTTACCGTGACCATGTTATAAAAGTGATACATTTCTACACAGAAGGTATTGTTATAAAAAGTCATACTTAAATGTATCTGCTAAATACCCTGGGACAATATACGACTCATCTGTAATTCAGGGTTTGCTATACACCTTTGTTGATTATAATTCCAATGTCATATTGCCATACTACATGAAAAATATTATGATTTAATATATCAGACTTAACCAACCAGTGCGAGCTTTATTTTGGTGGGATCTGTTATTTTTGTTTCTCTTTTATTAGTCTGCGCAATGTTTTTTATTCGAAGTCAAAGTTATATATTTATCATAACTGCTATTGTGTTTACAACTGTAAAATACATTAGTTTTTAATTTTGTTTTAATTTTATAAGAAATGCAAGTCCAGACAACAAGGAACTACACTTGGGAATTTGAAACCTTTTACAAATTATACAATCAGAGTTCTTTCAATACCAATAGTAGAAGGCAAACAGAGGGGATATTGGTCAGAACCAAAAATTACAGTAACACAGACACTTGAGGATGGTAAATATCTCCAGGGTATTTTGTATTATGTAACCCTAAATTAACATTCATGCTTATAGCTTATATCTCCCAAATTGTCATCGGGTCAAAGGTTAATGACAAATGGTCAACTTCACTGATGCTTATTTCTTTATAAACAGTCAAAATGTTTATTAACTTATTCAATTTTGTAAGAATTGACATGGAGAAGATGTTGGCAGTTTTAATGGTCACATGCACTTGCGAGTACCTTAACTGTCAATTGTTTCATGACTATTAACTTTGTATTGACCTGTGCATTTATATGTTTCTGGGTGACTGGTCTGACATAACGAAAATGTTGTCAAATCAACTGTCATTGGGGTCCAAAGTAATGTGGACTCTGAAGACTAAATATAATTATTTCTTAAAAATTCATAATTTCTTGTATTGACATGTAAGCTCATGATTATTATTGATATAGACCCTCTCTCTGAAAACCTCTTTGGATTTTTCAATATCAAGTTTATTTAAATGAAAGAGAACTGAAGCAACATGATGCTGTCCTGTTGACCAAATTTGTTGATTGAATGCTTTAATACCTCGTGTTGCCTTGTGTTTTATTAAACAATAGATATTGTCAGTGAATATTTCATCTCTTTCAGTCCCAAGTGATGTGCCGGAATTACTACCAGGATATTATATGTGTTGCAGTGATAACTGTCCATGTGTTCATTTACTATGGAAGGTATATATGTTAATCTTGGTTACAATAAGTGTATGTGTATTCCTGAGTTAAACCTAGATTCCTCCAGCTATATCCAGCTTTTCTCAGTTAAACCATTTGTTAAAAGTAAAGCGTAAATATCTAGGTTTTTCTGAGAAGAACTCAGAATTCAAAATGAAAAGAACTAGGTTTACCTCATTAATGTGATTTTTCGTTTCATACTTTTGTTATATTCAAAATAATTTATCATACATTAGATGTAAAGAAATATGTTACATGTTATTAGATGCAAGGCTAATCAAAATTAAATCTCGTCCATCTGCTGATTGTATTTAATGACGTTGATTACTTCATAAGCTTGAATATCTTTTGCAGTACAATAGAAAAGAAAATATCATATATATATATATATATATATATATATATATATATATATATATATATATATATATATATATATATATATATATATATATTACAAGTCTGTTACTCTGGAAGTATGCAATAGATCATCGTATCAAACATGATATATGCCTATTACAGCACTTGCGATTAAAGGGAGATAACTCGAATTCATGGCAAGTAAGTTTTTATTTTGTATAGTTGTAAGCAGCATGTTCTGATGTAGCAGTCATTCACTTTGAATTTGGAAAGATATTTGTTTACGAGATGCCATCAACCTTGCTAAAGACTATCAATGTTGAGATGGGAAAAAGTTGCATAATGCTGAAAGAGATGATCGAAGCGCTTTTAATCATGTTTTGGATACTATGGGATACCTCGAGCAATTTCTTGGCCAAAACGATGACGGGTACGGCCTGATTCAACATGTATGACTGTAATGTGACAGGGGGCGATGCTTCATTTGACCATTTGTCATGTTTCGTACTATGATTAGTTATTGCATACTTCTAGAGTAATAGACATATATATATATATATATATATATATATATATATAAATTTATATGCTGCTATCCAGAGTTTAGTTATCTATTAAACACAAAAATTGAATTACTCTAATGGACTTATCGATTATTCACTGTTACTTCTTAATTTTACTTGAAAATTATGACTTTGTATCTCAATAATTATTTCATGTAACTTTCAGCCAATAAAAGAAGCAGATAAGAATGGAAATATAACAGCTTATCGCCTAATAATTGAAGATGAGTATGGACTAGAGAGAGAACAGTTAATTGTACCCGCTAATTCCACATCCGCAATTATATATATAAATAGTAACTCCACCAATGTCATCAGATTAACACAGAGAACTAGTATCGGATATCCTAACATAAAGGATGCATTCATTACTCTACCTCCAACCAAAGACAGTAAGTGTTATAAGTGTGGTATTGATTCTATTAAACTAAAACAGCAATTAATATTTGAGTATGTGTTACAATAATATTATCAACAATACCGTTATAGTTTTACAAAAGAGGCCAAATGCTCAAGATGATCATTTCTGTCAATAAAATAGCATCAGTTGAGCTCCTAATGAATATACATGAATATTTCCGAAAGAAAAAAAGTGGTATCATACAAGGCCAAACAAAATCAAAATGTGTTGCCAAATCCGTCTTAGAAAATCCACTGTAAAATGAACATCCTAGCCTTTGTGATTTTTTTAAGTAATGGTATCCGAGCAAATTATTACTTAAGTATGTAATTGGCGGTCGTTGTCACTGCTGGTGGACCGTTCGAGTCCCCGAGGATATACATAAACCTAGTACCTGGTATTTCTGTACCAGCTGATAATCTTATACTAAAGTAATATTTGGCACTGATAACACCATTTGAATTCCAAATCTTCCTAAAGTTAAGATAGTCATCTTTTTACAGTGGTTACTCTTAGACGGATTTCAGCTATACTTTTAGAGTTATTATTTGGCCTTGTATGATACCACTTTCTCTTTAGAAAATACACATACATTTTAAATTGGAGCTCAACTGATGAAGTCTAATTGACAGAAACGATCGTCTTTAGCATTATAACTTTGGTATTATGTTTATAATATTGGTATTAAATTAAAATATGTGCGTGAGAAATTGAGAAACCGGAAATCTTAGATTGTGCTCATATTTATCTCCCTTACTGTATGGTAATGTATTTGTATATTCTGTTTTGTTCGAATTGTTTTAAGTATTTAGACTTTGCACTTAATTTCTGATTGAATGACTCTTATTTGACTGAACTACATACATGCGTACAATTAAAATTCATAAACTTAATCCAAAAACTTTGTTTCGTGATATATCCCTTGATGTTATAATGTTTTAGTTTATTTCATGGTAATACCATGTGGATTGTGTAATTTTCACGTTTGACATGGCCAGTATATCATATAATAATGTAATATACAATGTATAGTAAGATGATTATAGTTGTCCTGATCAAGTCACTAACTCATGGTATGGAAAATTTATTATAAGAGAAACCATATGCATTTGCGTTGGTTTAGTACTAAAGCGATCCATTCGCTAACGAAATGTCCCGGGTTTGATTTCTGGTCATACAAAAGACCTTAATTATGGTTGTGGTTGGTCCTTCGCCTAGTGATCCTCACACTAAGTAAATACACATTTAAAACCGAGGTCCCGTGTCAAAAAAGACGTGACATGTAAAATAACTCTAGCTGTATTGGCATCAATCCATAACATAAGTCAACATTTGTACCACTCTGACAAAGCTACAGGCATCTTCATATTGGTGAACAGTTCCTTGCATAATGTAAAACATTATTTATATAAACAAAATGTTTTGAGAGAAATAATTTATTTATACTGATTTGTATATGTTTGTAGTATGTATACACAGTTTGTACTAAAGGTAGCAAATATGTGACTTATTGATTACTTTATGTTGACTTTAAAGGACCCTCTGTACCAAAGAATTTCCTGGTTGAAGCCTTTGATCCAGCTCACATTAACGTATCATGGGAAATATCTACACCTAGTGAAGACAATCTATACCCGGATAATATCACTGTCATCATTTGTAAAATATCAAAGGAAAATATATGTCACGTGAGTAATGTCTAAAAGCGTAGTTTTAATATAAATCACAACAAAAAGTCTGTCAAGAGAATACTGGCTCATATGGCGGTTATCTTCTCAATGCCTCTCACGTCAGTACTGGATAATACCAATGTTATCATCTGTAAACATCACAGAAAATACCTGATATTTATATACAATGAACTTTATATCACAGCAGTAATAATCAGCTTGTCTTCTGTCAAAACCAGATTTGATTTGCTGCTATTTTCAGTGTGTGTGTGTGTGTGTGTGTGTGTGTGTGTGTGTGTGTGTGTGTGATACCTAAAAAGACTTGTTATCTTACATGTTTCTATCTCTGAGTTTTGTATAGTTTACATGGGGAACTGTAACAATATGAGGTACGGGAGATAAATCTTTTAGGAAATTATATACGTAAATAAATTGGTGTGACTTGAAATAGTTAATGATGCTTTATGTATAATATGGTTATTTTGGGAAAATAACGGGCAGGTAAAATTACATGATTGTTCTAATTCGGTCAAGTTAAACAATATTATTGGGGGGTTGACAAAGTTTATTTAGATATAAATTCCAAATCTCAAAATTACTCATGCAATAATATTTTGTAATATGAACTTAAAGCATTTATTATAATATTACTGTTTTGGAATAAACAACTTGTCAACACCTTTACAAATTTCAGCAGCAATTGAAGCTGCATGTTAAAAGGACAAAATTTCTGTCATCATACATTTATGGTAAACGAAGAATTGCCTCGTTCATGATAATTAATATAAAGTACTAGAAGTCCACCGTACTAAGAATGATAGTGTAAAAAGGTTACCAAAGGTTGCATTTATGACAGCTTACATACTATTATCCATTTTGATGATGCTGGCGCCCGTATCTCTCCCAATTGTAGATGCATTTAACTTCTCTAGAAGTTTTCAAGACACTTTGTGTTTTGGCGTTGGTCAAAACTAAAAAATGTATATAAGCACTGGAGTTCATGGAAACAGAAGAGAGCCTGCGGGAAACCGCCTAAGAGAGAACCACCACTACTGCTCAGGATTGTTGAAAACATTTGTTACCCTTTGCGTGTACTCTTGCTGTGCTGGAGAATAAAACTATACGATCACAGACCGGACTTTGTGTTATTGATATTTGTGGGTTGGTTTACAAATATCGATTTGGTGCCTTTTTGACACTGGTAATAAAAGGACCTAGTAAACAACACACAAGACCTTGGAAATAAAAGGTAAGGTAGGGACTTGGTTACGGTTATTCTTAGCAGGTACGGCGGGAGTGTAAGTGTAGGGTGGTATATATGGACCGCCGGCGTCTGATGGTATGTGTGTTGCGGGACATGATGCGTAATCTCTATTCTGACGCGCCGGTGCGTGTCTTAGGATACAGTCTCTAGACAACTTCACGGATTAGACACGGCAGAACGGTTAGAACAGTCTCGGACGTTACCAAATACGTACGTAGTCGTTTTACGTCTCAACAAAAATCTACAAATTTGTAAAATTTATGTAGGCAATAATATAAAAAACTTATTTTGGAAAACTTTAACAAAATTAGGTTAAACACAAAATTTAACATTTGAAAAAAAATACAAAATTAAAAACAGAATTACATAATGGCAGAGGAAAATAGTAGACTAAAAATTCAGTTAGTATGGCTACGGCTTTAGGAGAAATTGTGGATAATTTAATTTTGGAGAAGATAATTAAAACTAGACACTACCAACGTAGATCAGATAGACATAACAAAATGAACTGAAAATAGAAATGCTAAACTAAAACATCAGGTCATTCGGGAGTACAAAACAAACCAAAAGAAAAAAAAAAAAAAAAAAAGAAAGAAAAAAACAAAGAAAAAAAGGTAGCAGTAACAGGTACTAACTGTATAATCGGGGGGAGTAGGAAATAGAGAAACCTCCATTTTGTAGGGTGTCAGAGGATACCTGAAAATCAAAGGTGAATAATGATGAAAAAGTAATGTTTGATAACAGTTTTGAGGACAGTTTTCTCTAACATGGCAAGTGCAATGGGCAGTACCATGTACATCAGGTAATTAAGAACTTTTCGGGTAAAATCCTGCTGGAACTTAAGGCATGGATAATAAGACATAGAAAGATATGCCAATTTAGTTGAATTAAATGTACAGAAAATGCCGGGTATAAAGCATTGGTTAACCAATGTTCAGGGGCGGTAGCGGATGTCATTAGGAGAAATATTTAATAGAACAAGAAAATAGTGAAAATGTAGATAGTTGGGGGACCTCAAGAATTTATTAAAAGTAAAATTTTGGGGAAGTGTCAAACAAAAGACAGGAGCATTTAATTAAGTTAAGAAATCTAAAACAAGGACGACAGGACGAGTCATGTACAAATGTTTGGGGAAAGAATATATACAAGAATCTGAAGAATGTTTACTCGACAGAAACAGACTAAAACAAAAGCACAAAATGACTTGAGTAGAACAACAGTTGATAGAAAAATTTTGTAAAGGGGTGACTTTGATTGAATTACATCAAAATGAAAATTGATTAGGGAAGAAACCTACGACTTAAAAAGCCGCAGTTATGGGATAGCGGACACGCGAACAAAACGTTTAGGGATCAAATTGCTTTGACCTTAGAAGGTACAACAAAATGTGTTTTAGATTTAAAACCGAAAAAGAAGACAAGAGACATTCAACCTCAATGGGGAAAGTAGATCACTTAAGAAGATAAACTATGTAAGAATTGTTTAAGGAAGGGTCACACTACTCAAAATTGTCCTAAATATGTAGAATGTAAAATGCAGCTGACGAGACAGACAGTGAACAGTGATAGTGACGTATGACTTACAAATATCGATTAGCAGATAATAAGAAAATAGGTTAGGTTTCAAAAACGCCTAAGAAAATAAAACAACACACTCAGACAAACACCAAGGATTAAAAATTTCTAATACAACGAAAACAAACAAGTAGGTCCAAGTAGACAAAATTCCAAAATCTTGTACCAGATTGGGTATTAGGCGCAGTATGTTGGGTAATGTCACTTGATTGGTCACCTTAAAAGAAAATTGTCCTCAAATCGAAACATTAACCCTCGCAACTGTGGTAACCATCTTGGCAGTTATTATCAGGGACCACCAATGAATCGTGGCTGGAGGTAGAGCCAAATTATAAACTATCAAGTTAAATCAAAGTTACAAACCCACCACCTCAGGCATTTTGTACCTAATGACTAATCAAAATAGACAAAATTACGATCTCCACCCTCGCAGTTTTACACATAATACATATCGGAATAGGCAAAACTTCAACTTTCGACCTCCACAATTTTTACCTTACCAGCAAACAACAGTCAGATAATCAAACACATAGCATTACCATGCACCACCACAGATGTTTAGCACTTCCGGCACCCCCCTGATTAAAAACGTCTCTCAGTTCAAATAAAACAAGTTAGCACTCCCTGCACCAAATGTAGTAAGTGAACCAAACTTCTTAAAACTCCACCTCAGTGAATAGGACAACCAATGGTCTCAGTATAGGGAACATAGGGAACAGGAAAACTAAGAAGGCTCTTCTTATAAAGGAAGGACGATAACGAAGAGTTGTTGTAGAAAATTAAGGAAAAAGTTAGGGTAGATAACTATAGTAGTTAAATTAGATTAAAATTATGAAATTTCCAATTGGCGGGAAATCCAAGTTCAATGTGTACTATGGGAATTCAAAAACACAAATTTTTGGGACCTTTAGTAGATACTGGGTGCAGAAGTATCATTAATTTAGTAAAAAGTGCTTCCAAAATCTTCCGATCAAGGTTAAAGGTTGTTAAAGAAAAAACAAATTCATGGGCAGTGAATGGTCAAGTCACTTAAAGTAATAGGTGCAGTAAATCATAAAATTTACGAGGAATAAAATGAACCATGAGTCATAAGTTTTTATGTCACCGATGGGTTGAATAGAAATTTAATCATTGGTAGGGAATGGTTAGATGACTAAATGGAGGAAGTTATACTTTGATTTAGGTTGCTTAAGAATAGGGAGACCTATGTCAAATTTGAAGATGGACACTCACATATCATCCATAGGTAAGAGTATCAAAAACAAACTACATTAAGACCACAGAGTAAGAAAATATGTTTTGTTAGGATAAATAGAGCATTGTAACAGTAGAATAAAGAAAAATTTTGAAAATCTCGCGTATTAATGTATATGGATGTCTTTTAGAATGGACCCAGGACTTGTAGTTTCAAGAAATCAATAGGAAAAAGTAACAGGAAATAGAAACATTCCAGTAATTAGTAGTTAATCAAACAAATTAATTTTATAGGTTAAAAAGTAGGTAAGTGTTAGGAAAAAATTAGAGCTTTAGAAAGTAGATGAGTTACAAAGTATGAATCAACAGCTTTAAAGCCAGAAATACAGTAGGACGATGTAGATTCATTTCAAGATATTGACGCACCTTCAGGGAGTATAAAAGAAGTTATTTTTAGTCTATTACAAGAAAAACAAATGATATTTTTGCAAAAACTGATGCAGAGTTTGGTCACACTAGTACAGTGAAAATATGAAAATAGATACAGGGGACCATCCACCAATCAGAAATAAGACCGTATAGAACACCCCTTAACAAAACGACAAGTAATTGACAAGGCAGTAGATGGAAAATGTTATGATGCAGGTATTATAGAAAGGTCAAGGTCAACATGGGCCTTTTCACTTAGTTTGTAGTTGGGGAAGAAAGGACGGATCCTAGAAGAATGTTGTTAAGACTTTAGATCTTTAAATAAAATAGTGAAAACTATATCATTTCCCTTACCATTGATTGATGACATCTTAGTAGGTTGGGAAAGGCCAAAACATTTTCACTAGTTTAGATCTTAAAAGTGGTTATTGGCAAGTACAAATGGATGAAGATAGTAAGAAAAAACAGCTTTTACTTGTCACAAAGGGTTATTTCAGTTTATGTAATGCCCTTTGAGTTAAGTAATGTCAGAAAAACTATCTTCCAAGAACTCATGAACATAGTATTACAAAGAATGTGAGGACTTTGCCACTGCTTACTTGGATGACATTTTAATATTTTCAAAAGACTCAGAAGAACATCTGACAAAATAAATAGTGTTTGATAAGATCAGGAAACATGATTTAAAAATGAAGTTGAAGAAATGTAGTTTCTTTCAGAAAGAAATAGAATATTTAGGGTTTTATTGTTAGTGAACCTGGAGTGGACACCTAATGAATAAAAAAAAAAAAAAAAAAAAAAAAAAAAAAAAGTAAAATAAAATAAAAAATAAAAAAAAAAAAAAAAAAAAAAAAAAAAAATAAAAAAAAAAAAAAAAAAAAAAAAAACAAAAAAAAAAAAAAAATAAAGAAAATAAAGAAAAAAAAATAAAAAATTAAAAAAAAAAAAAAAAAAAAAAAAACAAAAAAAAAAAAAAAACTAAAAAAAAAATGAACAAAAAATAAAAA